>CAHIKZ030005407.1:4380000-4467500 GCA_903632075.3 Acanthosepion pharaonis | reverse complement strand
CCAAAGAAAGAAAGAAAGAAAATCTCTCTTTCATGAACGTCCATTCCTTCTCTCTCTTCTTTCTCCTTCCTACCCTTCAATACATTCCCTCCCTTATTATCTCATGAAACCTTTCTATCGGTCGATCTTTTTTAGCTCTCAGTCAGATTCTCTTTCTATTTACATGAAAAGGAAAAATATCCACTCTCTCTCTCTCTCTCTCTCTCTCTTTTTCATAAAATCCATTCCTTCTCTCTCTTCTTTCTCCTTCCTGCCCTTCAATACATTTCCCTCCTTAAATCTCATGAAAAATTTTCTATCATCGAAAGGAGCTCTCAAAAGATTCTCTTTCTATTTACATGAAAAGGAAAAAATCCTCTCCCTCTCTCTCTCTCTCTCTCTCTCTCTCTTTCTTTCCAAAGAAAGAAATCCTTCTCTCTCTTCTTTCTCCCTTCCTCAAAAAGGAGAATTTCCCTCCCTTATTATCTCATGAAACCTTTCTATCGGTCTCTCTCTCTTTTTTTTCAGCTCTCAGTCAAATTCTCTTTCTATTTACATGAAAGGAAAAAATAAAGAAAAGAAAAAGAAAAAGAAAATCTCTCTCTCTCTTTCAGAACAAAAATTCCTTCTCTCTCTTCTTTCTCCTTCCTACCCTTCAATACATTCCCCCCTTAAATCTCAAGAAACCTTTCTATCGGTCGATCTTTTTAGCTCTCAGTCAGATTCTCTTTCTATTTACATGAAAGGAAAATATCCAGAAAAATCTCTTCTCTCTTTTATAACTCTCTTCTCTCTTCTTTCTCCTTTCCTTCAAGAAAGACAGAAAGAAAATTATCTCATGAAAGGAAAATCAAAAAAAGAAAGCTCTCAGTCAGATTCTCTTTCTATTTACATGAAAAATAAAAAAAAGAAAATCTCTCTCTCTCTCTCTTTCAGGAAAATTCTTCTTTCTCCCTTCCCTAAATACAATTATCTCCTTAAAACCTTTCTAAGAAATCTTTTGGCTCTCAGTCAGAAAGACAGAAAGAAAAATATCTCTCTCTCTCTCTCTCTCTCTCTCTCTCTCTTTCAAAACGTCCATTCCTTCTCTCTCTTCTTTCTCCTTCCTAAAAAGAAGAAAGACAGAAAAGAAAATTATTATCTCTTTTCTAAAAGAAAGAAAAGAAAGAAAAAAAAAATTATTACCTCTCTCTCTCTCTCTCTCTCTCTCTTTTAAAAGAAAGAAAGAAACCCTTCAAAGACATTCCTCCTTATTACATGAAAGGAAAAAAAACGATCTTTTTAGCTCTCAGTCAGAAAAATCTTTCTATTTACATGAAAGGAGAAAATATCCACCCTCTCTCTCTCTCTCTCTCTCTTTTTTCATAACGTCCAACCCTTCAAACATTCCCTCCTTATTATCTCATGAAAGGAAAAAATCAAAAGAAAGAAAGAAAAAAAATTTACATGAAAGGAAAAATATCCAAAAAAGAAAGAAAGAAAGAAAAATTCAATGAAAGGAAAACAAAAAGAAAGAAAGAAAGACTTTTTAGCTCTCAAAAAAAAATTTTCTATTTACATTTCCACTCCCTTAAAAGAAAGAAAGAAAGAAAAGAAAAAAATTTATTATGAAAGGAAAAAAATCAAAAGAAAAGAAAAAAGAAAAAAGAAAAATCTCTCTCTCTCTCTCTCTCTCTCTCTTTTTTAAAGTCCAAAGAAAAAGAAAGAAAAAAAGAAAGACAGAAAGGAGAAAAAAAATTAAATGAAAAGGAAAAAAAATTAAAAAAAAAAAAAAAAGAAAGAAAGAAAAAAGAAAATTCTCTTCTAAAAGGAGAAAAAAAAAGAAAGAAAAAGAAAGAAGAAAAGAAAGAAAAATTATTACATGAAAGGAGAACAAAAAAGAAAGAAAGAAAGAAAGAAAATTACAGAAAAAAAATTAAAAAAAAAAAGAAAGAAAGGAAGAAAGAAGAAAGAAAAAATTATTACATGAAAGGAAACAAAAAAAAAAGAAAGAAAGAAAAATTATTACAGAAAATAAAAAAAAAGAAAGAAAGAAAGAAAGGAAAACAAAAAAGAAAGAAAGGAAGAAAGACAGAAAGAAAAATTATTACATGAAAGGAGAACAAAAAAGAAAGAAAGAAAGAAAGGAAGAAAGACAGAATGAAAAATTATTACATGAAAGGAGAACAAAAAAGAAAGAAAGAAAGAAAGAAAGAAAGGAAGAAAGACAGAAAGAAAAATTATTACATGAAAGGAGAACAAAAAAGAAAGAAAGAAAGAAAGGAAGAAAGACAGAATGAAAAATTATTACATGAAAGGAAAACAAAAAAGTAAGAAAGAAAGAAAGAAAAATTATTACATGAAAGGAGAACAAAAAAAAGAAAGAAAGAAAGACAGAAAGAAAAATTATTACATGAAAGGAAAACAAAAAAGAAAGAAAGAAAGAAAGAAAAATTATTACATGAAAGGAGAACAAAAAAGAAAGAAAGAAAGACAGAAAGAAAAATTATTACATGAAAGGAAAACAAAAAAGAAAGAAAGAAAGAAAGAAAAATTATTACATGAAAGGAGAACAAAAAAGAAAGAAAGACAGAAAGAAAAATTATTACATGAAAGGAGAACAAAAAAGAAAGAAAGAAAGAAAGAAAGACAGAAAGAAAGAATGCGAAAAGGGATACAGTGCTTCCATCATTATTACTATCTATCTATCTGGCCTTCGATTATCTGGAAGTAAAATGAAGAGAATAATTGAAAATCATATGAACATTTTTTTAGTTATTCGAACTGAAACAATTCTGATATTTAATCTCATTGAGATGTTTTTACTTTTTGTTTTTTTCTTTTTAAACCTCCCAACCTGAGAAGATGTGGCATTATGGTGTATGGAGGATTGATTGATGATGGATGAGTTTTTATGGTGAGGAAATTGTAACGAGTGAATGGCTTGTGAATCTGATTAGCTAGGTGTAAGATAGTGAAGACC
Organism: Acanthosepion pharaonis; assembly: GCA_903632075.3. Lineage (NCBI taxonomy): Eukaryota > Metazoa > Mollusca > Cephalopoda > Sepiida > Sepiidae > Acanthosepion > Acanthosepion pharaonis. The sequence continues at coordinate 4,464,559 of CAHIKZ030005407.1, read as the reverse complement.
AGCCTCAAGCCATTCCCCCTTCTCGGTCTTGTGCCATAATTGTATTAATTTACAATAAATCTCGACATACGTTTGGAGAATTTAGAAAACCATACTCAACGTTTGATAAAAAAAAAAGGTTAAAAAATCTATTTAATTATTTCTTGTTAATTTCTTCATTGTTTTCATATACAGAACATACATTTGAATTATCACAGTTGGTCGCGCCGGAGATTGTGGTTAACACAACTCTCAGATGCGCATAATACACGTGGATTAAAAAGTAGGACTTGTATAAGAAAAAAATTGTCAAAAACAATTGGTAAGGCAATCTTCAGTCAGAAACGAAAAATATTTTTATAATCAAAAATGTTTTCACTTTAAATAATGCAAAGGTTGATAAGCCGTTTAAAACAAAAAAAAAATCAATCATTCTCAGCTTTTACGCTTTCTGCATATTCTGGACACTTCCATTCTGACTGTTGCATGTAAAGCAGTGACATATCTGGTCAGTTCATATTGACATTCAAGACACTCGGCACCGACATGTCCTTGGCAAAGCTGTCCATATCTTGAAATGGGGAAGGCAGATTTTTGTAACACTCACTGGACATGGTAATATCAAATTTCTTCCAGATCAGCCATTGAATATGACTGGTTAGTTACATTTGCCAGATTTGATGGAGTTCACATATTGTGCTTTCTACCTTCTTTTACAATAAAAACCAACCAGTTTAACCAAGGTGCAAAAATCATAAATGCTATGGTCTCTGTATTATTGAGGGGCCTGAATTAAATACTTAAAAGGCATCTAGTAAAATCACCGTTTTATAGCAATGTTAATGTTTACATGTCAGGGGAGCCAAGTGTTTAATTATTCATCATTTCAGATGACATTATATAGAGACTGTTAAATCTTACAAAATACGTCATTAGAATTAATTATCTGCCTCATATTTTTCTGGACTTGCTTATTGTGTTGGGAGAAGCAATCATTATATTTTTTTAAAGTTGGTTACGCTTTTATATATATAAAAAAAAACGACCCTTACAAATACATAGACTTTAATCCAGCTTCGGCTGTTAGCGGCAGAAAAATATGAGACCAGCCGGAAACAGGAAAAAAAAAAGAAATTACGCATTTTTTCAACTCTATAATAAATGCGAATGTCAGTGTGTCACTGTGTCACGACTTTTTCAACTTTACTCTTAGATCTGGAGAACGCATGGCCACTGGTTGGCTTAGAAATTTTGACACGTGCGGGAGAGACTCTCTAAGGAAACTGGGCGCGGAAAGTGTGTTGTCTCTTCAAAATCCTTGCTTTCGCAGTTCAATAATATGATAACCTGAGAATGTGTTCTCAAATATCTGACGCACCATATATATATATATATATATATATATATATATATATATATCCTGGCATCGTCCGAGGTGAATTGCATACATCATGCAAGTACAAGCGGTTGACGATGCTGATATTTGATAAGCACTTAGAAAGCAGATTCATTTCCTACAAAGTTTAACAAGAAGTAAATGAAGAAATCTATCATCATTGGAGCGTTTCTAACATTCCCCACGTGGATTTGCCTAAAAAAAAAAAAAAAATACAAGCGAATGAAAAGCTGGGTAACATAAAAATATTTGCCTGGGAACTAAAAGAAAAACGCGGAATATGGAAGGGAAGACGGTCTCCATCGTTTACAAGTTTCCTTGGAACTTTAGTGAAGAACCTTGCAAAAATCACAAAGATAAATATATATTGCTTTGCAAATATGAATACGAAGAGCTTGCCTGAGAATGAAAAGAAAATGTGCAATATTAAGGATTGTACCCATCATTATTGGCATACTTGGAATAGCCCTGAAAAGGTTTGCGAAAATTCACAAGAGAATGTATAGCTGGATAAGAACAGCGCAATCGAAAGTGAATGAGTTGTAAATGAGACATGGAGGCTGAGACAGACCACAGCGTTACTGTAGTAGTATGAGTTAAATTTAAGACAGCTCGATACGGAACATTTATTTTCGACTGATGGTTATCAGCAACTGGAGTCAACTTCAAACTACACGAGCAAGAAAGTGATAGAAGGAAGATCATCTTTTTCTTTCTTTCTTTTTTTTTTTTTTTTTTTGTACGAAGATGACAGGACAAAGGAAACTGTTGTCTATAAAGCTGACCATCCCGCAGAAAGGCAAACAGAAAGTACGAAGCGGGCTACGTATGAAGACAGACCACAGACGCTGAATTGCGCACCCCCCTCACTTACGCCTCAACCCGCCTTCGTTAATTTATCGTAGTAAAGTAAAGGAATTGTTTTGTTTTTGTTTTTCACTCTTGGGTAACGATCTGTCGAAAGGGTAATTTTTAAGCCACACGCTTTTGACTGAAAGAAACTGCACCTTGTCAATGAACTTCGTGTCTGGTCTGAGCTGCAAGGCAACGTTATTGATGTTAGTGATGATATTGAGGAAGGAGATGGAGATCTGAATAGACTTGCTGTCACTCATTTTCCAGCGATGACTACCAGATGTAAATGCGTGAAATAATAATAATAATAATAATAATAATAATAATAATAATAATAATAATGAGAAGAAAAGAAGAAGAAGAGTGAAAAGGAATCATAACTCTCTTATTCGAACAAACTTTTAAACATGGCATCAAAATGCAGCCACATCATCTTAGAGTTTTGATTATTCAGGAATTCATAAAACATTTTTCTTAACGATAGAGGCATTTAAAAGCCTTGCACAATTTTCTTTATGGCTTCGCAATAAACGAATCGAATTACAGTTCATTCTCTCTCTCTCCCTCCTCTCTCTCTCTCTCTCTCTCTCTCTATCTCTATCTCTGTTTCTGTCTCTCTCTCTCACACACGCGCGCGTACACACATACACACATACAATTTTGCCCTTATAAATTCGACGTCTTCCAGGAGTTCTCAGCTTTGATGTTGGACAACAATTGGAAGTCGTCGACAATACTACTACGACTACTGCTACTACTACTACTACTACTAATAATAATAATAATAATAATAATAAGAAGAAGAAGAAGAAGAAGAAGAAGAAGAAGAAAGAAAGAAAGAAAGAAAGAAAGAAAGAAAGAAAGAAAGATTACTGCTTCAGGAAAATCTACTCTTCTTCATTTGGTCACTCATACATCTCAACTTTCACAGTTTCTTCTTCTTCTTCAAAACTAAAGATTAAAAACGTCAAAATAAGGAAATCTTTTCCGGCATGGAATCGCCACCAAAGAGAAACAAATGTTTTAGGCGCATTTGTGGCTTACAGTAAAAGGAAACAACGTAATAAATAAATAGATTTTTAAAGATGGGAAAATTGACAAGCGAAAAAGGGCACAATGTCCGCTTTAATCACGATCAATCGATTGGAAAATAAGAAAATTGTGCATAAAGACAACAGCAGAATGAAGAAGAGCAACAGAGGGAGAGAGAGAGAGAGAAAGAGAATAAGAAATAATGAGGAGATAAATCACATGGCAGGAAGAGAAGGAGGGAGGGAGGAGAGGGAGGATCGTGATATTGAAGAGGGAAGTAAAATGACAAACTGGGAGGGAGGGAGAGAGAAGAAGAAGAAGAAGAAGAAGAAGAAGAGTGACAGGAAAAAAAGAAATTAATAGAAGACAAAGACAGACGAAAAAGAGAAAGAAATATAGATAGATTAGAGAAATCACAAAAGAAGAAGAAAAGAACGAGAGAGTTGGACAGAGAAAAAAAATACGTCTTAAAGGCTAATATTTTTGTTTGTAGCTTTCAAAAGATCTTTGTGCGAATGTCCAAAGTTTGTCATTGTACAAACGGAATGTTATCGGGAAAGCATGGATGCCGGAAAATATTACAAAAAAGTATTATTAATAAATGGTTTGCTTGAAGATTATCGACTATGTAGAATCCCAAGAACACCTTTCTTTGATTGCAGATTTCTAACATTGGATTTTTTAGCATTTTGACTCGGAAATTTCATCCAATGAAAACCAAAACCAGTTTCTTTTTTTTTTAAACGGAAAATGTAATCCAACAATTTTTCTTCGAATGCAAAGAAAGAAAATATGCTTTTGAAGAATTCTAATCTCTTCGAATTGTTCTCTGCATTTGGCACCATCAAAGAAACCATATTGAAATGACTTGTGAAGCTTTTAAAAATAGAATTTTCTTTGGTAGAACTTTTTAAACGTCAGAACACTTCACTGCAAATCAGCCCTTCATTAAAAAAAATATTTCAATTTCTGATAATCTGTAAAAGGACTAGGTTTGGTAGTGCTGCTTTAGTGATGCTCATTCTCAGACCAAAAGTAAATGTCGCTAAAACAAGGTTCCAGTGATAAATGAAACAGGCCATGTATTGAGTAATTTGATGGTCAGTCTAGTTCCAAAATAATCAATAACCACCTTTGTTTTATAAATGACCTTGATGCTGGAAACAATATTACCTCCACAAGCCTGAAGTTAAATCTTAACGCGCGCCAAATTTCTCTCTAAGAGATTTAAGTAAGAGTTTTTTGTAGATGTCCATCTTAGGTCAATCTTTGCGAATTCAATTTTTACTCCTACAAACATACACCCAGTTGAAATTTGCTTTGAAAAAAAACCCAAAAAATAATACTGCCTTACGGCCATATCACGTTAAAATATCGGTTCCCTTACGATAACTGGTTACATTCAATACCTCGAAAAGCAAACTAATAACATTCCATCATCGCAGATCGGACCCTGAATTACCACCAGTCACGATGAATAGGTGTCCCCACGGGGAGGCTCTGTACCTTGAGAGACTATTGGGCCTTAAACTTACCCTAGACATAAAGTGGAACTCGTACTAAAGATGCGGGAAAAAGGGGTTGGTTGCCTGTATTACTTCAGTAAGTACCTGGCTCCGCATGCTATCCTCGACCTCAAATGTTGTCATGTGTAGGCGGGAGTTGGCCAGTTCCCAATTTTCAGTCTCGACAGAGTCCAAGAACGTCCCTGAGTCCTTGTGGGTGACAAATTATTTTCCATCCACTAACTCCTCTCTCACAAGCGGACTGTGGCAAGCCTTTCACTACTCGATCGCCACTTCCATGGAAAGTGCTCGGACGAGCTTCAGTCCTTGGTTTCGCCAGTTCCAACCTTCACGGCAAGGACCCGCCATATCACTCACCTTGTAAAAAAGCCACCCTCATTGAATCCGTGTTACACTTGAACATTTTTTCCTGCGAACCACTGCGATGTTTCCTCGATCACTGGAATCTTAACTTGTTCAAGTCTAAGGTTAACCGTTATTTTCTCCTCTTATCTGCATAAACTCTCTTACTCTGTAACCCTCTACCTCGAGTGGCCCTCGAGACTTGTATAGGGCGAACCTCACTGTAAAATAACAAAAGCAAAAAAAAAAAAAAAACTTTTTGGTTTTTCATTTGTTTTGTTTTAACTTCAGTTTGAATTTCGACTATATGAATTATTTTGCCATAGGCAAAATTTGGTATATATCTACACCAACAATATAATTCAAATGACTGTTTTCTTCACATACTTCTTCGGGATAATGAAAATTATTTTCTTTCGTCTCTTTGATAATATTTGTATTTAAGATCTGGATTTTTCTTGTTAATCCGAAAATCTTTGCCCCTCAGAATACCGTTTATAAATTTGTTCCACGATGTAACGAGATATTCTAATGATAGAGGCAATTTCCATTTGCGATTTATCCTTCTCACATAGTGCAACAACATTTCAACTAATTTCAACTAAAGCACGTGGCATTACGACAAAGAAAGATACATGTAAAATGAATAAAATACGAATTTTATTCGCTTCTAAATATGAAAACACTCATCGGTTTCTACCACTAAACAAGATTATGTGACTTTCCAGCACTATCAGACCTGAGGACTTACAGTGACACGCATAAGTATTGGATACATGTTATTTTCTGTTATAACTCTAGTTTGTATTCGCCATTTTGCCTGAAATTGTTTAATAACTCGTACAACTCTACGAGATTTACTTACCAAAACATCTCTAAAATGGCGAATATAAACTAGAGTTATAACAGAAAATAACATGTATCCAATACTTATGCGTGTCACTGTAAGTCTTAACACTTTAACCACTATAATCAAATCATATATGCGGGTATTCTGGCTGCTCAGGTCTAAAAACTGACATGCTGGAACTTCATATGACGAAAGACAACGAGGGAGTCCTCGATATATGGCTTCCAAAATAACCTCTAGCTAAATTCGAACGGTGACTGTTGGTAAGGAGACATAGATATAAACAAGTACTTTCTCACGGAAGGTTGTTTAGTGTTAATCGTCATAGGGGGATCTGTCTGCCTTAAAAATCAACATTCGAGATTCTGACTTTTGCTGAGACTAGAACACTACTCGCTGACATTGTTGGAATGCACGCAACTACCCCAGTCGAACAAACAACGTTTTTGCACAAGGTTACATTTTCGGAGACTCTCTTAAAATTCGAACTCGCTGATTTTGCTTTATGTTCTTTAATAGCCCCGTCAGATCGAAACTTTCATATGGACGTGATGCATGACACCAAACCAGCTCAGAAATATCTAAACTGTCCGCTGTATACGACCGCTTGCTAAGATCAATGGTGGAAAAAGTCTCTGAGCGAATCAAGTCTGAGGGACTTGCCAAAGATCACTCTACTTTGAATATTGTGGACTGAAGCTACAGAATCGCAAAGAAAGATCAGTACCAAATAACAGAAATCACATCTCTTGAGGACTACCGACAGAAGCTACACCTAAATTGGATAGCACATATAACTCGCAGTGAAAATAATGACACAATAATATTCCACATCACTTTGAATAGAATAGGAAAGAAACCTCCTGTCAATACTGGAAAGAGCGATAACAGCTACTGGACTTGAGAAACCAATTTTCCTAAAAAAAATAAATAATGTATTTCAAGAGAAAGATTTTATAAATTTCAGTCGAAAGCAATACTGGCTGCTTGGTCAATAAATGCTAAATGTTTCCTTATAGGGAAACGGCTAATATTACCATTACCATTATTGTACCAGAATGTTAACCTATGACGGTAAAGCAGATCGAGATTGGTAAATAATCTGATCCGTGTGGGGAGAGCAAATATCTCCGTATTTCCTCGAGGCGGTAATGATGGCTGTTCGAAACTGGGTGAAAATTAGAATTTCGAAAAGTGCTTAGCTGTTCGCCAGAAGCCAGTTGAGTTTAGAACTGCTCTACGTAGCTTTGTTTGCATAAACAAAAAATAAAAAAAATTCGGTATTTGTATCGGGCCGTGTCCACAATCTTAGTTTTTTTTTCTCGCTTTGATAGGAAGCAATAGATGCTGTAGATCGTTTCAGAAGTGAAAAAGATACGATCCAGGTTTATTCTGTTGAACAAAGAACATTCTTCTCTCTTCTTGTAAGAATTCTACGTCGAACTTACACAAACTATTTTCTTTGGAATCATTTTGCAGACAAACGTTCTAATTTGTCTTTTATGAAAACAATACAAAGACGAATTAACCAGCTTTAAGAGATTTCGTTTTCTTGCCTCTTTCAGTGATTTCAATCTATAGTTTTCTTTCTCGTGGCTACTTTCACTACTGAGTAAATTTCTAGAAGAACAAAAACAACTTTAAAACAAACAAAGCTTGATTAAAAAGGAAAAACAACCGATTCCAAATCTAAGTTTTTTCTCCCCTGTTCCGTTTGTTAAGAATCTTTTTCATTGTCAAATGATTTACTGTTGTTGGTGTACCATTCAAAACTTATCTAAAACTGACCGGTCGAGTAACCATTCATCGAATGTTTGTCCTTTTTGATAACATGCAGAGTAAAAAGTAACCAGTTGAAATAACAAAAGTTACTTTTGTCATTTAATTAATTAATTGTCTTTTCATTAATTTTTTTTTTAAATCTTCAAAAAATTTAAATGCAATGTCAGTTGTTATATTCTATCTTTTTAATTTCTCTTCTTTTATTGTTCTCTCTCCTTAATAACGTTTTTCTTCTTATATTCTTTCACATTCAGTAGCCCCTTGCGTCTTAGGGGCTTTATTGCTTTGCTTGGTGGGGAGATTAAACAAAAACATTGTAATTGAGAGAGATCGCGGCTATGTTTAAATTTGGACTTCGACTCAATGGTGAGTTCATTTGGTAGTAACACTTTTGATGAGATTTTTATGTTCCTGGTACATTTGACCGGCAAACAATTTGGGAGGACTCGAGTCGACGGAAGAATAAAACATAGAATTTTTAAAAAAATGAATATTAATGAATATATAGAAAGGGCATTTTACAAAAGGAAAAATTCAAAGTTCAAAGCAAGCTTCAGTGTCTGTAGTTGAGGTACTTACATGTCGGCGGGGGCGAAAATACGTCTTTTTGCTATGAAAATTCACCGAGAAAGAGATGGATTCTTTCAAGTCTCGCGCCACCTATAATTATCAAGAGGAGCCGGCAAATTAAAATCTCGCCGCTTGTGATTATCCTCAGGGAGAGGTAATTCAAAATCTCGCCGCTTGTGTTTATCATCAGTGGGCGGTAATTCAAAATCTCGCCGTTTGTGATTACCATCAGGTGGCGGTAAGTCAAAATCTCGCCGTTAGTGATTATCATCAGGGGGCGGTAATTCAAAATTTCGCCGCCTGTGGTTATCATCAGGGAGCTGTAATTCAAAATCTCACCGCTTGTGATTATCATCAGGAGGCGGTAATTCAAAATTTCAAAATCTCGACGCTTGTGATTATCATCAGGGAACTGTAATTGAAAAATCTCGCTGCTTGTGATTATCCTCAGGGGACGGTAATTCAACATCTCGCTGCTTGTGATTATCATAAGGGGGTAATTTCAAAATCTCGCCGCTTGTGATTATCATCAGGGGGCGGTAATCCAACAACCCCCACCCCAGACTGAAGAAGATTCTTTTATAAAATCTGATCTGTAATGTATGTTTCTAAATGTCGTGGCCAATGTACACTTTTTTATGTTGTTGTTGGAGTTATTGAAATTTTAGGTGAGGTCACGTTGTCTATTGGCTTGCTTTGATTTGTGTTATGTGTTTGTGTGATTATTTCAATGTAAGCAGGTTTTAATCAATCAATTGATACAATGACTTTCTTTTCTTTTTTTTTTTTTTTGAATCTCAAAATATTTTCATGTCGTTCCAACATTTTATGTGGACCTGAATAACTTGGGAATAATAGTTTCTTAAAGATGTCATTCCTGAGAAAAAATATACTCTCAGTTACATAGATCTGCATCTGCATGTATAAAAGATTGTTTAGTCACAAATCTAGTTGGTGTAAAAGCTAATCTATTCATCTTGTCTATTAGTTTGTTGACAAAGTCCGTAGATGAGGGTTGATATTTTGTCTACCTCAAAGTATTGACAAGGTAATATCAGTGGGGTTCTTATATGCCGACAGGAGCGAAAAGAATACATCTTTTCGCTATGAAAAAAAAAAAAAGAAAAAAAAAGATTGATCTCGGATAGCCTGTAATTATAGTCAGGAGGCGGTAATTCAAAATCTCGCCGCCTGTGATTATCATCAAGTAATCCAGTTGTTCCTTGCAGCTCAGACGGTAAAAGCATATGCGATGTTTAACAAGGCTTACCCGAGGTAAACGGGACACGAAATAGAGTTACACCAGGAATAAACCCTTTATTTCAGATCACACTATTCATTCGCAGCCGTATGCTGACAATCAATAGAAAATTATTAGTATTTTTTTCTTATATTCTCTTACATTCACCAGTACGAAATTAAAATTAAGAATTAGTATTCAAGTTGCTTAAATGGTTAGTGAAATTTATTTACGCTCAGGTCTAATAAATAGAAAATTAAGTCATTTCAGTTTCAATTCCCTGTGCCTTTTTTTTTATAAATATTTTGATGGTAATTTTTCTTATGAGCTTTCCTCTCTGGTACCTAGACTTTATTAATTTAAATGAAATACTAGATTGGTAGCGATAATAATATTTACAGTTGCAATGGCTAGATGTAAGCGCAAGTTCTATGCTAACAGTTTCTTCTCTCACATTACCCGCTTGTAGAACTTCTTACTGGCCTCCTGCTTAAAATTGACTAGAAAGCAAGAGGTCAGCAGAGAGTTCCAAAAATTTAAATGCAATGCCAATCGTTATCATTTGTTTTCTTAATTCCTGCTTTTTTTTTTATTTGTTCTCTCTCCTTAATAATGCTTTTCTTTTTCATATATTCTCTCACACTCAGTGACCCCCCTTGCGTCTTAGTGCCTTTACTACCTTGCTTGCGGGGGTGAAATGATTAAAAAAAAGAAAAGGCACACAGCACAAAACGCATGTCAACAATTGTTTTCTGTGTAATACAAAATTATTTTCAACAGTTGTGGTCGGTAAATTTTGTTAAAATGCTACCGTATTTTTTGCCAATAATTTTTTAACGATCACTGCAAAAGTTTTCAAATTTTCTTACCAATAACAACAAGTTTTTGCCAGATTTCGACTTTGTGGGTTGTGGAATTGATTTTCACCAACCATTTGAATTTTAAAAAAAAAGTAAAAAAAAGAATTAATTCATAATGACGAAAAGCCGCAGGAGACGTTTATCTGAAACTAAATCGGAGCGTTCACCATAAAAGTTAGAGACGCGCCCAAAAAGCTGATTTTTACTGTGAAAGGAAGTATCATTCGAAACACCTTTTTCCCCTTTTTATATATTAAATAATCAGTAGCGGTGGGTGTACAAGATTTGATTAAAGCTTTAAAAAGGAACATTTTAAAAGTACAGTGAAACCTCGGTTCACGAATTTAATTCGTTCCTGAAGGCCGTTGGTAACCCGAAATGTTCGTAAACTGAAACTATTTTTCCAATAGGAATCAATGCAGAGAAAAAAAAGCCACAGTACAATTGGCAAAAAAGCACAATACTACACACGAATGCATACAACACGGCGGTTGACTCAGAAATTATTCCGTTAGGGTTACCTCAGATCAGCAATGAGAACCTAAACTTTGTTCGATAACCGAGGTATTTTCATCTCGAAAATTCTGTTCGAAAACCGATTTTGTTCGACATGTGAGACGTTCGAGAACCGAGGTTGTACTGTATATATAAATATAGACAAAATATATAAAACAAAAGCGGAGGAAAAGCAATAATAATAATAATAAAACTAATACTCACCGTAAAGTGATGAGTAGTTAAAAAAAAAAACTGTGCTTTATTTTTCCTTTCTGCACCGCGTCAGTAGATTCGCGGTTCATCGACACGGAAATTGTGGTCGGCGAGCTCTGTGTGACGTCCCTGAGCACAGCCTTCGCTCGCTGCTTCGTTCGGGTGTCGCCGCTCCAAACGTGACGTCCGCCTGTTGCGTCAGTCGTGTTGTCTCGTCCTGTGACGACCAACTGGCTTGGTATCGGTCGCGGCACCCAAATGTGACGTTCTAACCTTTTGGTGATTCGGATGGGAATCTGGTTAGATTCGATATCAGCCTCGTCGTTCCCAATTCGCTTCCAACGTAACTGCGTTGATCTCCAGTCCGCCCACCCACGTTGTGAATCGATCTTAGGCAGACGAAATCAATCAGTCGTTGGGGCCGCAATGCAAGTTGGGTCCAAGCGGGGGTGGTATCGCACAAATACGTATAAAAGAAATAAAATGATAACTCAAAAATTCAAGGTATCAAAAAAAGGATAACAAACTTTATGTCTAGTTGTTGGATACATAGGACTGCGTTTATCTCCCGACCCGTTCTGTGGATTGTGACACGTTGTTTTCCGTTAGGCGAGTTTTAACACTTCAAGTTGTTTGCTCTTTAAAAAAATTGGTTTTTCGGTGTGTCTTCGGGCGAAAGTCGAAAAAACTTATTTTGGTGGTCTGGATCTAAGTCGCTCTTCAAAATAATTGTTCTTGGATTGAAGAGGAGTCCGGAATTTGCGCGAATCTTGGTCAGCCGATGCGAGGCTGGAACTCTCTGCTGGAACTGTCTGCTGGAACTAAAACTCGAACTAAACTGATTTCTGCTCGCTGCGGCCTTGCTTATATGGACGACGACCAAAACCGGGGTGGGTTTGTCGGCACCGGGGGTTCCTCGATAATTCTAAATACCTATCCACTTCTCTTATTTTTGGTTAGGAATTTTCCACTTCTTTCCATTTTTGGGAGCCCTCTCTTACTCCCACCTTCTCACCATACTTCAGAGGGGCGTGAACTGCCCTCCCCACTTCTTCGTAGCAACCTCTCATACCCATCCTCTAGATGGGCAGCGACAGCTTCCTCCTTGCGTCACGTGATCACCACTCGGTCAATGATGTCTAGCCGAGCCTGTGCGATTCCGCGGGCTTTGTTTCAGGAAAAAAATATCTTGCTTAATAAAAAAATTATCTTTTTCTTTTCCTTTTCTTTCTTTTAATCGCAGCTCTCATTTTCTCTGCCCGCAATTAGAACAATGCGATCGGTGGTGGTCGTAACTCTTGTTCTCACCTGGACTTCGTCAGTCATCTTATCGCTAATTATCAGAATGGGTGGTCTATTTGACACAACACAATCGTCCGTCGCCTAAAAAAAAAAAAAACATTTCCATGGTTCCATTCATTCTTTGGTGCACATTTCTGATAACATAGTTTTATTATCGCAGGCTAAAGATGTTCTGTCGAAAGAAAACGGTCAGTCGCCACCTCGTGTGCGGCTTTGACACAATTAATTTTTCATATCTATCCAAAGCCCTGTAGTTCACCTGTTTTATGTCAATTATCAAAATAACATTTCCAATTGGATTTTTCTTTGGCTAGTCGGTCTGTGGTTTGCTTAATCAGATGTTTTCCCGCATTAGTGGTTTGTTTATGTATCCCCGATGACACCAGCCCGTCGCCAGAACACACCCGATTCCTTTATCCACTCAGAATTTCCCTGTCATTGTAATGACACTCTTCGCCATTTGTTACTTATCAAAATATCCTTTATCCATAGCCGTGGGTGTCCTACTTATCATCCACGCTTTGGGTCTCGCCTCTCTTTTCCTTTCTTTCCTTCCTCTCTTTCCTTTCTTTTCTTTTTTTTTTTGCCTTGGTAAATGGTGCCACATCTGTTCAAATTCCAGCCATTGCTGTTGCGTTCATTATCACAGAAATAAACTTGGGAAAAGCAGGAATCCATCACTTCTCTTAAATATCTGAATGCAGATTAGGTTCGCCTATCGCCCGGCTCACACTCCTCCACAGTCTTTTGAACAGGTGTAGAGGTTTATCCTTTGTTTCCTGTATAGGATTGAATTTCAGGTTTCTTCTAAACTTTAAAAAAAAGTATGTTAATTCACTGATAGTAAAGAAAAGGAATCTGTGGAGAGCCATCATCGCCTACGTCCAGAAAGGACATGGCGTTTTTCAGACTATAACAATGACAAAATTAATTTTGATTCAAAACTTTATTAAAAACAGACATTTTAAAAGTATATGTAAATATATACAACAATTTTATTTTAAAAAGTGGGGGAAATGCTGAGAAATTTGACAATACCTTGTGAATTTTGATGCAATTATTATAATATATTAGAACACGATTAAACGGTTTATTCTAAAATCTGACATTATTTTCCGAACAACCGAATACAACGTTACAAGGAGACACGTAGCTAACAAAAAAAAAGTGGGGGAAGAAAAAAAGAAGAAAAAAATTCTCCCTTTAAAATGTTGAGTCGAAAAAGAAATAAAAAAGAGCTAACCGGTAATCACTCCTCGCTCTTCAGTGCCAATCGAGGACAAAAAGCACAAGTATATGGACAACGACTAAAAACGGGAAAGAAATATCACCAGAAAATCAGTAGTATAAACCTTTAATGTTTAAACTCAGCAGCTACTTAGATTTGATATAAATCGTCTCAAGAATTCTCACAAGGTAATCTGAATGCGCACTGCTGATTATAGGGAAAATCCTTGAGGCTAGACGAGGCGCTAATCGGATTATTTATTGTGTTCTGCAATCGCAGAACCGGATGTATCAACAAGTATATGCGAATTTTAATACTACCTTCGACGGATCTGTAAGCAAAAAGAATGACTGTTGGGTCTGGATGTAATCTGTCTGTGACTTATACTGCTGATTCTATGACAGTATTTTTCTCCCTTTTTTTTAGTCGTTATGCACATATTTACATCTTTTTGTTCCTGAATGACTCTGAATATCAAAGAGAGATAATCGGTTGTCCCCTTTTTATTATATTTTTTCCATTTAAGACTTTACGGTAATTCACGAGAACTAATGCTTAAATGTAATATGGCCGTAAGAGATAATTCACTAAGCACAAAAGTGAAAAACTACGCCCTTCTTCCTGTTTCCACTATCTAGAGCAAAGACATTTGTTAAGCCTTGTTTATGAACCTGATTACGGTGTCACTGGGTCTGATTCAGGGTAATAAAAAAGGAATGTTCTGGGCAAAAGGATTTTTACTCTGGATCCTTTTCAACCAATCAGAGGAACATAATTTAAAATATGTGACAATTTTTAAAGGTAGCTTAAGAGTCTTCCGGCACGCATATAAGGGAATCGGTCATCTTGCTTAATTACTATTCATTTACGACACGGCACTGAGCGGATAACCAGGACAGATACGGTCAGCAGATCAATAAACATTTCGGGAGTAAGAAGAAGTAGTCGCTGCATTTAGATGCTATGTGACCAGCCAAAAACTCAGGGCATCACAGAAAACCTTAAAACAATCTTGAGTAATGCCTGCTTGAAATAAACATTCCAGTTTTCATGAATGTTACAATACACCTTGCTGCAACTAAACGCACTAAGATAGTAACAACAAAAGGCATTCATTTGGCACTCCTTCCATTTATCTACGGACACTTCCGCTACTACATTGGCCTATCAACCACCGACATGCTGAGAAATTTGACAATACCTTGTGAATTTTGATGCAGTTATTATAATAATATACTAGAACATGATTAAACGGTTTATTCTAAAATCGGACATTATTTTTCGACAAACCTAATACAACGTTACAAGGAGACACGTAGCTAACACATCTTTGTAACAGGGTTATTTTGTTATCTCTCTCTTTCTCCCAACTCTCTCTATCTCCTCTCTCTCTCTCTCTCTCTCTCTCTCTCTATATATATATATATATATATATATATATAAAAAGTGAACATAGAAGTCAACACTTAGAGGCGACAGTCTGTTTCATGCTATATGTAATCGTCAGGCCACATATGCTGTTATTTTTCTCGGCTATTTATATATATACGGGTTAGTGGTGCATTGTGGGTATTCTATTATGGTGGTTATTTTTTACCGGAAGTCGCTTTGTTTATTTATTTGGGTCAAATTATATTGCTCGTTTTTATTTTTTTGTTTCTTATTTTATTTATTTATTTATTAACGTAGTAAAAATTTGTTTACATCACGTATTTAACAGTTTTGTTTTGGTTTGAGAATTTGATTAAAGCTATTTGTTCAATTTTGGGGTTGGTTGTTGTAGTTCATTCTAACTATTATTTTTTTTTTTTGGGAACAGTTTTTAATTTGGGATTGGTTTGAATTTAGGTCAATTTATTTGTATATTTTTTTTTCTTTTTCGGTTTTCGGTTTTAAGCAACATAGTATTTATTTATTTTTTTTTTTATTAGTGTTTGTTTTTTTTTTTCCGTTTTTCATTTTTTAGGTTACGTAGTAAAAATTTTTTTTCATGCCTGCATTTTGAGATGAGCTCGGATCTTTTATTTAATAATTTATTTTGGTCGGGGAAGGTAATGATAGCTATTTTTTCCTCCAAGCAAAGTTTGCAAGTTTTTGATTGGTTGTTGTAGGCTGATGACTTTTTCCTTATCTTCCAAGATATTTTTGGTGTGATGTGCGTTTTGTATAATCTTCTATAATCAAACAGATACCAAAATCGATTAACCGCAGGCTCTCCGACAATTCCTTCAATGAATCCCTATTCAACAAAGCTAAGAAAGACTATGAAACGGCCCTAAAAGATAGCGGATTCCCAGCAATACTCACATATTCACCACAGAATACAAAAAAGACCAACAGGAGAAGAAATATCATATGGTTCAACCCACCGTACAGCAAGAACGTAAAAACAAACGTAGGAAAAATATTCCTCAAACTCTTACACAAACACTTCCCAGAATCAAGCACCTTACACAAGATATTCCTCAAAAACACAGTAAAAATCAGCTACAGCTGCACCGAGAGCATGGCACAAATAATAAAAAAAAGCTAATAGGAAAATTATCAACAAACCACACGAACAAATTAAACCCACGTGCAACTGCAGAATAAAGAACGAATGTCCCTTAAACGGAAATTGTTTACAAAACAACGTAATATACCAAGCCACGATAAAATCACCAGATAATGAAGAAAAAAACATACATAGGAGTAACTGAAGGGCCCTGGAAGCAAAGAAATTATACACACAAAACATTGTTCACAAATAGTAAATATACGAACAGTACTATGCTTTCTAAGTATATCTAGGAAATAAAAAACAAAACGCACATCACACCAAAAATATCTTGGAAGATAAGGAAAAAGTCATCAGCCTACAACAACCAATCAAAAACTTGCAAACTTTGCTTGGAGGAAAAAATAGCTATCATTACCTTCCCCGACCAAAATAAATTATTAAATAAAAGATCCGAGCTCATCTCAAAATGCAGGCATGAAAATAAATTTTTACTACGTAACCTAAAAAATGAAAAACGGAAAAAATAAAACCAACAAATACACTAATAAAAAAATAATAAATTAAATAAATAAATACTATGTTGCTTAAAAACCGAAAACCGAAAAGAAAAAATATACAAAATAAATTGACCTAAATTCAAACCAATCCCAAATTAAAAACTGTTCCCGCCAAAAAAATAATAGTTAGAATGAACTACAACAACCAACCCCAAAATTGAACAAATAGCTTTAATCAAATTCTCAAACCAAAACAAAACTGTTAAATACGTGATATAAACAAATTTTTACTACGTTAATAAATAAATAAATAAATAAAATAAGAAACAAAAAAATAAAAACGAGCAATATAATTTGACCCAAATAAATAAACAAAGCGACTTCCGGTAAAAAATAACCGCCATAATAGAATACCCACAATGCACCACTAACCCGTATATATATAAATAGCCGAGAAAAATAACAGCATATGTGGCCTGACGATTGCATATAGCATGAAACAGACTGTCGCCTCTAAGTGTTGACTTCTATGTTCACTTTTATATTTATATTCACACGCTCTATCTCTGATATTGAGCACTTTATCCCATAAATATAGCACACCTTAAGACTATATTTCTTTATATATATATATATATATATATATATATATATATATAGATAGATAGATAGATATAATATTAGTGGTAAATATTCACATACATATGCAAAATATATAAATATATATACATACATGCATACACATACATATATATTTTGTATAAAAAAATTCCAAGAGGATAGAATCCAGGTAGAACTCAATGTCCAGGACAGAGTAAGGATATAATAAAAAGGCTTAAACACTAATGAAGGACAATATATATATATATATATATATATATATATATATATATATATATATATATATAATTCACGTTTCCAAGGATACAGAGAAATTATGATTTTTTTTTGGTGTGCCTTTAAAAAACCCAGTAATTTTAAAAATAAGTTACTCCAAAATTCGCTTGAGGATGAAATGGAACTAATGTCTTTAATTTAATTAAAAAATTAAATTCGAAGTTTTTAGCTTCCATTTTTGAAACATGGTTAGAACTGTGTAGCGAAAAAACATATTTTAAATCAATTAATTTATAATATATATATATATATATATATATATATATATATATATATATTCAAACATATATTGTTAAATATAACAGTCAACGAATATCTATTATGCTTGATCATGAGCCGTTCTAAGCTTCATATAGTTACTTTAATTCCGCGACCGTGATCGTCGCATAGCAAACTTCTATATAAACATAACAAGATATCATTTTTGATGGTGAATATCTTTATTGAAATGGCCATATAACCACTCAGAAGATGACTCATCGAAATAAAAAAAAAACCAAATGTTGGACAGTTTTTGCCTTGATTTTCTTCCGAAATTAAAGCATCTGTACAAGCTTAGATCAAACATAATAGACATTCGTCGTCTGTTATATTTAATAATATATGTTTGAATAATGATCTTTTGCCCCAATACACTATATATATATATATATATATATATATATATATATATATATATATATATATATATGTATGTATGTATGTATGTATGTATGGCCAAGTATAGGATTGGTATATAGGAATAAATTCCAATAACCAACAAATACTATTCTTTAAAAAGTGTTTAATAAAGAGTAGAGCAAATATAATTATTTATTCAAAAATTATAACATAAATATGTTATAAAATTACTACAAAATTAGCCATTTTGTTTCAACACTTCTGGTGTCTTATCAAGTGATGGTCTTGAATGTAGAATAAAGGGCTTTAAAAAGTTCAAATCAATCAAACATCCCTCGCAGGGGGAAATGCTGTTACATAAGCTGCAATGACCAATCAAAATACAAGTATGTATTTTTTATTTTTTCCTCAGTAATTTTATAATTTTAAACTTAATATAGATTAAATTTAAATTTTAAAATGGCTAATTTTTAATTTCAAATTTTATCGTATAATTTAATATTTATTAGTTAGAATAAATTCTATTTTAGCATAACCCCAACATTAAAGCATTAAATAATTATTATAACCTTAGTTCGTTGTCAAGTTTTATGAATTCTCATATACTTGTATTTTGATTGGTCTTTGCAGCTTATGTAACCGCGTTTCCCCTTTCGAGGGGTGTTTGATTGATTTGAACCTTTTAAAACCCTTTATTATACATTCAACACCATCACTTGATAAGACAGCAGAAGTGTTGAAACAAAATGGCTATTTTTGTAGTGATGTTATAATTTTCGAATAAATAATTATATATATATATATATATATATATATATATATATATATATATATATAGTCATCCACGGACAGACTGTTTCGTTGTATCACAGCTCTTCAGTGTAGCTAGACGCCCGATTGCTTCAAGCATGGATCGAAACCCGACTGATTTGACATCAGTCACATCTCCAGGCTATCGTCACACAGCAGAAAAGGAAGGGAATTTTAACATCTTTCTCTATACGAAATACGACCGCAGCTCATAAAACTCAATTTAATTTTACTTGAAAAGTAATGCTTAATAGCAGTAGGAGCCTCGATTTTTTAAAACCACCTTTTTTCCCTACAGAACTCAACCGGATTAACAAATGTGATGGAAAGAATAAGAAAAAGACTAAATGAAACATGTCACAAAAAAAGTCATATATTTTCGCCAATATTGATATATAAAAAAATATATCGGTATCTAATATATATATATATATATATATATATATATATATATATATATATATATATATATATATAAGTTACGAAGAACTTGGTAAACCGAACGGGTAATTCCAGGTGTTACCTGATGATCCGGAGTCCTTCAAAAAGGATTTTGGTGAAATAAATTATTGTAATGGTACCTTAAAGTGGTCTGTTTTTCATTATATATATATATATATATGTGTGTGTGTGTGTGTGTGTGTGTGTGTGTGTGTGTGTGTGTGTGTGTGTGTGTGTGTGTGTGAATATATAGAAAATAGGAAGGAACTGGTTAGGTAAATAATCCAAAGTCCCTTAGTATTTTAGTTATTATTTTTAAAAATAGTGCTCGATACAAAAGTAGAGCATAAATATAATTATTTATTTAAAATATGATTATGTCGCGATTTGGAATCATATTTTTAAATAAATAATATATATATATATATATATATATATATATATATATATATATATATATATATATATATATGTGTGTGTGTGTGTGTGTGTGTGTGTGTATAGTCATCCACAGACAGACTGTTTCGCTGTATCAGAGCTCCTCAGTGTGGCTAGAGGGATCGAAACTCGACTGATTTGACATCTTTGATCGCTTATCTCTAGACCCTCGTCGCACAGCAGGGAAGGAAGGGAATTTTAACGTTTTTATCTATACGAAATACGCCAGCAGCTCATAGAACTCAATTCAATTTCATTTGAAGAGTAAGAAATATATATATATATATATATATATATATATATATATATATATATATATATATTCGATAACGATATATATTTTATATATCAATAACAATATATCAATTTTATATTTTTATATAACAATAACAATATATCAATATATATGATAAAATATATTTATGAGTTAAAGTGCTCAATATCAACGATACAGCGTATGTAAATATAAAAGTGGACATTGAAGTCAGCACCAAAAGGTGACAGTCTGTTTTATGTTTAAACACAATCGCCAGGTTGTATGTGTTGTGCTTCTGCTGGATAATTTATATATACAGGTCAGTGATGCATTGTGGGTAATCTATTGTATTGTTTTAACTGTTATTTTGGTGTGGAGGTAACGGTTATGTTTCGAATTATTCAAAGGGCTATTGAGTGGAAAGAATTGTTGATCCGGATGAAGTTTTGTGGCTATTTATAGTATTGTTCGTTAACTTTTTATTTATTATTGTTTGTTGTTATTATTACATTTACTTTTTTTATATGCGTGTTCGTGGTTTGTTAATTTATTTACCTATCTTCACAGATCTCTCGCACACAGTTTTGTCTTTCTTTCATTCTAAACAGAAGCCGAAGAGACCAGACGCTCTGGCGAAACGCATCGTAAATAAATTTTCCACTTTGTCTCAATATTTTCAATACAAACACACACACACAGATATATATATATATGTGTGTGTGTGTGTTTGTAAATTAAAGGGTTCCAAGAGGTAGTAATCACATTAATTTCCTTCTCTATTTTTTGTCTCCACCCTCAAATAAATCAAACGTTGTGATTTGTTTTCCGTTGATCTTTTTTGTTCAACAAAAGGCCGTAGATAGGACATCAAATATTAGTCTTTTGATTGCTTTACATCTGGTTTGTTCTTGGGAACATGATTTATCAGTATGGGGCATTCTTAGATGTTGTTTGATGGTTTCAATGCAATGACATAGAAGAACACCCTTTGTCCATTATCGAAAAGAAAGGGCAGAATAGAGGCGAAAAGGAAGGGAACACACCAACTTTTGTTTCTTTTGTACTGAAATCAAAGACAAAAGACAATTGTTTTATGAACCCCCGCCGCTAAAGGATTTTTTTTTCAGTTCTAGGGATCAAGAATATTTAGTCTATAAAAAAATCAACATTTTTAATCGCATTTTTTAGCAGATATTTTTGACTTTTATACAATATAGAACACATAGGGACGAAATTCGTTGAAAGGCTATAGATAAAATTTACTGAGATTTATAAAAAATGAAATATCTTTTGAAAAAAAAAATATAAATCTACCTAAAAATATTTTTTGTAAGTTTTATGAACCTAATTCTTTAAATTCTCTTTGAAATTGGCACTCAATGAATTCTATGAATCCAATTTGAACCTTGTTGTCTAATATTCAAATATCTCAAAAATGACTTTTTGATTTCATTCATTCTTGTGCCTTATTGATTACAGATGCACTCTTTTAAACATGTAGAGAATCCTCTTCCCTTGGTACTAAAGTGCTGCTCATTAACATGGCACGATTTTTCATGAGTAGAAATTCATCCTACAATACAAAAACTAAAATACCAATATTAAACTTTAAAAATGAATCTGATTGAAGATCTGCGCTTTTTTGTAGGTACAACCGTAACGCGAACGAGAATCTTATTGTAGCGTAGTATTTGTGAAGAGAAACTTGCCAAAGATTATATAAGAGGTTAAGTCAGGGAGTAAAGACGATTTTAAAATTAAGCGATAAAAACAAGGAAGCGCTGATGCGCGACACCACGTTTGCGCATGCGTTGAAGGGTAGGTAGCCGCGCGAAGCCTTCTATTGATAAGCCGAGTGAAAGAGAGTAACGAGGCCAGACGCATGGTCGTTCCACTCAGCGATTGCATCATCGAGAAACAACGCACTTTCTATGGGCAGGTGGAATCAAACACTGTTCGATTATTAACGTTAGCATCGAATTATTTTAAGTTACAAAATTGTACTTGGATTAAACGAAAATTATTTACAATACATATTACTTATACATTCATTCTTGCCGTCAATTTTGACGGCACAGGTACACTGGTACACTTATAATTTATCCATAGTGAGTGAATACCATCTTAAAATAAAATTTAATTACATTATATTTTGTTGAGAAAGATAAAAATAACAACACATAAAACACATCTCAAATTATTAGTCAGAAAAGTTTCAGCTTTTAAGAATGTATAATTGTTTTTTAAAATCATCTAACACCAAGCAAGGCAATAAAGCCACTATGGCGCAAGAGGTTACTGAATGTTAGAGAATATGAGGAAAACTACTGTTAAGGAGAGAGGACAATAAAAGAATAAGGATTAAGACATAAAATAACGATTGACATTGCATTTAAGTGTCTGAAGATCATAATTGAATGAGAAGCAAGAAACTGGAAGAGAATTTCACAAGCGAGAAGTGCGATAGAAGAAGCTGTTAGCATAGAACTTACGGTTGCATCTCGCCATTTTAACTGTAAATTGATGAGACTTTGCCGCCAATCTAGTACTGTGCTTAAATTCATAAAATTTAGGTAACATAGAGGAAAGTTCATTAGAATAATTACTATGAAAGTATTTATAGAAAAGACACAGGGAAGCTACGTTATGGCGGGTGGGGAAAGTAACTGAAGCCGAAATGCCAGGTTATGATTAATAACATTGCAGGTTCTTCTTTGAAATTTATCAAGAATTTCTAAATATATAGCAGGAGCACCAGACCAGATGTGGTAGCAATGGTTGTTTTTGTTTAGCGACATCAAACTCTATGAATTATTTATGGCCGAAACCTAAATATTTTGCATGAAATTTTATTTACTTTGTTTTTGAAGATAATGTTTTTAGTGATACAAGTCTTACTAAACAAGCCATAGCTGGGTGGGGTGGGGGTTTAGAAGAGGCTGATTCATATCTTTTCCAAGGGTATTTGTGTGTAAGTAAATAAAGGGTGTTTCACTAAGATGGATTATATATAAGGGTGTTTTATTAAGACGGATCAAAGTCTGCAGTAAATAAGTCAGTGTTATTAGTGAAAATTTATTTATTTCTCTATTGAATCATGTTATTTAAGTCATGGCAATTATGTTGAGATAGAAACATTTTACAAAATCATATCATGAAACAAATAAAGGGTATCCATAAAGTCTCTTCACAATTTTCAAAAAAATTATTACAAAAGCAAATGAACAAATATGTGGAAATTGTTACAAAATGAGGAGTAGCTATGGAAGTATTTTTAACTATTTTAACACACCTATATATGGGCACCGTTAATTGCCCGAAGCACATCAAAACGATACTTGATTTCTTGCCATATTTGCTGTATCATATCCTCATCAATGGTGGCAATGTCATCAGTGATCATTTACTTTAGATCACTGATGTCCCATGTCTTTGTTTCATACACAGGATCTTTAACATACCCCATAGAAAGAAGTTCAAGGGAGTGATATTGATGTAGAGTTATTTTGCAGTGGTGGCTTGTATTTGTACTAAATTGGTCCTAAAATAGGTTCGACATACAAAACGTTAGGAACTTGATATAATAGGTATTACAGAGTAAACTTGTTGTAGTCGCTAACTACTTTCATATTCAACTAACTGTCAACTACTGTCGTCCGACATCGACTGACCCTTGTTTCTCTTACTACTCCTACTTATATTAGGTGGGAGAGTCTATTAACTATAGAATAGGTGTGTTTCACCATAACAGATATCTTCCCCAGGTCTGCAAATATTTGATTTAGAAACCTACGAGAATGCAGTCCCCAATATGGTGGTACACCATCTTGCTGGAAAATGATGGTTGGTTGAAGGTCATTAAGTTGTGTGTAAGCTCTCAACAATACAGCGTTTCCCAAATTCTGGGAACTCGCAAAGAACAATACCAATATACATACATATGAACACTCACCACAATACACACACATAATATTCACCACACAAACTCAATGTAACTGTCTATGCGCTTGTAACTTGTTGTTAATAAATATATTTGTTTAAATATATTTATCGGTCTTGTTTGTTTTCTTTGTCTTCTTTGAACTTAATTAAAGTCCAAAATTCTCATGTAGCTGGACCGGCTAGCAGGAAATTTTAACCCACGTGTGTTCTTTACATCTTCCCCCCACGGTCCTCTACAAGACTCTATGAACACGCTGTATTGTTAAAAAAAAGAAATCAATAAAAAAAAGATAAAGTCAGTATGGATTTTTAAAAAAAATTTATTTTCCAGCACTTAAGGAATATACAACTTGTAAGAATAAGTGAGGCTTTTTTTTTTTTTTTTTAAATTTATTGTTTATGTTGTTAAATGTTTTTTTTTGCAGGATTTTATTTGCTTTTTTGCTTTTATTCTTTCTGTTTTTAAAAGGTTCTAACATTTTTTTGAAAGTAGCAGGTTCTTGTTCCTACCATCTCTTTTTGTGCAAATAGAAAATCAGAAAGTGGTCACCTAGAAAATCTCGGCAAATATTATTTACATATTATTGTACAAGTGGTCAATAAACATCCCAGAGAGTTGACTTAATTAGGAATTGTTCCAAATAAACCAATTCCTTGTCAAGTCTTTTTGAACCAATTGGCGGAAGGATTGACATAAAGAAACTGCAAAAGGGGCAAAACATTGACAATGACCTTAACCTTTAACCTTTAGCACTCTGTAAGTGACTATTTTCACCAAGCAAAATGTTAGTCCTGCCAATGTTAAATTAAAATTTCTTGGTTGCGTAGTCATATCCTTCTATGGCGACACCTAAAAAAATCTTGACTGAAATTGACAGCCAGGCTACTGCAATTTCAAATATATAGAACTAATATATATATATATATATATATATATATATATATATGTGTGTAAACTATGTTTTGATGGGATTCCATGTACAGGAAGTAATATTTATAAACGAAATCTGTCCATAAGAAAACTTGGCTTAATCTGGCACAAAGCCATAATATAGCGCATCCAGTGAGCATAAAACTCATTAACAATAGGAATGTGAACAGGCTAACCATCAAACTAAGACAAGTAATTAAACCATAAAAATATATGTGTGTGTATGAGTCTATATCTGCAAACACACATATAGATCCCTCTATATAATTGCCTTTACATAGATATGCATTGTTTTGACAATCACCCAATGTTGGTTGATATCTTTCCTGAGGAGTTTTTATGATAAGGACCCAATCCTGTGCAGGCATTGACTCCTCAATGATTTTAAATTCTAAGTTTTCTTCTCAAAGACTGGTTGCCCTTCCAAGGTAATGAGCCCAGTTTAACCGATTAGACAGCTGGGGGTGGGGAAGATAGTGGAGTTGTTTCTCCATTGTGGATGTCTGAGTTGTGTACAGTTTAGCATAATGGAAAATGGAATCAACAGACGAGGTTCAATTCTAGTCAAGTCTGTTGTGCTTATTTTACACTACCACCTCTGGGATTTTTAGTTTATAGGGGAAAAAATTGGTCAGACTAGATGTTTTAGCCATGAAAGGCAACCAGTCCAGTAGACAGACAAGTATGAATTCAAACCATGGAAAAGGCAATGGAAAAAACTATATATATAAAGAGATATATATGTACCAATATATACATTTATATATCTTTGTGTGTATATATATATATGGATAAAAGTTTTAGTTACTTTTTATAAAATATATTATTCAGCGAATCATAGTTATTATTCTGTTAAAAAGATATAGAGGTTTGATGCATGTGCATTATATATATATATATATATATATAAGTGGACACTGAGGTCAACACCAAATAGCAATAGTCTGTTTCATGCTTGAATGTAAGCTTCAGGCTTTAAGATTGCATACAAATATGAAACAGACAGTCACTGTTTGGCGACCTCAGTGTCCACTTTTATATTTACATATGTACTATCTCACTTTTATCCATAGATATAGCATATCTTAAAACTATATTTTATTAAGATATATATATATATATATATATATATATATATATATATATATATATATGAATGAAAGATGTATGACAAATTGGAAACAGTTTCTGTGATGTTTCGTCCATTAGGACTTCAACAGATGAAAAGTGTCACAAAACTTTTTACAATTTCTCATA
The DNA here is from genome assembly GCA_903632075.3 of Acanthosepion pharaonis. Classification (NCBI taxonomy): domain Eukaryota; kingdom Metazoa; phylum Mollusca; class Cephalopoda; order Sepiida; family Sepiidae; genus Acanthosepion; species Acanthosepion pharaonis. Next base: position 4,438,296 of record CAHIKZ030005407.1, on the reverse strand, counting down.
CATCTCTTCTTTCAAAACTGTTCTTGATATATAAAAATTTATATATGATTATCCCATATATATATATATATATATATATATATATATATATATATTAATGCATGTTTCATTGAATAATATAGACAAGTTTTGTCTATTGTAAGTAAATTCCTTTCATATTGTCAAATAAGCTTTTTAGCATTATCACTGAAACACAAAAAAAAATCACGATGTTGATACATGTTTTTATTGTTAATCCTGTCTAAGTTTTCAGCTTACATAAGCCATCATCAGAGATTACAAGTACATTACAATAAATTAAATAATAAATTATATAACAAGATGGTAATTTTTTAGAATGGTTATGTGGACATTGCAACAATGGAAGATTGCTATGCAATGGTAAATTCATGCATATGAAACACAAGAAGCAAAATATCGCATTGTGGTTCATGACGTCACACATGACCATGTGAGAGTGAAAATGAAGACAAGTTTTAAGTATGGAAAGCCATTGGTATAAATCAATAGCTCCTGTTATTAACTATAAGCATTTAAGTATATTTGTGGAGATTTCATAGTTTATTTTGTTCAGGTTAGGTTTCAACTGTTTTATGTAAATAGCTTCAAGAATTTTTAGTTTTTGTTTATTGTTTTCATGGTTAAGTATAATTGTATTTTCAACAAGGATTTTCCAGAATTGTGTATGTGGCCAGACATGTTGTCTTAAATGCCTAAAAATGTTGGAATTGTCATTCAAATGGATTTAAGTGTCATGAAAGCAAATTTGTGGTGTGACCAACATAAATATTATTTAATTCAAGATCATAGTTTCTGTTTTGGAAAGGTGTGAGTCCTATTTCTTGGAACACTTTTCATGGGGATGTTGATTTTTTGTTCAAGATCATTCTTATCTTAACTATGAACACCTATTTCATCAGCACACTGGCTCTGGGAGAGAAATCTGGATGTTCTTTTCTATTAGTAGATTAGAAATGATCAGTGCCCATCTCTTCACATCTGTGTTTGTATATGTACAGGGTATAGTCTAGGACAGATATTAAACAGATTGGGATTCTTTTCCTCTTACTTGTACTCCTGATGAGATTTGAAATGTTTTTGTATTGGAGTCCTTATCACACATATTACTTTGTGGACTGATATAGCTCCTTTATCAGATCTGGGATTTCCATGGAGTCAGAATTTGGAAGGTGGTTTTAGTAGATGAAGATGTTATCATGTGCTGCTGTGAAGTCAACATAGCAAGTATACAATCTCCTGGAGTTGTTTGATGATAGATATAACATCATTACACCCCTTAGCAGAATGAAAGCTAAACTGTGTTGTGAGAAGCTGGTTCTCATAGAACGATGAGTGTCTAATTAAAACAATGTTTGTTAGTACTTTCACCATAATGGATCCATTTGACGACATAGCTCTGTATAATGTGCAGGTCTTTGGGACTACCTTTTATATATATATATATATATATATATATATATATATATATATATATATATATATATATATATATATATATATATAACATAAACTCTGAATAATCATGCTCACTTGTTTGCTCTATCTCTCACTATAGGCTTATGACCACATCACATCGAAATACTGGTTCCCATATAATCACCAAAGTTAAGCAATGTCTAGCTTGGTCAGTACATAGATGGGTGACTGCATGGTGCTGTGAGCTTGGATAATGGGTTGGAATTGTCAACCGGATAAATGAGTTTAAATTCCATTTGGGTTCATTATATGAACTTACACACAAATGCCTTTGGGAAAGGTATGAATCCACCCCAGCTATGGCTTATTTAGTAAGACTTGTATCACTAAATTGCGTCATTGCATCTATTTTTTTGCTAGAAAAGAAAAACAATGCTAAAATTAACTTAAAATTACATTCCTTTTCCTCTCTTTATGTACTGTTTCCCCTCAGTACATAGGTGATCATGGCTCTCCACAACATCCTGTCCCTTGTAGCTCTTAATAAACTTTGTCTTCCTGTTATTTCTCCTCAGCCCTGTTCTGCCATCCATTTACTCAAGCTCACAATGTATGTCATGCATTGTTTTCCTCTGTCTCGTGCCTTCCATCTGTCCTGTGAGTATCGTTTTTTTTACGCTGTCTTTCCTTATTTTGTGGCCTAGAAACCTCAACAGTCTTTTGAAGTATTAGCCTCCTTTTTGTTTCCATTTTCTCCAAAACTTTGTCATTGCTCATGTTTGGTCCACAGTATGCTCAGTATCCTTCTGCAGAATCATATTTCTGTTGCTTCAAGTCTCTTCTTCATCTATGCTATCACATAGCAGTTGAGCACTCTTTTCCTTATTTCTAGCAAAATTTTTCTATTTTCTTATTACTCTGCTTAGCTTTTAGGAATGCTTCCTTGGCTATCCCAATACACCTTTGGATTTCAGTGTCACAACACTTCCTATATATTTAAAATTTTGCATCTCTGATTTGCAATTCGAACTTTGGGCTCATCCTTTTACTAACAACCATGCATTCTGTCTTTTTGTAGTTGATGTTTAATCCTTTTTCACAATGCACAAAATGCTAAATCAGTGTGAAAACCCGTGTACAACGAGTGTGCATATATCTCTCAAGGTATCATGGAACACTTGAGATTTTTAATGACTTCTATACAAGGTATAAAAATGGAAATGTTCAACTCTGGAGAATGCTACCCTAATTTTAACTTGAAAAATTTTCAAAATAAAAAAATAAAATAAAAATAGAAATAATAAAAATATCAAGAGGTAAAATAAACAAAAAAAAAACACGCACACACACAAAGGAAAAAGTAACCAATTGACTGTAGGATGCAGTGGGTAAATATTTTTTGGGGAAAAAAATAGTGTCTTCAATGCATTAAAAACTAAATTTTTTTTTCTAAGTAGATAAATATTGCTTTCAAAGAAGTTATAAGATTAAAATGCAAAAAAAAAAAAAAAAATTAATAGTTTGTTGAACAACAATCACAATTCATTTGTCTTTTTTCCATTATTTATATATATATATATATATATACATACATACATACGCATACATATTTAGGTGCCTGGATAAGCAGTTATTGCATAGAATTATTTTTCAGTATAATCTTTATTTCTTGTCAGTGCACTTAAGTGATGTGTGTGCATATAAGTGGACACTGAGATCAATACCAAGTGGCAACAGTCTTTTTCCTGCTTGAATGTTCAAGTATGAAACAGACTGTATCCACTCTGTGTTGATCTCAGTGTCCACTTTTATATTTACATATGCTCTATCTTTTTCCGATAAATATAGCATACCATAAAACTCTATTTTTATCATATTATGTATACTTGTGTATATATATATATGTGTGTGTGTGTGTGTGATCCACAGACAGACTGTTTCGCTGTATAACAGCTCATCAATATATTCTAAAATAAATATGTAAATCTTCACCTTTCTCTCTGCCGGGAGCTGATAGCTCAGGGGAAAATATATCCAACTGATGCCAAATCAGTTGGGTTTCGATCCTATAAATACATGCACGGCACACACACAGACATACCTACCTGAATTTAGATACCCCAATAAGCAGTTATTTTATACAATTATTTTTCAGTATAATTTCAGTTTTTGTCAATGCACTTAATTCTGTGGTGTGCATTATATATATATATATAAAGACATTTTTTATGTTTATATATTCTTTTTATAGATACAAATATTTAAGTAAATGCTCTGTTTATAATAAACAGCATTTAACAACATTTACCAGCCTGAATACTGTTTATTATAAACAGAGCATTTACTTAAATATTTGTATCTATAAAAAGAATGTATAAACATAAAAAAAGTCTTAAAATAATTGTCCAACTTTGTCCATTTCATAGTGTGTGACGTCATATATATATATATATATATATATATATATGACAACTTAGAATCTAAATAAGAAGTGTATACATATTTTGTATCATGTGTTTACACAGGGTTTAAATAGGTAAATCAATAAGTGCATATAGCCTAAAAGATAAAAAAAAATAAAAAATACTTGACACAATGGATTTATTTATTTATTTTACATGATTTCTTTTCTTGTCAATGCACTTAATTCAGTAGTGAATATTAATAACACCTTAAGAAGTGTAAAGTTCTTGATCCAACCAAGAGATTAAAATAAATAGATAAAAAAATTTTGTTTGGTCAGATTTTGGAGAATAGCTCAGGCTGACAACTTTTCACCATTACCTCATTGATCCAACATTATACAGTAAGAATCTCAGATCAAAATTCATCTAATAATTATGTGTATGATTATGAATTTATTGATTCACACTTGTGAATCTGGATGCAAAAAAATGAAAAAATAAATAATAAAAAAAATAAAACTTCTGATAGGTGACCAATATTTGGTTAAGAAATCGTAAAGTATATTTTGTTTGTAGACAAACTGGTCTGACACAAGGCCATAGAATTAGCAATCCTAATAAGGACTGTTTGTAAAATGTTAACCATTGCTTTATGGCTGGTAATTCTGATATTTTATAAGTTTGGCACAGGACCACACTAGCAATGGTCAGAGATGTGTATGCTAATTCTCAGAACGTGCTATTATTTTTTTTCTGAACAATGTTCGTTTAGATCCATGAACCTATGTCAGAATATTAACAAGAAAAAAACAAATTGTCTTGTGAGTTAACCATTAAAATATCAGAAAGATATTTAAAAGTTATTTTTATGTGATGTCGCCTGCTTGGCTTATCTATATGAGGTCCCAAATGCCTGGTCCTATAGGACATGTATTTAACACCATAGAGGTGGGGGGAAAGAACTTAATGATGACAAGACTAATTGAATGACCATCTAGAACTCTAGATCTAATATTTTTGGATTAATTCTTATGAAGGTACCATAAATTAGTTGCTTACAGGGTGCGATGGCTAAATTGTCGCCATTTTATATTTTTAATTTTGCACATGTATGTTGCTTGTTTTTGAATTTGTTGACTGCACAATATAGTAAGGTAAGTTGGGCAGCATCTGTGAGAAAAAGAGCACCATGATGCAATTCACTCTGCTAGAAATTTGCTATACTGTTTCACATTTGCATCGGAAGCTGCAATATGAACATTGGAGAGTGTTTTGGGTGTCAATCTGGGAACAGTGCTGAGGATTCAGAAAGAGAATCTAATGGTGATTATGAAGGTGTTTGGTGCGATCACTAGTGATGGCAATGTTATGTCCCCATTCATCTTGCCATAGGGCCTCAGACTCAACAAGGCGGCCCACATCAAGTGCCTTGATGAAATAGTGTTGCCCTTTTTCAAGAGGTTCGCTGTTGGAAGACTATGTCTGGCAAGAGGACTTTGCAACATGCCGCACAAGCAGGAGAGCCCAGTCATGGCCGTCAGACAATTTTTTTGACCACATCACCCCTTATATCTGACTACCTAACTCTCCAGACTGAAAGCCCTTGATTATTATGCATGGGGTGCAGTTGAACTAGAGGCCAACAAAACTCATTGTAACACCAAAGATGAACTGAAGGCAACTGATTATTCACCAACTTAAACAAGGAGACTGTCCAGAAGAGATGCAGGAGATTCTGAAGAAATCTGGAGACTGTGGTTGGAACCAATGGCGATTTTATTCAATAAATTTACTCTTTCGTATTTCAAGATATTTTTGTGTCATTTTGGTAAATATATCTTAAAATGAGATGTCAGTGTTATTTTCATTTTTGCATCATTTAGATGACAATTGATCCATCACACCCTTGACAATAACCATCATAAGAAACTAGAAGAACTAAAGGATAACAAGAAAAACTATGAAGTAATAATAACAAATACTTCTATTATAAATAATAATAAAAAATTATTATAAATAATAATAACAATTAATTATTATAAATAATAACAAATTATTATAAATAATAATAACAAATACTTCTATTATAAATAAGCAAAGGCCTTGCACTGAATGAATTAGGAAATTTCTCCAAATTTCTGGGATAAGAAATTATTATTGAAATTCTTACTATTATCCTCATTTTTGTTGTTATTATCACAATTTTTCAGCAGTTGTGTGTACTCTAGCCTTCCTCAGATGCTTGCTAATCAGTGGTTTGGTTTGTTTTATGCCATATCAACCTCAATGTGTTATTTAATGCCGACAAAATTTTTATTGCTGGTAATATGTTTTTCTTCAAAAATCTATTTCTGGGAATATTTTTCCTTGAAGAAATCTATAGCTGGTTATATTTTTTCCAAAGAATATATAGCTGTTTGTATTGCTAGTACTTTTTTTTTAAAGTATTGCTGATAATAATTTTTTCTTCAAAAATTATTGCTGGTAATAATTTTTTTTATTACAAAGTATTTCTGGTATTAAAACCTATTTTTACACAAGTTTGGGTGCCAACTACTTGCCCATAGCTGGAGCCCTAACAAGTGCTACCACCCTGGGTCAGGGTGGACCTGGAAATGCCAGCAATTAAGAGGTGGTTCCTTGCTGCTCAAAACCTCCTGATCAGACACCTTGCTGTTGGACGTAGTTTATCATCATACCCAGGCCAATGTTAATCAGTGGAAACAGGGCAATAACTGAGAAGTACTAAATAATGTGATATGCCTAGACATGGGCAGTGGAACAAGAACAATGTGCTGTATATACTTGAATATAAGTCACACCAGTAACTAGGTTGCACTCTTAGTTTGGGGTTGTCAAAGTGGGTATTTGCATTTGACTCTTAGATAGATCATACTATTAGGTCGGTGCAAAAATAATGACGTAAGAATGTCATTTTTTGACGTTAAAAAATACGTCCAAAAACGACATTATTACGTCATTATTTTTGCACCAACCTAATATAATTGGGGGAGTTACATAACCCTTCCTTAACATAGATATAACTATTTGCTAAATATTTTCAAATATTCACCTTTATTTCAAAACTTTGCTTACATATATTAAAACATAAGGAAAGTGATTGGTTGTAATTGTGTGGTATTTACTTATCAAGTGTGTTTTAGATGAAAATTTGGATACCAGTAATTGCTTCAATCCTAAAATCACCCGTCCTGGGTAAGATGTTAAACTACATTCACATCCTGGGTAAGACGTTAAACTACGTCCAGCAGCAAGGCCTCTGATCAGGTTTTGAGGAGCATGGAACCACCTCTTAATTGCTGGTGTTCCTAGGTCCACGCTGATCCGAGGTGGTAGCACCTGTTAGGGTCTCAGTTATGGGCAAATAGTTAACTATTACCAGCAATACTTTTTTGAAAAAATTATTACCAGCAAATCAATTTTGAAGGAAATATATTGCCAGAAACAGATTTTTGACAAAACAAAATATTACCAGCCTTAAAAAATGTTGTCGGCATTAAATAACCCATTGAGGTTGATATGCCGTAAAACAAAATAAACCAAACTTAAAATCACTTGAAAGTGATCATCTTTCATCATAAATCAGATAATAAATGATAAATATGAGCAGTGCAGATCAAGTGCTTTTATTTGCTGTATGACAGTACTGTTGGAAGAGGCGATTGCATAAAGTTGAAATGTTGGGAAATTATTATTTTTTCCCTTGCTTATGCTAGAGCCCAGGGTACTCGCCTGGACTACTAATATGCCACAGACTCCTTCAGATTCTCTATGATGTCAAATGGATAGGTCGCACCTCTGATTTTTATTGAAATTTTAGTGAAAACAAAAAAAAGTGACCTGTCCTCAAGTATATATGGTAATCTATGACGTATTTGCTACCATGAGGCAGTTCCCATACATACTCACATATAGGTCTTGCCAGTAGGTAGGTTTCACCCCAAGTTTGGGGTTGTCAAAGCGGGTATTTGCAGTTGACTTGCAGATAGGGTGCACTATAATCTGGGGAGTTACATGATCCTTTTTGTAACATAATTATAACTAATATTTGTTAAATATTTACCTTTATCTCAAAACTTTGCTTACATATATCAAAACATAAGAAAAGTGATTGGTTGTAATTGTGTGGTATTTACTTATCAAGTGCGAGGCTGCTCTGTTTAGATGAAAATTTGGATATCAGTAATTGCTTCAGTCCTAAAATCACTTGAAAGTGATAATCTTTCATTGTAAATCAACAAAACAAAATATTACCAGCCTTAAAAAATGTTGTCGGCGTTAAATAACCCATTGAGGTTGATATGCCGTAAAACAAAATAAACCAAACTTAAAATCACTTGAAAGTGATCATCTTTCATCATAAATCAGATAATAAATGATAAATATGAGCAGTGCAGATTGAGTACTTTTATTTGAAGTGCAACACAGCACTGATGGAAGAGGTGATTGCATAAAATCAAAATGTCATGAAAAATTCATTTTCTACCTTCCTCTCACTTATTCTCAAGCTCAGGGTACTTGCCTTGACTACTGATATGCCACAGTCTACTTCAGATCCTCTACGATGTTGAGCGGATAGGTTGCAGATGATTTTTATTGCAATTTTGTTGAAAAAGAAGAGTGCAACCTATACTTGAGTATATACAGTACCTCTGTTCATTAAAGGATTCAGCATAAAATTCCCAAAAGGTTTCCCAGATTGACTTGCACCTGAAAAAGGCTGGAGGGCACAACAGCCAAAGCATTTTGATTATAAATGCATCATGTCTGGCAGTAAATGGATGTCATTTTGAATATATATTGTAATCGATAAAATGATAAAAAAAAAAGAAAAAAAAGAAAAAAGAAAGTGTTTCTTTAATACATTTCCTATGGAGCTGGACTCTTGGGACACTGTTTATATGAGCTGGGGTACTGAAAAGTTCCTGGCTTGACCCACTTTTCAACATCTAAGCTTAATCTTAGTCAGGGTAAGAACTTTTCAGTACACTCTCATCATGGGTGAGTGTATACAGCTGTAATTTTCTTTTTTCAGATTTGTTTGATGTCAACGGAATTCAAATAAAGCAGGTGAAAAAATAGATTGCAGAGAAACAGGTAAGAAAAACTTGTATTTATTCATATTTTCTTTTTCCCATGATAATTAAAAGTATTGCATGTCAACAATTTGTACAAACTAACATCCTCATCTTTGTCATTTTTTTTTTCCCCTCAGGTTTTATCACAACATTTAAACTGGCAAGTTTTCCAGTTGGTATCAGGAGTCCTGGTGTGTTTGGCCGGGAAACTGACTGGCTTTTTTCTTTCTTTCTTTTGTAAAGTATTATTAACCTTTTTTGGTAGGAAGATTTTTACAGTGTGTAATAATCAATCATTCACGCAGTAGTCGTTGTTTTTCTTGTGCATTTTACTTTATAGATACAAGTTACATTTTGCAGAAATATTCTGCTGTAATTGAAAAGACATTATATTACCTAGAATAGTACCCAGCATATATATATATATATACACACATACATACATACATACACACACAAGGTAGCATGATTTTCCACCTGATGAAATGTTAAAAAAATTTTTTAACGTTGAAACAAAACGTAGTTTTGTAGTGGGTATGTGAATATTCTACTGTAACTATATATATATATATATATATATACATAAACGTGTGTGTGTGTAAGCATTCATAAGAATACATACTAAAACTTAGATAAGATATCAAGTAGAACTGTGAGAAAAATTTTGAGATTATCATAATATTTTGGACTAATTTTATATTATCTGAATAAAATTTTAACATTGTATTTGAATATATATAATATTGTGCAAGATATATAATTGCAAAGACATATTCACTAGCATAGTACCCATAAAAAATGAAAGGGTTATTTATGTATCAGTACATTTGCTAAGGATCAGAGCATCTAGATTGAAAGTGTTGCTTTTCTGGTACTGCTACTTACGCTTACAGACCATGTGATAAGTTACACACACACACACACACACACACAAAGAGAAAGTGACAAAATAGAAAAACTCTTTAGTGATGTCTTTCTGTCACTATTAATAAGATTAAACTACTGTCAAAATCATTCTCTGAATGAAAGGCATCAGTGAGGAGTTTTTCCAGTTTGTCATTTTTCTAAATATAATTTTTGCTTACTATAAATGTTATTTCAGTGGATACATGTACATATCCCAGTTTATTGTCAGTGAAAAAAAAAAAAAAAAAAAAAAAAAGTCTACCAGCCTGGAGTATCAGAAATCTTAATAAAAACAAAAGTACCTCTCAGCAGAATTTGAACTTGTATTCCCTTTATCCTTTATTTTTTTTTTTTTTGGCAAGGCAATAAAGCCACTAAAATGCAAGGAATTACTTAGTGAATATGTGAAAAAGGAAAACATTATTAAGGAGTGAGAACAATAAAAAAAGAGGAATTAAGATAATGATTGACATTACATTTAAATTTTTGAGGATCAAAGTTGACTGGAAAGCATGGAGCCGGAAGGGAGTTCCACAAGTGAGAAGTGCAAGAGAAGAAACTGTTATCATGTTAGATCTAGAAATTTCAACTGTAAAATGATGAGACCTAGCTGCCAATCGTAGTACTGAGCTTAAATTTGTAAAGTTGTGGTACCAAAGAGGAAAATTCATCAGGACAATTATCATGAAAATATTCTAGGAAACGACCTTCAAGTCAGTTGTGCTTTAGATGGCTTAACCATGAAACTATGACATAGCCAATCAACGCTCAGTTACCTTTTAGAAGTCTATATCTGCTTTTTTTCATATCTAAAATATTGACAAAACAAAACAGACAATCTTAGTACACTATTTACATTATTTGGACTATTGTCTTCATCTTTGTCGCCATATTTATTATGTTTCTGTTGTACACTCCCGCCTTCTTCAGGTGGTTGGAATGTCAAACTGAACCCTTTATTTTGCTCACTGGGGTAGACTGTTCTAGTTCCACGTGCCATGTTTAATGAATGTCAGTTATCAGTTATCTCCTGTTAATTCCCCTCTCCAAGTTCTCCAATACCTTAACCGGGTATTGAACTCACACTCTTTGGGTCCTGTCACTGGATCTAACCAATGCCTTTATCCACTGTTCCATGTGTCCTGAAGAAGGCCAGAGTGTACAATGGCTGAAACGTTGTAATAAATATGGCGAAAAAGATGAGGACAATAGTCCGAATAATGTAAATAGTGTACATAATACCTCATCTCAGAAATATAGACCAACAGACCAAGAATTAGTGCCTAGAATTTTATTAGTCTTTGAACATTTTTGATCTTTTAAATGGGTTTAGGTTTTATTTAAGAAATATTCTGAAGTAGAAAGTTAGGTAGATTTTAATATATAGATGTTAGAAACAATTTTTTTTTAAATATGTTAGATATTTTGTAAAGATTGAAAGCAAAGTATTTTTGTGAGTGCTTTAGAAAAATCACTTACAAGCTTTAAATATTAATTTTATAATTAGCTTTTGATGTACTGAAGAATAATTTATTTACATTGTTGTTGTTTGAAATAAATGTTAGGGGTGGAAGTTTGAAATAAATGTTAGGGGTGGAAGTTTGAAATAAATGTTAGGGGTGGAAGTTTGAAATAAATGTTAGGGGTGGAAGTTTGAAATAAATGTTAGGGGTGGAAGTTTGAAATAAATGTTAGGGGAAGTTTGAAATAAAATGAAGTTTTGAAATAAATGTTAGGGGTGGAAGTTTGAAATAAATGTTAGGGGTGTTTGAAATAAATTTAGGGGGTGTTTGAAATAAATGTTAGGGGTGGAAGTTTGAAATAAATGTTAGGGTGGAAGTTTGAAATAAATGTTAGGGGTGGAAGTTTGAAATAAATGTTAGGGGTGGAAGTTTGAAATAAATGTTAGGGGTGGAAGTTTGAAATAAATGTTAGGGGTGGAAGTTTGAAATAAATGTTAGGGGTGGAAGTTTGAAATAAATGTTAGGGGTGGAAGTTTGAAATAAATGTTAGGGGTGGAAGTTTGAAAATTGAGAATGAATGACAGAAGGATTGAATAAAGAAAAAAGAAAAACAAACAATAAATGTATGAATGGTGGAGAAAAAAAACAAACAAAAAAAAAAAACATAAGAGTTTATTGTAATAATTTGTTTCTAATCAACAGAAACCAAGACCAGTTTGAATACATATTAATACCTGAATAATATTAATATATACTCCCAAAGGTTTGCAAAAGGAAAAGATTGCCCAGCAAAATGTTTTGAAAACATCCCAGCAGCCTCTGAAACAAAAAAAAGCTCATTGAAACTGTCTAAATGGGAACATGTTAGGATACAAAAATCATGATTGTGTATCAGCAAATTATGAAAAGAGTTTGGGAACATTCTGTTGGAAAGATGAGGATGTTAATCAAAGCAAATCCATGAAATGCAAAATAAATTTAAAAAAAAAAAAAAAAAAGAATAGAAAAAGGGGAGAAAAACAACAACAACAGCAAAAAAACAAAAAAAACAAGGTTTATCAGTCCATTATCAAATTTCTTTTATGATCAATATTATATAACCACCTCATTTAACTAATGGCTAATGATTTGGACATCTGATGGGGTGAGGATGGGTGGCAGTGAAAAGACTTTAGATTTGCCACTAATTGCAAGCTGAACTAAATGAGATCAGACAAAAATTAATGACACAGAGGAATTCCACTAGACTTGCTTAGATACCAAGAAATTGGATCATATATAGAGCAGCAGCATGATTGATTGGTTGCAAAAGAAAGTAACAATCTGATTGATTGGTTGCAAAAGAAAGTAACAATCTGATTGCGTGGTTGCAAAAGAAAGTAACAATCTGATTGGGTGGTTGCAAAAGAAAGTAACAATCTGATTGGTTGGTTGGAATTGAACTATTATTAAATAGCACACAGATTAATTATTGTTTGATTGCAATTCAAAATCCGAGCCCTGTATCCAACAAAATCTATCCTTAGTTTTAGAATTAATGAGGGGTTGAAAGCAAAGGCTGCATATATTTATATAAATACTGACTGAATGGATGCATTCTTATTACTTTTTCTTTTCTAAGGCTGAAATCTCAATCCAAGGCCACTGTCATGTCCAAACATCCTCACCCCTGCTGCCATAAGTTTTTTTTTTTTTTTTTTTTTAAATTTCAGCTCTCTTTGTACAATAGGGAAAGAATTAAAGAGGAGAGTAGTGGATAATGGTCAACACAATGGTTGGTTTTGCTGGTTTCAAGTTGGTAATTGGATTGGCTGAATGTTGTTCAGCAGCAGCATCTATTTTGTCTGGGCAAGCCCCAGGCAGCTTTCTGTTGTATATATGAAATGTCCATCTTTTTTTTTTTTTATAGTTTTTTTTTTTTGGTTTTTAAACTTTCCTCCTCCAGAGAGAAATATTCTTTATTTTTGATGAACTAAAATTCTTGTTGTTATAATTCAGTTTTTGTTTTGGCTTTCTTCTCTGAAATAAGAAAGAAAAAACATAATTAGAAAAATCTTTGAAATAATTATTTAAAGAAAAAAAGTAGGAAAACTTCTGTATATAAACACACAAATGTACATACAGCTAAGTTTAGTATTGTTATTTTTTTAATTTTTTTTTTTTTTTAATCAAAACCCAAAATACAACCAAAGAAATTAGTATTTTTCATGTAAAGAAAAGCATTGCCACAAATAGTGAAATAGTCTTTCTGTACTTTTATTTGAACTGGTGATAAAGAATGACAGAATTTCTTTTTTGTTGACTTCATTTAATCTATAAAAGATAGGAAAAACTATTGGTTCCAATCCAATAGGGAATGACTACAAAAGCACACCCCACTTCTAAAAATTTATAGATAAACAATACAAGTTTATGCAAAACATGTGAACCTAATGTTATCCCTATAATAGTTCTTAAGAAATGTGCTCCCTAAATGGCTTCTGTTATCTCTAAAGTGTGTAATAAATGAACTGTCTGAACCTTCCAACTATCAGTCTATTATTAGCCTTCTACCTCTCTTTGGTAAACTAGTAGAAGTCCTAATCAACACTGAATTAGTTAAGAATCTCACATCGCAAGGCCTTCTTTCAAACACGCAATATGGCTTTCATTTCTCTAGGTCAACTACTGATGTATTAATGATTATTGCAGAAAGAGTCTACCAAGTTTTAGATAGGAATGGTTAAGTTCAGCCTGTTGCTTTAGACATCTTGAAAGCATTTGATAGGGTATGGCATACCAGTCTTCTTCACAACTTGAAGAAAAGTTATGATGTCTCTGGACAAATTTTTTGAACTGGTTCGGTTTGTTTTACGGCATATCAACGTCAATGGGTCATTTAAGGCAGACAACTATTTTTTTTTCCTGGTAATATTTTTGCTTTGTCAAAAATCTATTTCTGTTTTTTTTCCTCAAAAATGTATAGCTGGTAATATTATTCTGGTAATAGTTTTTTTCAAAAACATATTGCTGGTAATATTTTTCTTTTTTCAAAAATTTATTTCTGGTAATAATTTTTTACAAAGTATTTCTAGTATTAAACACTATTTTTACACTTTTATAATGGCCTTTATCTCAGTTTCGGGGTTAACTATTTGCCCATAGCTGGGACACTAACAGGTGCTACCACCCCGGGTGAGGGCAGACCTGGGAACATCAGCAATTAAGAAGTGGTTCAACGCATCTCAAAGCCTCCTGATCAGAGGCCTTGTTGTTGGACGTAGTTTATCGACTTACCCTGGACGCAGATGTAGTTTTATCGTTATACCTAGGACGCCCCATTTGCGGGTAGGAGGTCTTACCCCTCTGCAGAGGTGTAGTCGGCATATTCTACAGCCCCAGCCAACAGGGCCTTTTTTGAACTGAACAGTCTTTCTTATCAAATTGTGAAATGAAAATTATCCTGAATGGCCACTCTTCTAGATCCCTTTGTACCAATACAGGCGTCCCCCAGGGCTCTATCCTTGATCCTACTTTATTCTTAATTTTCATTAACAATCTTCCTCATGGCATCAGCTCTCAACTCGGTATCTATGCTGATGATAGAATCATTTACTCCTGTCCTAGCAGTATATCTGATCAGTTTGTAAGGTGAAATTGGTGATTGATTTAAAAAAAATGACTTACAGTCTGTTGTCAACTGGGACAATTAATTTTAATGCTTCAAAAACAAATTAATCATCTCTTTTGGTCTTTAATCAGCATGGTTATTGCTAACCTCCAAGAGAGTGACTTCTCAGGCTAACATTTCTGGCTGACATGAAGTAAAAAGATTATATTGAACCCAGTTCAATGTCTGCCACAAAGAAAGTTAGTTCACTGTTTCATGCTAAACAATTATTTTGTCCAGTATCTATCTTACATACCTAATAAGTCTACCATTCGTCTGGGCTTAGAATATTGCTACCACATATGTTTTGGTGATCCTGCTATATATTTAGAGATTCTTTGGACATCTCGAGTCGGTGTAATGGTTAGCAAGCTTGTCTCACTAGAACAACTGAGTAGTGAGTTCAACCCTCACTGGGTGGCCCGTACATTTGGTCTTATGCTACATCTAAGCTACACTTGGAAATTCACTATATTTAGATTTTCTTGACAAAATCCCTAGAAAAATAAGATATATTGTTTGCTTCGTATCATTTTTGCTCTGTTCTTTTCTTTCTTTTGTTATTGCTTATTGTAAACTTTGTCAGTTTAGTTTGTTAGGTATTTTTTACCAATTACATTTGTAGAGTAATTGACCCTGGTTAAATGTAATTGGCAGAAATACCCAACAAACAGAACTGACAAAATTTGCAATAAAGAATAACAAGAGGCCAAGAAGTGGCCTATCCCATTGGTTAAGAAGTAATCCCAGGATGCATCTGTACTCTCTATAAATTTGGGGAGGGGGAAGTTTTTGCAGTCATTCCAACCAAGACTGGAACCAACAACATTTAACTATTTACTCTACAAAAACTGAAAATTAGATTTTTAAAAACACATGAATTAAATTTGATTTTTTAAACACAAATTAAATTTATGATTATATTATGATATAATACAAAAATGATAAATTTTATTCATGCTTTAAAGCATGAATAAAATTTATCATTTTTGTATTAAAAAAAATAATATTGATGTGAAATTATGACATACTTTCCTCCTATAATTAAAACCAACCAATCAAGATTTTTTTTTTTTTTAGAGATTTGCTCAAATTTGAAAAACAATGCAATGTCATGTGATGTCAATAATTCCCTTGTGGAAATTTCATTTAAGACAAGAATGTGATTTTACTAACATATTAACATTATAATCAAATTTTCATTATCACTTATACTGTTGTATAAATGAAAATAATACAGAATAAAACAGGAGAAAGTATTAAGACGTTAAAAAATACACTTCAATGTCAAATTCATAAAGGTTTCAGTTACAAAAGACAGTTTTGTTTGTAATAAAATGAAGTTTTGTTTCTTCTAATATTACCAGCTTTTACTTGTAAAAGCAGAAAAAAAAGCTTGTTTAGACTGCAGAACCCACAGAGAGTTCATTGTACCATAAAATCCAGCAGAACCCACAGAGAGTTCATTGTACCATAAAATCCAGCAGAACCCACAGAGAGTTCATTGTACCATAAAATCCAGCAGAACCCACAGAGAGTTCATTGTACCATAAAATCCAGCAGAACCCACAGAGAGTTCATTGTACCATAAAATCCAGCAGAACCCACAGAGAGTTCATTGTACCATAAAATCCAGCAGAACCCACAGAGAGTTCATTGTACCATAAAATCCAGCAGAACCCACAGAGAGTTCATTGTACCATAAAATCCTGCTTTCATTTGTGATACTAAGTATTAAATATATGTATATATTCTTAGGTTCCTAATACAAGGTGCAGATTAATAATTGGAGAAGTTGGAATTTTTCTCAATATGCTATAAATGGGAAAAGTGGAAAAATCAAAAAGTGCAAAATTAATAAACAGGCTGGCCTTAAATAGCTAGGGAGAGAGGGTGGGGGATTTCTTAACCCACCCACCTTGTATTAGGCTCCTGAGAGCAGGAGGAAACATTCAAGTGAAAAATGGAGAAATCATAAATTTGAATAGGTTGTGGATTTAGTAAATTAAAAACACTTCAAATACCTTGGTGTATGGATCAGGTATAAAAAATTTGGCATAAGAGATAAGGAAATTGAATATAAAATAGGTTGGGCTTGGGATAGTTTCAACCAACACTTCCAATTGCTACAAAACCAAAAAATTAACCATTAAATTCCAGTCATGTTCTTAAATAGTCTTGTCAGATTGAGACTTTCATGTGGATGTCACACATGGCACCAAACTCATTCAGAAATATCTAAACTGCCAGCTTTATACAACCGCTTTCCCAGATCAATTGTTGAAAATGACTAAGTCTCAGTAAGGGCCATCTTTCTTTATACCTTGTGGACTGCTGCCCCAGAATCACAAACAAAAAAAAACTATACCAAATAACAGAAACCACATCACTAGAAGACTTTCAACAGTAGCAGTAGCTAAAATGGATCGCACACATAACTAAATAAGAAAATAATGACACAGTCAAGATGTTGACATTCCACACTACTTCAAATAAAAGTTTAGGAAGGAAACCCCTATCAATACAGGAGAGGGCAATAACAGTTACTGAAATTGAGAAACCTATTTTCCTGAAAAAAAAATTTTTTTTTTTTTAAAGCATTTCCCCCCAAGCAAGGCGAGAAGCCACTAGGATGCAAGGGGTTACAGAAGATTTGGAGCAAGACAAGATAGGAGTGATAGAGGAAAGGATGAGGAGAAGGATAGTGGATAGATCAAGGCAACTGGAGATGTCAATTGACATTACATTTGAATAGCTGGAGATTATAGCTCTTAGGGAAACTATTTCAACTGAAAGTAGCACTGGCTGCTCTGTCAATGAATGTTCCTTATATGGAAATAGCCAATATTATCATTATTACAGTGGGTTGTCAACTGTTTTTCTTCAACGGTCAGTGTATGTTTGTGCATGTGAGAGAGACTTTTCACGTTTTATTTCTTTCTCCTCAGAGAAATTTAATTTCAGCAAACAACAAGACTTGATTAGAGAGTCTATTATTTTCTGATTAGGCTAAAGAAGTTAATATGGACAAGCGTCTTTTTCCTTCATTTTTTTTTTCTCCTCCCTTTCCTGAAAGAATGTCGGAAATTAGAATAAAAGAAACTTGCAGCTGGACTTTCGTGACCCACACTAATATCCAAACCAGTTCCATTGGGTTGGGGTGCCTTAATCAATTGTCTACTCCCTGTCTGCCCTCGGGTATACAATGGTATGCTTAATTTACAAAAAAAAAAAAAAAAAAAAAATATCACAAACTTCATCTTTCTTTTTTTTTTGTAAAATACCAACAACAAATAATGTCCCTAACCCCATCCCCACAAGAAGAAAAGAACAGAAATGTCATAAATAAAATATAAATCAATAAAAGTTAAACAGGTATTCAAACCAGGAACACATTTCATTGTTGTTATAATCTACTCCTTGCTTACCAACCACAAAAGAAAAATAGGTAGCCGATACACCCCCACTGGTTCTGGGTATTGCAACAGGTTGCCTACCACCTAATTGTCACATTTCCGTGAGCCAGCTTAAAGTAATGTCCTTTGTTTGGAACTGCACAAAGATGACACGCAAAAGAAGCCAAATGAAAATAGCCCTTTTTCAATGGGGGTGCATTTGTTGGGAGGGTGGCCAGGATACATACATATGCCAGCTGCATGGTTACAGTAGAGTGAGAAATAAAGGGAGTATGAAAGGACAAAGAAGAACAAGCTGAAGAATTGTAAGACCGAGTAGGCGTGGCTCCAAACCCAACCTTTTCTTTTCAATCAGTACTTTAAAGAAAAATGCGGAGAGCCTCACACAAAAAACAATAGCATCATCATCATCACTGCATTGAGAGAAAAAGTAGGCAAAAGGAGCAGCTGGAAAGAAAGGAAGAAAGAAGGGGGAGGAATATAAAGGAGAGAATAACTTAGGCAGACAGAAGGACAAATAGATTCACAGAGAGAGAGAGAGAGACAAACTGATTCACAGAATTGACCATGAGAGAGAATCCAGCAGATTCATTCACACAGTAAATGGACACAATGAGAGTGATGAGAAGAGAGGAAAAGATGCTCCACATTATATATATATATATATATATATATATATATATATATATATAGAGAGAGAGAGAGAGAGAGATATGGATAGATAGTTGTAGCAATTTTACATGTTTTTGTTTAATTGTAGCAATAAAAAAAAAAATAAATACAAAGAGGTTGCATTTTACATTTAAATCTATAATGCCCATTGGTACAGTAGGATCAAAACAGTCAGTGGTTGAATCTCAACAGTGGATACGCACTGCTGACAAGTACCAAAACAGGACAAAATATACATACATATATATATATATATATATATATATATATATATATATATACACACACAAATATATATATATATATATATATACACACACACAGACAAATATATATAAATACATATGCACACACATACGTATACAGAGACACATATATATACATACATATATACACACATATTACACACCCATACGTATACAGAGACACACACATATATATATACATACATATATGTACATATACACACACACACACATTACACACCCATATATATATATATATATATATATACACACACAAATGTGTATTTCTATACAGAAATATATTATTAAAATATTTTTATTATAATAGATCACAATGAAAACATTTTATATAAGCTACTCATTAACTTTCATGTTTCAGAACTATAATCATCCTTATATATATATATATGTGTGTGTGTGTGTGTGTGTGTAAATTATATATATATATATATATATATATATATATATATATAATACACACACATATGTACGTATATATATATATATATATATATATATATATATATACACACACATATATATATATTATACACACACACACATATATATTATATATATATTATACACACAAATGCAATGATAATGTTATTAAGCTTATCAGACAATATGAAAGGAACTTACTTAAAATAAATAGACACAACTTGTCTATATTATTCAATGAAACATGCATCCATGAAAAATTGCCGCCTAAATATATCTGTAGATGTTATTTATGCTATCAGGAGATTAATACAAAATTATATAAAATCCAAATGAATCTTACAAATACAAAGATAAGCCATATATGTTGCAACACAGTTCAACTAAAATCTAAATATAAGAAAAAGCATAATTAAATTTCAAACTAAATTCTAAGATAAAAGTTAAAATATATTTACAATTTACTGTTAATTTGATTTCATAAGAAATGTTTTTTGAATCTGATAATGTGTGTGTGTGTGTGTATGGTAAAGTAAAAAATCCATTGGTACAGAATCCGAGTGGATCCTCGTAGTATAAAATATTAGAAATGATTCATAAAAAAGAATTTGATGTATTTTATTTATACAGAGCAATATAATTAATAATCAAACAAATCTTTTTACCTCATATGGGAAATAGTCTATTCCCCATATGAAGGAAAAGGATTTATGTGATTATTAATTATATATATAAGTTAAGTTTCATTAAAAAATAACTGACAAGGTACTGTGGTTAAGTTTTTTTTATTTAATTTTTCATGTGTTCTTGTAATTTTCTTCTTTTCTGAATGTGAATTATATAGAAATTATATCCAAAAAGGAAGAAAAGTCATAAGAACACAAGAAGAGTTAAATAAAAAACTTAACCGTGGTACCTTGTCAGTTGTTTTTAATGAAACTTGTATAAAATAGGGATTGCTGTCCAAATACACTATTAGATATACATATGTATGAGTAACTGAGAAAAAGAAAGCTGATGAAGAAGAGGAATCCAGTAACACCGACACATACAAAGCCGCCACCACCACCGACACATACAAAGCCGCTGCCGCCGCCACCCCACCCCCCAACTGACACCCCTGTTTCAACCCAAACAGTAAAAAGATCAGGTGAAGGATGGCAGCCAATGGCATGCAGAAAAATGTATATAAAGAACTATATATTTAACAGTTGATTTTTCAATAACAATTGCAATCAATAACTGATCAAAGGTATTGATAAACAAGACAACAACATCAAGCTAAATGGTTATGTATTATGGATCTGCTCAGAATGGAAGGCACTTTGTTGAAACTCAAGATATATCACTAAGATTATTATTACCATTATACATTAGCATAAAAGACGGCTGGCCCAACTGTTGCCATTTTCTTTTGTCCAAATGTTTTACTTCTTTCCTTTTGATTCAGCTAAATTAGTCATTCAGAGTTACAATGGAAAAAGAAATAAGAGAAATCAACATAAAAAGTGTGTGTGTAGGGGGGAAGAGAATAATCTCAGCTATATCGTTGGTGGTAATGAAAAGCATTAGTGAGGATGAGAAAGTAGGAAAACAATTAAAAATTAGTTGTTTTTTTTTTTTATATTAATGAAACAAATATGTTAACCAAGTTGTTTCATAAATTCCTTTGGACTAACATCTTCATAAAACTGTACCACTAAGGGATATTCATATGCATTATGAAATTCAATGCATGTACAATGCAACATGTAATGTAATCTCACACACACACACACATATATATGTGTGTGTGTGGGGGGTATAGCAATATAAATTTTTATATATCATGAACAATTTTAAGGGGAAGATGTCTGCCAAAGAAGAAAAAGTTTTTGTGCAAATGTGTAATCATATCAATATAAAGATTAACAAAGTCCTAAAGGACGAAATGTGTCACACAAAAACTTTTTTTTCCACTTTGTCATACTATCTTCCCCCTAATGAACTCTCCTGTCGATTTTGACTTATGAGGATATGACAACCTTATCTGTTTTTATTTTTTTGCCATATGTGACACTTCAGTCCCACTAGTGACCTGCATACAAGTCCACATATTGTGCACTAGTGAGCATCTCGGGACATAGCAATGGGAATATTTGCTGACATTGTCTTTTGTCTCTTAGATGGTCAGTATGACTAATTTCAAAATTTGATACCACTCTAACACAAATATCTCCAGTTATTTCTATCCCACTAATATATATATATATATATATATATATATATATATAAACACAGAGTTGTGGACAGAACTATTTACCAACCTTCCATAATTACAAATAAAGCCATTATACCTCAAATTTTCATGGAAACTTCATGTTCATTTTCCACAAATAATGAAACAATGGATTTGAAAGAATGTGCAGTGATGTCCTCAGCAAATTTTTTTTATTTTAATGTCAAGCAATAACACAAAAATTGCCAAAAAGAAAAAAAAAAACATTTAAAATAGGTCAAAATTATTGTCCCTCTTGCCTCAATCATCAATTGTGTCATCTTTATTCTTGATGTTTGCCTTTAATCATTTTTGATAATTCCTTGCAATATCACTACACACCGTGATAGGTATTTTGCTTCATTCTTCCTTGGCAATAGGTTCTAGTTCCTCCATATTCTTCAAGGACTTCTTTCTCTTATTTTTTACTCCAAATATGCCCATAAATTTTCAATAGGGTTTAGAGGTCAAGACTTTGTGCAGGTTATACCAATACTTTAAGTTTGCTGTCATCAAAGTATTTTGTAACAAGCTGTGCTGTGTGTTTCAGGCCATTGTCATGTTGGAATGTTCAGTGATGTCACAAAGACAGCTTTCATGCACTTTGTTTTATATTATTTTCAAGAATATCCAAATACTGTTTTTTATCCATGATATCCTGTACTCTCACTAGTTCTCCTGGTCCAAAAGCAGCAAAACATCCCCACAGCAGATGGCACCCACCAGTGTGCTTAATTGTAGAGAAGGTATTTTTTGGTTTGTGAGCTTCATTCACTTTCCTCCATATATACCAGTAGTTCATGTGACCAAATAATTCCAGTTTGGTTTCACCTGACCATAAAACAGAGTTCCAATATTTACTCCCATGTTCTAGACAGCTTTTAACATAAACCAATCTGCATTTTAGGTGTTTAGGCTTAAGCAGGAAGAGTTTTCCTTGGGTAACAAGCTTGAAGTCCTGCTGAATCACACTTGATGTTCTGCCAAGAACTTCATTCTATCTTTGATGTTTAGCAGAGACAGCAATGGCTTTTTAAACTCATCTTCCAGAAACTAAATTTACATTAGAATTTTTTAAATCAATTCACCAAAAACAAGGCAATAATGACATGGGGCTATTGGAAGTGAAAGTGAAGGAACAGACTTTAGAAGGAACCAGAAACCCAATCCTAAATAGAAAACAAGGGATAAAGCCCTACTGTTCAAAAGACTGAAGAGAAGCATGAACCTATCTACTCCTACTGAAAAAAAGAAAGTAAATAAATAGTAAATAAAATTTCAGAGATAAGGCAGAGATGCTAAAAGTATGGAACTGAAGTAAACTTTAGAAGGAACCAGCTGGCCAAAACATGAGCTTGATGGTTTTTTTTTTTTTCGAGATGTTTTTGGTTGTCTTTGTCGTGTTGACAAAAGAAGAGTCTTGAAAAATTAAATTTTTATTGTTCTTTAGAAAACAATTTTCTGTGGTTGAAAGCAGGCCTTTCTATAATATTCAACTAGTTGATCCTAAGTGTGCCACAAAATATTGTCATGGCATTCATGTATATGTGTGTGTGTGTGTGTGTGTGTGTGTGTGTGTGAAAGTAGTAATGGTATACCATTAGTATTTGAATAAATGAATAAGTATTAAAATTTTTTTCAAACAATTCATTTCACTATTCTTTTATATTATTTTAAATACTGTGTTTTAATATTCATTTTTAAAAAAAATATTTTCATTTTTTTTAATTTAAACTTTTAAAATTTTCCTTTATTTAAATAAATGAATATAACCCTATTTTCATATAATTGTATTCAATATTTTTTGTTTAATTCAAAATTTATGGTTTTATTTCATAACATTTAAATGTTTACACTTGAAAAATTTTGCTAAGTGTACCGTAATATCTTCATTTGGTCCTAGGTGTGCTATTGTTTTAAAAAAGTTGAGAAACCCTGGGTTAGTGAATAAGAAAAAATTAAATAAAGTAATTTAGTATGGGATATCTTTTTTCGTTTATTTCTTTAAATCTTTAAGCCTTAATAGGCAAACTTCTGCATAATTTTTACAGTAATAAGGACCAATGTTGTTCCATTTGATGTTGACATTTTCAAACATTTGAAGAGTAGTTGAAAAATGTTTCCTCAGTTTGTGTTTAATGCTCAAATCTTCTACACACATAGAATCAGATCAGGCCAAAACATGAATGTGATGATCTTTTTCTCAAAATGCTTTTTTTGCAGTGTTGACAAGAGAATTGTCATAAAAAATTAAATGTTTATTGTTCTTTAGAAAACAAGGGATAAACTCCTACTCCTGTTCAAAAGACTGGAGAGGAGAGTGAACCAGACAAGGTTATTGAAAGAAAAAAAAACAAAAAAAAAAAAAACGTTTTTTTGAAGTTTTAATTTCTGCTGACAGTATTTGTAGATTTCCCCACTATCTTTGAGAACTGTAAATTTCTGCAAGTAGTCACCTCTACATGATTAAGACTTCCAGATGCTTTTTTTCTAGTAACATTACCTGTTGCTTCAAAACACTAACCTATTTTCTTAATAGCTAATAGAGAAAATGGAATTCCCGCTGCCTTTAGGGTCTTGTGAATTTCAGAATAGCTCTAGCTGGCTTGACAAATGCAATTTCTGACAGGAACATTGTATGATAATTTTCTTTAACATAAGAATCCCAAACCTATAATACTGTATAACTGTCCTTGTTCTATCAATCCTGGTTTCACGTATGAGCTTTAAATGCTTAATATTTTGTCCTTTTGGGTGTAACCCATTTTTCTCAATGGTTTGTGCGAGTGAACATGCATGCATTTATATATATGTACATTCATACACTGTTTCAACTTATTTCTAAATATTTTTTTTATACTAAAGTCCACTCCATACAAGGCTCAAGAGCCACACATGGTAGTGGTTAGGTTTGGTTTGCTTTACAGCATATCAACATTAATAGGTTATTTAAAGCTGACAAAATTTTTATTGTGGTAATATTTTTTTCTTCAAAAATGTATTGCTGGTAATTTTTTTTTTTTTAAAATGTATTGCTGATAATAGTTTTTCTTCAAAAATTTTTGCTGGCAATAATTTTTTACAATGTATTTCTGGTATTAAAACTTATTTTTACACTTTCATAGTGTTTTAACACCAGTTTGGGGGTTAACCATTTACCCATAGCTGGGACCCTAACAGGTGCTACCACTCCAGGGTCAACGTGGATCTGGGAACATCAGCAATTAAGAGAAAAACCTCCTGATCAGAAACCTTGCTGTTGGACATAGTTTATCATCTTACTCAGTTCATGGATGTAGTTTATCATCATACCCAGGATGGTCATGGTAGTGGGTTACTGAATGAGGTGTATGATATGGATGTAAGAGGAGGAGGAAGAAAGTGAAGTATTTGGTGTAGTATCCATGCAGAACCATGGCAACTGTTCTGATGAGCTATTTCCCTTAGTGCCCCAACTATCTGAATTTAAGTGTGCTACTAGATTGGCATCTAGGTCCCACCCTTTTACTGTTGAAATAGTTAAATGTAACTGCCACTTCTACTCCAACAGTTTCTTTTCTTGCACTTCCCAATAGTGGAACTCCCTTCTGTTTACTTGCTTCCCTGATAACTACAATCTTCAAAAATTTAAATGCAATGTCAATCTATCTTCTGTCATCTTGAACCTCATGTTTTATCCTTTCCTCAATACCCCTATACCCAGTCTTTTACTCTCTTTAAACCCCTGTGTACGCGTGGCATTCCCACCTTGCTTGGAGTGAAAAAAAAAAAAAAAAAAAAAGAAAACGAGAAGTTTGCTCCACATAATAGCAGTTCTTGGGACAGAGCTGTCAGAGTTGGATTTCCTCCTTACAAAGGAATACAGTGAAAATGAGGAAGATTCAACTATGTGGAAATAGCATGGCAAGTCCTAGCTGTAAAGGTCTGAACTGGTAGAAATAAACAGCGGAGCTCATTTTTTTTTAACTAAATGTTCAACTAATACAAGACCCAAGAGTAACTCAAGGTAGAAAGTTATTGAATAAGTTTGTTTTATTGACATAAGAGGAGGTAAAGTGCATATTAGGAGCTTATGCAAATAACGGTTGACCATAGACTTGAAGAGGTTAAGATTGCGGTGATTAGGGAAGCAGCCTCTCACATTTATAGAGATAGATATTTCTGAAGATTACATCAGTATGGTTCAAGTAGATAAAGAAGTAGGAAAATTGTTTTGCAGGAATCTTCCAAGATGGGAGAGGAAAGGCTGTCTTCTTTGAAAATCAGCCATTGAGATGACAAAGAACAAATCTAATACAACCATCAACCTGAAAGTGTCATACGTTTTAGATATATCAAAAATGTGTGTGTGTGGGTGTTTGATCTAAAGTCCTACAATGAAGACTTTCAGAAATATTACTTTCTGGTGGGAGAGAATTAGAATTTAAAACAAAATGCTTACAAATATTTAATCTTCATCTTATGTATTTTGATTAATTCCTTAACAATAAAAGACTTAAATACAGCATAAAGAATTGGCAATCTGTTCAAATTGACTTTCAAAAAGAAAACAAAACAAAAAAAAAAAACAACTAATGTTAGTCCTTTTAAGTGGCCAGCTTTTCGATCAACACTTATCAAAGAGGATCACTGATAAATTTAAAAGATTGAACAATCCAACAGAATTATGTATTTGGGTTTATGTTCTTCATATGGCTGTCAAAAGTTGGACAAAACTGGAAGTTTAAAAATCTCTGGTTCAATGGCTGTCTTTTCTGCACCCCACTACCCCCACCCCAGAATATACTTTGACTGAAACTTCTTTATTTGAAAAACTAAGACAGTGTGTGTCAAAGACAATAATATGTTTAGGTTTGGTTGAAGTCAATTCTGGCATCAAAAAGAGCAAACACTTCACTTGGAATGACAACTAATATATGTTTGAAGTTTTTCTAATCTAATAAAAAGAGGGTGGGGGTGAGAAGAAAGAGGAAAAAAAAAGAAAAGAAAATGATGGTAGGAATATAAATTCTTTCTATGGCTAATTAGCAATTATAAAAGTGAAACAATGTCAAATATTTTTTTCTTTTTTTCAAGTCATACTGTAGAAGAAATTCCTTGATAGCCTGCAACAAAATAGACTACACTTTTAATAATTTTTATAAGCAGACCAAAAAAAAAAATTTATGATTGTAGATATTTACCAAGTTTAGTTTGATGCAAGGCAACCATGTTAGGGCACCCTATGAGGATTAAATTCACTACACAAATGAATAGAATGTAATATTTGTATGTTAACCATCATTTTAATGGTAAGTGTTTGGTTTAAATATAAATATATAAGAATAAACATTCATGTATTAGAAGTAGAGAAAAAGGGACAATTAGAAAAGATGTGTGTGAAAGAAAGAGAGAGAGAGAGAGAGAGAGACAGATTAAGTATGAGAGAGTGCTTCTCTGTATTAGAAAAAGAGGAAAAACATGAGAAAATGAAGTGAAGTGTGTTTTTCTGAGAAAAGGGGAGAAAGATTATATTAACATAAGTGTCTACCATACATGATCAGAAACCTCTTTATCTATCTTGCCTGATGGAGATTTAAAAAAAAAAAAAAAAAATCATTGATTTTTTTTTTTGTTTGTTTATTTTTTTATTGAGGAAGTTGGACCCTCGAGAGTTTGACCCATCAACAAAACATCCTCTTATCCTTGTTATTAGTGTGACAGCGGTTTGGGTGGGAGATGACGGACAGTGACACAAAGCAGTAAAAATTGTCGACCCACAAAGCGTTTAGAGTATCAGCAATCCACATTTGTTTGGGCACAATTACTCCAAACAGTTGCCACCAAAAGAACGGACAAAAGAGAAACAAATAAGGGAGACAACTAAGTATTCCATAAGATGCAACTTTCAAGAGAGAAAAACTATGCCATTCACCCACTTTTCAAATTCGCCCCCAATGGACTGCATTCTTTTCAGAGCTTTCTATCAAAGAGGACACAATTTATTCAAGAAGGAACATATGGATTGTTTGTCACCAGCTTCCCCTGACTGTGCAGTGGAGACTGCCTGCACCAATGCTGCTGCTGCTGCAAGCATCTTGTCAAGTTCTTTAAAAGCATTCATCATCCCAAGTTATAAAACACATGACTCAATTAATCCCTCTTTATGATTCCACAATCAGAAATCAATTGGCAAACAGCAAAAGCAGAAAGAGTTAGCAAAGCTTTGTATATTGACATTATCCAATACATGAACTATTCTCTCTGTTGATATATTTTGAAAGGCAATTCCCCTGGGTGTGGGGATAAGGAGAGAGAGAGAAAAAAAAAGTAAGGTGAATATGTGTATGGTGGGTGGTAGTGGAGGTAATGTTCACTCCATAAAGACTTTCTCCTCATTCTCTTCTCCATTTCTATTAAGGATCTGCAAAGCAATTTGTTTGCACAAGGTTCAATGGCCAACAATCAGTGACCAGACCCATTAAATGCAGCCTCTTCCCAGTAGTGTATACAATCTATCTCACACAAACTCCCCATACCCACAGGCTACTTACATGACACAATGGACGAGCAGACTTTGTCTCAATAGTCAGCTTCCCATCTGCCTCAATGCTATTTTTACAGAATCAGAAATAGAATTCATTTCCGATAAAATTGAAACGGGCTAGCAATAGAAGTTGTTATAGTTTATTTCAAGCTGGCATCATGAA
Source organism: Acanthosepion pharaonis (assembly GCA_903632075.3). Taxonomy (NCBI): domain Eukaryota; kingdom Metazoa; phylum Mollusca; class Cephalopoda; order Sepiida; family Sepiidae; genus Acanthosepion; species Acanthosepion pharaonis. The sequence goes on along the minus strand of CAHIKZ030005407.1, from coordinate 4,409,617 downwards.
GTAAAGAAGGAGGAAATTCTTTGGAGAATCTATGAAAAAAATCTTTTCCAACAACACAATATCAAAGATAGGTGCTACAGAATTATAAAGAACTGTACAAAATAACAGAAACCACATCACTTGAGGACATTCAACAACAGCAACAACTAAAATGTATAGCACATGTGACTTGAACAGAAAATAATGATATAATCAAGATGTTGACATTCCACATTACTTCAAACAAAAGGTTAGGAAGGAAACCTCCATCAATATTGGAAAGAATGATAACTGTTAGTGCACTTGAGAAAGCTATTTTCCTGAAAAATTGTTTTCAGTGAAAGATTTTATAAATATCAATAGAATGTCACACTGGCTGCTCAGTCAATGAATGACAAATGTTTCTTTATAAGGAAACAGTTATTATTACCATTGACATACAAATAATTAATATTTAACCCATTTACAGCTTTAATTAAAAATTGAAACACCAGCAAGCATTAGCACATGACCATATAAGAGTTTTTCAATTTATTTTATTAAAACTATTTAACTTTCAAGTAAAATTTTAAGTAACTTCAACCAACAAAATACTTGCATTTTACTGGAAATTTATTGAAATTCTGTTTGAAAGATGAAACTGGGCTGTAGACAGTAGGATACGCAGAAGATTAAAAATAAATATTAATTTCCTTACCATAGACATAGAATGATGTGTCTCAAAGAAAAAAGTACCAATCCTGATATATGGAATCTGTCATAGCACCTTGTTTCATTCCTTACAGTGAATATTTGTAAGCTTCAATCAGAAGTTTGTGTAAAGAGAGAAAAACAATTCTAATGCTGGAAATTCTGATTTTGACCAAAGACAGTGAAGCTATTTTGAATATTTAATGAGCTAAAATTATTTAATTTGAATTATTTTTCTAAAAGCTTTTGAAAAATTAAAAAGTTTAGTTCTTTCTTTCAGAAATGTCTATCTTAATATTCAATCGGCAAACAGTTACCATTAAGAAGAACCAATGAACACAAAAAGAGATATGATTTAATTGTAAAAACAATGAAGTTTCAGGGCTAAGATGTCACTCCTAATCTAAGATAGGAGGTACAGTGGAGTAATAGATAGCAGCTCAGATTGCAGGATCAGAGAGCTGAGTTTCAATTCCAGTCAAATCCATTACATTCACTTACATGCTAATACCTTTGGGAAAGGTATAAATCCTCTTCTTCTCCCCCCACCAGCAATGGATAAATAGCAGGACAGACCGTGTTCTATAGCCTTGGTTGGCAACTGGTCTACCAAAGAAAGAAATGGCAGCCTACTCGTCAGTCATGGTATTGAAAGATACATGATCACCTAAGCGTGTATCACGCATGGCATATAACTGACTGATAGCACTATATAAAAAAAAGATGCATATCTTATTCAAGATTTAAAAATATGAAGAAATGTAGAAAGGAAAGAAGGAATTTGTTTTTCTGCCAGGGACATGTGATCAAGAAATCAGGTGTGTCATATTTAAAGAGAGAATTAAAGAAAAAAGAAAAGGAAGTAGCTAATAATGTAGAGCAAGGACAGTCATATTCCTTCCATACATGCTAAGAGTTATTCCGGTGGAGAGTATAAAAACAAAAACAAAAAAAACCCACCCACACATGAAGGTAATTTGTTTATTGTGAAGCATATTGTAAGAAATTGCAGTTATTTTTGAATTCAGGAAGGACAATTTTCTAAGATTTCTCTTCATCTAATGGTTTTGGTAGTTTTTGTATTTATTGAATAAGGCCAGGAAGAATGTCATTTTTTCTTCAAAATGCAATTAAAAACATTTTTACCCAGTTAAAAAAAAAATATACAGGTGACTGTAGCAAAACTGAGGTATCTGAGCTGTAAAGATGTCATTTTTTTGTTTTTTTAAATGAATAAGTTTTTTTTTACTAATAGATAAGTATCTGGGTATATATATATATATATAATTGAAAGGGTAAATATAGGTAGATATACAATCATATACAAATACATATAAATACTCTATAGTCTAAGAAAAAAGGTGCTCAATGTGTATGCATATGTATATATATAAAATACATGCATGCATATGGAGTGGTCTAAAGGGCCGTCTTATTTTTTTCCCCTTTTATTATAAGGAGATTTCATTTGAAATGTGAGATTTGATTTGAAACCTATTTTGTTCAAGATTTTTTTTTAAACTTGATTTTTATTGTTATATTTAAGAAAGCAAGAAAGTCTTGAAGCAAGAAAATGACATGTGGCCCCTCAAATAAATAAACAGTATTTAACCTACAAAGAGAAGAGTAAGGAAAAACAGACTGGGAGATAATACAAAATGAGTCACAAAAATGATTGCATAATTTCTTTTGACTTGGAGTTGAAAAAAAAGACAAACTTTATTAGTTCATACAGTGTTTGTTTTTATGATTAAATCTGGAAAATAACACCCGTTAAAACTTTCACTGCTGCATTGTTAACCTTTATCACTCTGTATATGACTTTATTTGCTGTACAAAAAGTTTATCCTCTCACTGAATGTGACTCTGATCCCTGAACAGTATAGTGTTTTAATTTTATAGTTGTGTTGTCATGTCCTGCTATGGCAACAGAAAAAAACTTAAATTTTTGAAATTAACATAAGGATAATGCAATTGAGAGGTCTTGAAAAAGAATGCAGTAGAAAGGGAAGTAATATTAATAATGCAGCATGCTAATGGTTAAAGCATTATTGCTTGGCTGTGCTGGCTCATTTTGGAATACATAGGGAATTACAAATTAACTGCAAGTAAATATCTATAAAGACACTTGCAGCGATTTCTGATAAATACAAACATTTTGATTTCAACAGGATTCTCTGTAGTACAGACTAAGCTAAACATCATCCCTTATAATAAAAAATACTTCATAAAACAGGTTGTACTGTATGCTACTATATGTCTGGACTAGTTTGAAAATGGCACTAAACAGTAGGTAGTTTATAACACAAATGCTGGGGACTGATATTTCCCGGTGCCTTTAAACTCTCTCTTATATATATATATATATATGTGTGTGTGTGTGTGTCAACAGCAGGCAATATAAATTTCATAAAAATGTATATCTACAGCAGCAGAAATGTTAAATGCCTGTTACATGATGGTTTATATGGAGAAAACTTCTAGTCCATTCTCTATATACTTATATATATATATATATATATATATATATATATATATATAAGTAGTCAGTTTACTTCTTTTTATAAAAGATATTTAAAGTTTTATGTTGGTGATAATTTCATTAATTTACAGGTTTTTCAATATTTTTGTTGGTTCATTGTTTAATGAATAAATAAGTTTTTCAAGAGAGAGAAAAAAAAAAAAAATAAAAAAAATGAAAAGATCTTCCTTACCATGAGGTTTAATTGAAGCATTTTCTTGATCATCTCTGTATTTTTGGGGTTTCTCATATTCTATCTGGAATCTTGTGTTTGTTCCATAAATTTTATCCCAAAGGACTTTTATTTCATAATCATACTCTTTCCATTCAGGAACAATCCGCATGGCTGCCTGCAGCTTGGGCTCTTTTGTGAGAGGGTTGTTACACTGAAAGAAACAAGGAAACCAATTATTCAAAAGATAATCCCAACTTTCCTGGGATAATCCCATCTTTCTTGGGATTTGATGATGTATTTCAGGAATAGAACAGAAACAACAGGGTCTTTCAGCAGAGAATATCTTCTGTTGCCAGTATGTTCAGAAAGTAAACATGGGGAGAATGTCAAAAGATTGTTCCTGCAAACAACCTTACCTTGCCTGGTAACAGTGTATTTATCTCGGTAAGTAAGGTTTTCAGGCTCATGCCTTTTAAAAAGAACATAATTTTCATTTTTTTGCTCCTATATTATGATGACACACCATAAATCATATTTGCTGATTTGCAAGATGGACTTTGCAGGAAGAAACAAAATATCTGCAATGTACTGGTATTATGAATAGGAGGCTGAAATCAAAAATTCAATCTGCAAATACTTGTGTTGTAGTGGGGGTATCACTGGAGGAATTGGCAAAGTGAGAAGATAAGAAAAATATCCAACAAATATTTTAATAAAGAAATTTTAATAATGTAAAGAAATCAAGTGGTAAACAGTGCAGCTATTGAAAAAAAAAAAAAAAAAAAAAAAAATAAAAGAAAGAATTGTTGGAATTTAAATGCAGTTAGATTCGCCATTTTCAGAGGAACAGTACTGCATCTGGTTAATTATTGAAGTGTGTGTGTGTGTATATATATATATATATATATATATATATATATATATATACACACACACAAATATATATTGTTAAATATAACAGACAACGAATGTCTATTATATTTAATCATGAGCTGTTCTAAGCTTCGTAGAGTGGCTTTAGTTTCAGGAGAAAATAAAGGCAAAAACACTTGGATATTTTTTTTATTATGCTGTTCTTCGATCTAAGCTTTCAGCTCACATTAGCCATCATCAGAGTTGTTATATGGACATTACAACAGAGATTTCGCCATCAAAGATGACATCTCCCAAACCTAAAGCAATTATACAAAGCTTAGAACAGCTCATGATCAAACATAATAGATATTTGTTGTGTGTTATATTTAACAATATATGTTTGAATAAAGATCTGCTGCCCAATACACTATATACATATATATATATATATATATATATATATATATATACATATACACACACACACACACACACACACACACATAAGGTGTATCAAAAATACTTTTACAAACTTTGGGGGTGGGTTCCTCACACCATGACAAGGACAAAAGTTCATGCAAACATATGTCCGCAAATCCTTCATTTTTGAGTTAAGTTTAAAGAAAGTTTATAGTAGATGTTGCTGTGTTGCCACATAGACTAGGTTACATTTGTTATTTGTGTAAATTTGTGGCTAGTCTGTCTTCAGTGTTTAATGTGTGTTATCGTGAGTTAACTGAGAAGATTACTGTTTAACAATGGCAGGATATTTATATCGTGAACAGGCAGATATGATTTTTACATATGGCCATGTGAATGGTAATGGATGCGAAGCTGCATGGGTGAATCAGATTGTATTTCCAGACTTTTTTCATGTAGTTTGCGGCCATTTTCTACTGGCCAGAGTGAGAGCCAATAGCTGGCTGCCACAAATAGGCAGGAAGATTCTATTGGCCAGCGTGAGAGCCAACAGCTGACTGACACGAATGTTAACTAGCATGCAAAAAAAATCAATAGCTGCATTCGTCACAAGTGGGAAAAATTTAAATATGCATGGCACTTTACTCCAATTGGCATGTTGGTTGATCTTCATTATTCAGCAAGTATCAATGGGTGAGGTATGTGTGGCCTATGTTTGGTTTGGTTTGGCTTGGTTTATGGCATATCAACCATGAAGGGTTATTTAATACTGACAAAATTTTTATTGTTGGTAATATATTTTTTTCTTCAAAGCATCTATTTCTGGTAATATTTTTTCTTCAAAAAATCTATTTCTGGTAATATCTTTTTTCCAAAAATGTATTGCTAGTAATAAGTTTTTTTTACAAAGTATTTCTGGTATTAAAACCTATTTTTACACTTTCATAGTATTTTGACCCCAGTTTGGGGGTTAAGTATTTGCCCATAGCTTGGACCTTAATAGATGCTACCACCCTGAGTCAGGGTGGACCTGGGAACACCAGCAATTAAGTGGTGGTTCCACACTCCTCAAAACCTCCTGATCAGAGGCCTTGCTGTTGGATGTAGTTTATCGTCTTACCTAGTAGATATAGTTTATCATCATACCCAGGACAATGTAGCCTATGTGTAGTCAAGCTTTTCTTCCTTTTCTAGAAATCTGTTTCCATTCACCTGAGATTGGTTAGATTGTAAGAAGTTTATTATTTGTGTTGTAACTGTTTATTTTACTTTTTAGGTTCATATCAGGGATTTTGAAATTATTATCAGGGGTTTCATTTTTAGCAGACTTCAGGGTTGAATCTGCATGGTCTTTGACTCTTGTTCCTGGTTTGACAAAATTTCATTAAATCATTTTTTTAAAAAATGATAATGCTTAGTAGCATGAACTTTTTATCAAGAGATGCTACATTAAATTTTTTAAATATTTTGTTTTGACCAAAGAGAACAAGTAAAGAAACTAAATCCCCAAATGATTGAGTACTGAGCTCAAAGGTTTTATATATGAAGTGTTTTTAATTGCTATCAACCACAACCATTCCAGATTTGTTTAAACAATGATTTATTAATTATATCGCAATGTTTTTATATTGGATTATATGACTTTAATAATTATTAATATTTTTTTATCAATTCATATCAAGCAACCTTGAATTGAATTTCACATCAACCAATTTGTCTTTAGGCATGAATAAAGAAACACAGTAATAAAGTAGCTAGTCATAGAAATGTTTTGAAATGTGGTAAAGATAGAACATTTATAAAATGTTCCAAGAAAACCTTAAAGATAATAAAAAAACAAATGAAATCAAAGTTAATCAAAGATAATAAATGCTGTGCTGTTAAAAAAACTGACTTTAGAAAAAGAAAAAGAAAAAGAAAAAAAAAAATCTGAAGACAATGTTTTTTGATTTTGACATTCAGTGGAATAGTTTCAATTAAATTTTACATTTCTTTCTCTTTTCTTTGACTTGTTTGTTGGTCACTTATTTGCAATGTAATTTCAAAAGACTCCCCCCCCAATTCCCTAGCATTCTTCCCACACGCTAACTTATTCAAGAGTGTGTCGTCATTGTTTGCATGCAGAAATTGAGAGACTCATGCAACCAAAATATATTAAAGAAAAAACAGTGTGTCTGGAAGTGCGTGTAATTTACACAGCAAAGTTAGTACTGTGTCCATTTGCAACAAATGGATGACAAAATTATAAAAGGATAAAAAATGAGGGGTGGGGGAGGAGAGCATAGTGTAACAACAATTTACAAACATGGCCTTTTCAAGTTAGCTAAACTGACTGAACAATTAAACTAATGCTTTATTTATTTTTTTTAAATATGCTCATCACTTGAGAAAAAAGAGAAAAAAAAAAGAAAGTTATTTCTGTTAAGATGAAGAAATATTAAAAGATGTTCAGAAAAGAAGAAACGATTGGCAGACACTTAGCCGATGGCTTCTGGCAGGCCTGGATGGAAAGCAACGGGGAGGAAAAAAGCAGCACTGCTGAGTAAATACCCCTTCCCCATTTTCCCCAAATGGCTTACACACAAGGTTCATATTTATTCCATAAATTCTAAGAGATTATCATCCTTAGTGAATGAGGAGAGAAAAACACAATAGAAAAAAAAAAGAAAAGAAAAGAAAAAGGTGTATGAGAAAAAGTTTGGAAAAATAAAATGAAGTGAATGAAGAATAGAGTAGATTTGAAAGAAATGCGTTTTGAGCACTCACGAAAACAGAGTTTCTGGCACAAAGATGAATGAAGTGAAGGAAAAGAAGTTTTCTTCTTGAAAAGATTTTAATGAAATGGAAATTTAAAAAAATAAATAAATAAATAAACAAATTTGAATTTTGTATAATTGAAGTATTGACACTGCACTTGTCAAAGACTAAAGTAATGAGAGAAAGCATTCTGTGATATGATGGAGAGAGAGGTTTTCCTGTTAATTCCAGAGTGTACAAGATTCTTGTCATTTCGGCTTTGCTTCTGATAATAAATGTTTGAATGAAGAAATGAAAAGAAACACTCCTGGCCATTGAATTAAGAAAACGAAAGATTCTTCTTAGAAAGATAAGAAAAACAAAATAAAGAGGAAATTAAATGAAATTCTCTTGTTCAATAAGCAAATGTTTGTGATGATGAAAATTGGCGGAATGAAAGGAGGGAGCAGAGTGGGAATTAATCTGGCGCTACCCAAAAGTTTACATCTTTTCATAGTTGGCATCCTGTTTAATTTGCTTTTAATTTGGCCATGTTTCTTCAATTTTCTCCTCTTTTGCCAGACTTTGTGGAAAAAGAACCTCGCTAATATTAGAAAAGATATGACAAAATGCCCAAGAAGGTGGACATGAAAAAAAAAAAAAAGTAGAAGAGAAAAAGAGATTCCTCCTTTGCAAAAAAAAAATCAATTTTAAGCTTCCAGCCAAGAAACACATTGTTCTCTTCTCTACTTTTCTTCAGCCTTGTCCAACCCATTTACTTTATACAAACTGTTTTATTTACATTATTTATACACGGACCATTATCCTGATCTTTGTTGTTATTATCACAATGCTTCAACCATTTTGACCTCTAGCCTTCATCAGGTGCTTGTCAATCTGGGTAACCTTTAAGGAATTTCAAACTGAACCTTTTATTTAATCTACAGTGGTAGACTGTTCTCATTCCACTGGTACTATCCAAGGATAACACATCTAGTTCATATTTAGTACTGCTCAGTTATTGCTCGCCCTGTTTCCACTGAGTCTGTCTCCTTTTCCTAGCCCAGAGGTTGAACTCACAATTACTATGTCACTAAATTCATGAAATAAGACTTTAATCTAGTAGATTATTGTCCTGTATTAAATAAAGGGTTCAGTTTGAAATTCCCTGAAGGTTATCTAGATCAGCAAGCACCTGATGAAGGCCAGAAGGCACAATGGCTGAAACGTTATCATAATAATAACAAAGATGAGGACAATAGTCAGAGTGTAAAGAATGTATATAATGATAACTTTTCAGAAATTCATAGAGAAGACGTCATTTTGTACAGACATTCCAACAAAGGTATAAAACATTAAAAAATAAACTCCTTTTATCTTTAAATAGTCTTCTAAATAATTGCTTTATGAGATTCTTAAATGACATTCAGTATTCTGCAAATTTTTGTTGATATCTAATTTGATCTTTTTTTATGTTTATAATCTAACTGGTGAGGCTTGGTGCTTTTTTATTTTTCATCCCTAACAGATCAATAAAATGCCATTTGCCTTGTTAGGGATCTTTTATCTAAAACGCTGCAATCTCATCATATGTTAACACAAGACCTGTAACTGCTACACAATGGTCTTCTGGGTACTTTAAATACTTGAGGAAGGGCTGAAGAATTTTGTCTATTTTCATTACAATTTTCAGACATGTCATTCTAGCCAAAATCAGAATTTTGTCTATTTTCATTACAATTTTCAGACATATCATTCTAGTCAAAATCAATGTAACCCTCACCTTTCAACTACTTGAAAGTCCTTATTTCAGTAGCTTCCTTATTTTCTGAACAAATTTTCCAGCAGAATTTATTTTCTGCTAGCATTTAAAGACAAGTTTTGCAGTATTTGTAAACTTTATAAATTCACTTGAGAAAATGCTAATTTAAAAAAAAAAAAAAAAACTAAAAAAAAGAAAAAGAAAAAAACAAACAGAAAAACAAAAGAAAAATATCTGTCTACATTCCTGAAATGAGGTACTGTAACTATACTCTATACATTGTTCGAACTATTGTCCTCATCTTTATTGTCATATTCACAACGTTTCGGCCAATGTATGCTCCAGTCTCACATGGTCCAGTAGATAAAAGCGTTGGTTGAAGTGATTTGACCCAAAGAGTTGTGAGTTCAATACCTGGACACAGCAGAGCTGAACAAAAACTTGGAATTGAATTACTAAAGGGAAGTAACTGAAAACCGAGATATTCAGAATAGTCATGGCATGTGGAGCTAGAACAAATGGATGAAATAAAGGGTTCAGTTCAAAATTCCAACGTATATCACCTGAAGGGCACAAAGGCTGAAATGTTGGGAATATGACAATAATGAGGACAACAGTCCAAACAAAGTAAACAGTAAAAAAAAGAAACAGATTGTTTCAACCAATTTTGAACTTAATATTAAATTTCTTAATAAGTCTAAATAATTGATTTATGAATTATTCTGCTACAAAATATATAAAAGAAAGTGATTCTACCAATTTTGACAAAATAATGCACAGATCTCCATTTCCTTTTCAAATCTTGATATCATTCAAGCTTGTTAGATAAGGAAATGTATCAGTGATGTACGAACCATAAAAATCTGAAGAACAAAAATCAAAACTTGTACACCATATTCTGTAATATAATCATTAGAGATGGGTGGTTTAACCGAAAAACCAACTTTTTTTCGGTTTTATCTTCACACCATGAAACCACATTGAAATTTTTTACGAAACCAAAATCGTTCGGTTTAGTACTATCACTACTGAGTTACCATATCCAAAGAAACACTATTGAAAAAGATTTTCAGATGTTAAGAAAATTAAATTTTATCAACATTTATACCAATGTAAGATAAAAAGATTAAACAGAAATATGTTAAAAAATTTTTTAATTGACTAGTTTCAGGAAATAAATGGGAAATCTATTTGTTTACGAAAGAAATGAAGAAAATAAAAGAAACATGACAAATATGACACTTGGAAATCATAGAATGTTTTCAAACAGAAAAAAAGGAAAATACAACATGTCTGAAATCTATTTGATTCAGTTTTTTAAAAAAAAATAACTTTGTGATAAAATTAAGTTAACTCCAAAATAGCAAGTAAAAAAAAAAAAAAAAAAAAATAGTTGCCAGTTTCGTCTTTATGTTAAATTTTATGAAGTCAGATATTTTTGTAAGGGTAATTGTTTTCTCGTAAGCCAGTATGCCAATCACAAAATAAAGTTGTAAACTAAACAAGAAAAGTGAATGAAGATCTTTTTCTATAAATAAATTTGTTTTTTTTTTTTTATCTAGGGGATGCACCTAAATTAGATATTAAGAATAATTAAAATAGTTCTTAATTTTCACTTTTTAAAATTTCCAGATATGCGAGTCTCTAGTGTAAAATTGTTTGTTTTCTACAAATAAAATTATGTTTCTATCTAGCAAATACACCTAAAATTAGAAAAGAATAAAGTAAGTTTTAATCTCAGTTTTAAAATGTGTATCTTTTCAAAACTGCAATTCATTTTTTTAAACCCAAAGTAAAAATTATTCCTTTTTTGCCACGAGTGTTTGGTGGGTGTTCTGCCTATAAAATGCTTCTATGAAAGTAAAATTCATTTTATTTTTACAAATATCTTTATAGTTTTATCTGGTGAATACACTTAAGATTATATATTAAAATGATTAAAATAGTTTTTAATTTCAGTTTTAAAATGTGTATCTAAAAAAAAAAAAAAAAAAAAAACAGGTGATACTTGCAGATTTGGAAATCTACACATTCTAAAAGTGAAATTAAAAGCTTTTAATTAATACTAATATTTAATTTTAGGTGTATTCGCTAGATAAAAACAAATTTATTTAGCGAGAAAAATAACTCATTGATCTTCCTTGTTTAGAAGAAATTTTATAGCAAAAACCCAATAACAGTTGACTGGTGTACCAGAAAAGAATTGCCATATTTTTAATTATTTCAAAGATGAGGGGTTTCATTTTTTTTTGCTTTTTAAAAGCCACATCATAAACTAATTTCTGGAGAGCTATATACCATTTTCTTTCTTAAATGTGTTGTCCAAAGAGACAAAATATAGATAGTTTATGCAATGATTTCTTTCATATTTTATCAATTTGTTAATAAATATGGTAGTTATTTATAGCTTACAATTTATTCAAAAGTTTAATAAATAAACTTTAATGTAAGTCATGAATTTATGACTAAATTACCTTTTAAGCCTAAAAACTGACCTTAGGTGAACAATCCCTAATTTATTACCCACCCTGATTTGCGGCTTTTCAATTTCAGTGGTCTTTTTTTACACATGTCTATAAATTTTTATTACCCTTGCTTAAAACCAAATATTAGCCCCTTACACACGAGAGACTTCCACAATGACAGACATTTCAAAAAAACAACACTTGAAAGTCAAAAAGTACATCGGGCATTTATTTTACGCAACAAGACAAAACGTCTTGCAAATTTCATATTTGCTAACACAACATAGTAGCTTGTTAAGGAAACATGAGTAATCTGCAAAGTCATTTGAAAAGATACCACAGGAAAGAATATGATGAAATTCAAAAGAAAGTTGATAGCAGTGCCAATGGCTTCCTTAGAAAACAAAAATACTAACCAAGAAACTGGATTGAAAACTGCAGTATCAAGGAAAATAAAAAACAGAAACTGATACCAAAACATAAATTGCCAAACCGACCAACTCTAATAATTATTTGTAATCCTTCATTGATTTGTTTCTTAGGACACAACTTACAATTTCAGTGTATAAGCTTCAAAAGATTTGCTATAATATTCAGGTTATTATTGTAGATTTAAATTGTGTTAAGCCAGTAGAAGTGAGTCATTTATAAGTGACTCTTTTTCATTGTATAGACCAGTGATTCTCAATGTGGTTAAGGTGGACCACATAGCATTTCTAGTGGTCCACAGAGAATTTGTAGTCATAAAAAAAATTGTAGCCATTTCACAAATGTCCATTATATTTGAAAATTTCAAAATTACATAGGTATTATGCAGTGCTATATTTAGATTTTTATCATATATATATATATATATATATATATATATATATATATATATATAGAGAGAGAGAGAGAGAGCGCAAAATCTAAAAGGTCAGCCAATCTGACAGTGATCTCATCTCACAATCCTCATTCTTGCTCCATATGTGGCCTCATTTGTAAATCATTATCAGGTCTTAAGTGCCACTTAAGATTATCACACAAAATTTCATAACTGAATTAATTAAACTGTTAGATCCTCATACATTGAAACTGAATATATATATATATATATATATATATATATATATATATAAAAATGTTATATAAATTTTTATTCATATAAAAAATTATTCCTATATTAATAGATCACTACACAATACTGTTTGATAATAAATTTGACACCATCAAAATTGATTATATCTTGTGTCAGAAACACCATGATCAAGATAGTCACTAGTTGAATAGACCAAGACTGAATGACATCATCAAAATTGATTTTAATATCCTGTGTTTATCCTTGTTTACTAAAATAAATTTGAAAGTGTAAATAAAATGTCTTTTTACTGAGTATTTTAGTGTGAAAATTGAACAGCCTAAAAGTAAGAATGGTTTAACTGAATTTTTGAAAGAAAAAAAATGGTCCATGGGCTGAAAAAGGTTGAGAAGCACTGGTACAGACAATTATAGGTTTAGATATAATCAAACAAGAAGCAGTTATGTATTTACAACAATCAGTAGGAATCAACATTTAGGTTCTGGTAAAAGACAGGATTTTCAGATCAGTGGTATCTTTTGACTAAAAGAATGGCCCCTACCTCTCTATTCTGCAAAGCAAAATAAACACCACCTAAGTTTGTTCATGTTTTTTCCCAAAATGCTTAAATTTGTTCATTTTTAATATTGATTTGTAAGTCCCTGTTTTTTTAAACAGAAGTAACAGTTTATCCCTTGTTTTCTGTTTCTTAAATCTTATTTGCTTTCAGCCCCCACCCACTCCAGTAAAATCCCTTGTGTCTTAGTGGTGCTATTGCCTTGTTTGAGGAGAAATTATGAAAAAATGGCTATACTGATTGATTTGATTTTTTTATGGCTTATCAATCCTTTTAGGTTATTTAAATCCAATACATTTTGAATTATAAAAACTTTTTTCTTTTTCATTTGCAAGTAAATATTGCATTAACAATTTCTTCAGATACAAGTCTTACTATTTAACCCATAGCTGGAGACGTAGATGAATTCAAATCATTCCCAAGAACATTTGTACATAAATGAATGTAACGAACCTGACTAGGATTTGAACATGCATCTTTGATTTCTCATTTTGAGTTGCTATCCGTTACACCACCTGCACATCTTTTGTAAGTGGCTAGTGAAACAATGCTGTTATGTATTCTCATGGTTTTGTCACAAATGAGAGAATTTTGATTGTATTTTGTATGAAATTCAATAAAAAGGATAATAATTTAGTAAAATTTGACTTGACCTCCCTATATCCATAAATTTTCAAGAATCATCTTTGGAATTAGCATAAAAATTAAGATCCTAAATTACAGAAAAATGACCCACAGCCAAAAAGAAAAGAACATATAAGATCACCAGCAACACAGGCATCTATGAATTTTGATGAGAATCTAATACACCAATATATTTCCTTATTAATTTTAAAGGCATTAGGGAGATTTGATTGGGGAGTAGTTTTGTGCCATCACATTCTGGACATACAATTTTTTTTTTTTCTTTTTATAAACATCACTTGATCAAAATTTGCCAAAAAACTAGATTGCTTACCAGTGATAATCAGCTGGGATGGGTGGTGACACATAGTGAGCATGGAGTGAAAAAAAAGAAAAAAAACAATGTGGGGAAATCATACACATGCACACCAATTGAAATGCCAGGAAAAACAAACAAAGATGTAGAAAATAATAATGCGAGAAAAATCTGCCCAAAACTTGTAAATGCTAATGATACCCCTTAATGATACCCGTCAATGCTGAACTTTACGTGCTTGGTCTGTTCAACTTTACATTTTACTCTGGGTGAGGCAGGTGGAGGGCAGGCTGAAGCAAAGCCATATTCAAAGATGTTGGCCTTGCACGATGACAATTTACTCTTATTAAGGAAAGTAGCATTATTGGAAGAAAATAAGTTATAGAAAGTGTAAAATATACCCTACCTGCCACCAAAAGGAAAAAAAAAAAAAATAGAAAAAAAATTTGTCCATCTCTCTCTTTCTACCACTTTATTTGAGAGTAAGAAAGGTGGTTGGACATTTTATTCCATATGATTATTTTTGAAGTGTGTGTGTGTGAATATATATATATATATATATATATATATATATATATATATAAATAAAGAGTAGGGAGAAAAACATATTAAAAGGAAGTTTTGTAAATAGAGCTGAATGTATTATTCTTGTTCTGAGAAATACAATCACCTTGTTGGAAAGCCAGTCACACTTTTGCAACGAATTCTGTCAACATTAACATGTACATTGTCACCTCCCTGCCAACATTGTCATATCAGTGTAAAGTGTGTGTGTGGGGGTGTGTGTGTTAAAAGGAACAAAGAGAGGTAGGTGTGGGTGGTAATGTGTGTTTAAAAAGAGCAGTTTGGTTAAGATAGGTGCCTGGTAGATGACACTCCAAATTAACATCCTCAATGATCTCCAAGTAAATGCTATTTTTTTTTTTTTAATATTTTTTATTATTATTTATTTTTCCTTTCTTTCTTTCACACTCTCCATTCACTTAATTTCTATTTCCTTCACTATCATATTGTTTTATTTTATTTTTTTTTATTTTATGCATTTTGTCTCTCTTTCACTTCCTTTTGCCATCTTTCTTTCATTCCTCCTTTCTGCCTCAAACATGTTTTTGTTTCTTCTTTT
This sequence comes from Acanthosepion pharaonis, assembly GCA_903632075.3. Lineage (NCBI taxonomy): Eukaryota > Metazoa > Mollusca > Cephalopoda > Sepiida > Sepiidae > Acanthosepion > Acanthosepion pharaonis. Next base: position 4,394,317 of record CAHIKZ030005407.1, on the reverse strand, counting down.
CTTTCATTCATTCTGAACTTGTCGTGCTTGTGTCGGCTCTCTCTTTCTCTCGTCATTATCTAAAAATCAATGGGCAGTGAAATAACATTCTCCCATGTGAAACTGTTCACTGCACATGAAACAGATCATAATCAGATGGAAAGATTTTTCCAGGAAAAGTAAAAAGCAATGAAAAATGAGGAAAAATGGAGTCCTGGGTGGGTGGGGTGTTGGTTTGGGGTGGTGCAAGAAATAAATGAATAAATATAGAGAAAGAGAAGTAGACAGTTGTGGAACAAGAGGACAGGAAACATTGAAAGACGAAGAAGAAAAAAAAACATGTCCTGATTTTTGGATGAATTACAAATGTGAAATAATTTTTGAAAAACTTTGCACTGTTGAGAAGAAGAGTGTCTGATCAGATTACCAAAAAATGGAACATGAGATCGGCTGTGTGTGTGTGTGTGTGTGTGTGTGTGTGTGTGTGTGAGTGAGAGATAGCTGATACAGAAGCTTCCGGAAAACTTAATAGCAATTTTTTTTTCATCTTTCTTTCTTCCTTTCTTTCTATCAATTTTTCTTTTCTCTCTTTTTTGTTTTTCTTTTAATACATTTAATTTTTTTCCCTATAACAGCTTCTAATAATTTTTTTTCTTCATCTTTTGCCGACCATTATTTTAACTTTTCCACAGCAAAGTTGGTTTTTCTGTTTATTTGTGGATTTTTGTATATTAATCTCGGCATCAAGTTTACTTGATTTTATTTACTGTTTCATTTATTTTTTTTTTTATTTTTTTTATTTTTTACATTATTGAAAGTAAGAGAAAGCAGGAGGAAGAAAGAAAGAATAGCAAAAAAAGAATAATGAAAAAAAAAAAAATTAAAGAAAGAGCATTGAAATACAAGATGGAACCCTAGTATATTATAAACTTATTTATTTTCTTGTTTGAAGTTACAGCAGTTGGAATCTTTGCAGTGTCCGATTCACTTACAAGTCATCACAGTGCCTTCCTTAAAAGCAAAGAGTGACAAAGATTGTTTGATTTTCTAAAGAGTAGCTTTGGTATTCTAAAGTGTACTCCACACTTAGACACACATACTGCTACATACACACTCAATATAAGTAAATAAGTGTGTGTGTGTGTGTATTTAGATATGTATATAAAAACAGTGAGAGACTATTATATAAACACATTCTATATAAGTGTGTGCAGTGTACAGAGTAAGATATGGATAAGGATCTGAGAGGACACAAAGTGATTCATAATTACCTACATTTACAGCTTTTTAAAAATGCATTCCTTTCTGTATATTAACCAACAACAAGAAAATGGAAGAAAAAAAAAAATAAAAGAGAGAAAATAAAAACTTACACTTCTCTGAAAAACTGGCTGAAGAAGTGGAATCATAAGTTTTTAACAAATAAGGAAAAAAACAAAAATCATTTTTGCAACAATAGAGTTTGACTAGAAAGTAGAGAGTGAGTTTTCTTTCGAATCTCATATCTTTCAATTGTACACCAAACAATTTAGAGTTTGTCATTTTAAGTGCAAACAAACAAATATTAGGAAAGGTTTTTCTATCAAATTTCACAGCTGATAAATTTTAAAAGAAAATGAAGTCAGATCAGCTTTGTGTTATAAAATGCTTTCTTTCAAATTTTGATATAAAACATCCTCATTATTCTATAGAATTTTTTTTTTGGCAGATATATTCTTCAGCCTTCTTACATTGTCTGATGTTCTGTGAAAAAACTATTATTCTAAATTTTATGGATTCGTATCTTCATCTTTATAGTTTTTGGTTGAAATGTACAAAAACAAAGCTGAAAATACTTATCCTGAAAACTTGCATTTTATTTAATTAACTTATATTTTGGTATATTTAAAAGAAAATTTGATAAGCATGTTTTGAAGGTGATCACAAATGACAAACAAAGACTGATAAAGACAACACATTGATACATACACCTATTATACTTTAGTCGGTACATTATTTTAAACATTCAACCGGACTAGAGATCGAAAAGTCCTATTAAAGAAAATGTATTTTCCAACATGAATTGAACTTGTATTCCCATTAGGGAGCCTATTCAATTGGGTTGTGAGAAAGGTTCAGTTAACTATTTAAAACAGAATAAATTCTTTATCAAATTATATAAATTACTAGTACTGACATCTCAGCTTCAGTCACTTTCCTATTGCCATAGCATGGATTTCCTGTGTTTTTTCTATAAATTCTTTCATGTCAATTGTTCTGATGAAATGTCCTCTGTGGTACCTAGATTTTATGAATTTAGGCACAGTCCTAGATTGGCAGCAAGGTCTCATCATTGAAATGACTAGATGTAACCATAAGTTCTATGCTAACAGTTCCCTCTATCACACTTCTTGCTTGTGGAACTCTCTTCCAGCTTCTTGCTTCCCAGTCAACTTTGATCTTCAAAAATTTAAATGCAATGTTAATTGTTATATTATGTGTTCTTAATTCCTGTTCTTTTATTGTTCTCTCTCCTTAATAGTCATTTTTTTTCTCTCATATTCTCTCACTCAGTAACTGTTTGCATCTTAGTGGCTTTATTGCCTTGCTTGGGATGAAATGATTAAAAACAAAAAAATAACTTTTCATAAAATTTTGTAAACAAATTTATAATCTCCTTTTAATCTCTTAATTCTGAAGGTCTTGAAATTAAGGTTAAAAGATGCACTACACAAGTACATATTAACTATAGGCAACAATAATTTGAAGTAATGATGAGAAATTGCAGTTAGTGAAACCATATGCTTATACTTCTTCCCATCCACTTTGCTGAAAGAGGAAGACCATAGACAATTGTTATAGTTTTGGATTTAGACTGGTTGCCAACCATAGCTACAGAGCCTAGTCTGTCCTGCTATTTAACCTATAGGTAGAAGGGAAGAGATGGATTCATACCTTTCTTAAAGGTATTTGCATGTAACTGAATGTAATGAACTTGACTGGAATTCAAACCATCTTTCTGATTTTTCATTCCAAGTTGCTATCCATTACACCACCCACACATTATTTTGTCCATGATTCTCATCCGGACAAAAAAAAAAAAAAAAAAACATCAGTGAGTCCCAAACTCCATTACTTGGAAGAGGACTACCAAGCCACAGTTCAACCACCCTTATTACAATGATGACACCATTTGCCACATCAAGGGTAGTCATCAAAAATTACTAACCAGCCAAGGTTAATGAGCTCCACCTACACACATTCTGAGAGGTAGTGAACTATGCAAGGTACGGCTGTTCAATTCCCTGAAGTTATTGATATACCTACATAGAGAAACCACACTATCATTATTCCATGAATTATTTAACTAGTATTCCCATCTTTGTTATTTTGATGACTTTCTTTTGGAAAGAGCATTCCTCTGTTGTATGTTGTCTCATTTAATCTCCAAAGTGTTTTAAAGTGAATTTATTTGCCCCCACTGTTTGATTTGAACAGTTCCAAGATTAAAACAATGATTCTTGTTACATTTGTAACTTGTCCCAACTTGATATAGTATTAAAAATAAGATAATGTCAAAGATAATATACACTTGAAAAAGGACCAAGAATTTACTACCCTAAACATTCTGATTAAAACAAGTGTCGATATTCATTTAATTCAGAGAAATATAAAACAATATCTTTGATGATATCCAACTGAAAAATGTTGGTTAATACATATGTAGAGGATACGTGCCATAAAACAATGGTTAACAAGCTTATCCCACAAAAGGCCCACGTGTTGAAAGGTTACTTTTACTGTGCATCCCAGAGATGTCCAAAATTAGTGGATATCAAACAATCCATAGAAATCACACATATTTTATGATATTCTGCTTGGGAAAGGAATGAATCCTCCTCCTCTTACCCAAACTATTAGTAAATAGCAGGACAGACTGGGTTGGATGGCAATTGGTCTACCGTAGAAAGAAATGGCAACCTACTGCAGGAAAAAAATCTGCCTTGTCAGTCATGTATCGGAAGATACATGATCGCCTAAATGTGTATCACACATGCTACATAACTGAATAAATATCATTGGAAAATGTCTGTTTATATATGACAAGTAAGGATTTTTTTCTGATCGATAGAAAAGTTATTCAAAATAGCTGAATGCTTTCTGAACAGACCTTATCTATAACTGCTTGGATACCAGCCTCTGTGTAGATTTCCAATCAACTTTTTCCCAAATCCAAAGTCTACTTTTGAAGGAAGCCGTCCTTGATTAACTTCCATCACTTCCTATTGTTGATCTGTGGCCGAGGTATTAAGTCAGACTGTTGTGCCATCTTGCCTTTGGTTGCCCTCATGTTCTTTTCCACTGCCTTAGTGTCCACTGTCACTAATAGCCCACATGTTGTCTCTGAAACAAGAGACATAGCCAGCTCATCTATGTCTGCCCTTCTTGATGGTATCATTTATGTCCTTCCCTCTAGTCTGCTATCCAATCCAGGCATTTCTCTTCCTGTCATGTAAAGCAATGCTGAGCATCAACTTTTTAACCGTGTTAAATGGACTGAAAGAAGGAGTTAATGTTTTCAGATTTAAACGAACACTCGTTGCCACTTTTGTAATTGCAGATACAACTATAGTAACGCCATTGAACCATACTGGTGTCAGACACCTTCAAGTAATACTCACACTAATAGTACTTGCTCGATAATACTTGCTCAAAAAGTAACCACCAAATAGTGATCCAAATAATAATCTGTATATTGATCACTTAGATACCACGTTAATTTCCATATATACATTTCCTTTACCATTGTGTTTGCTCTCTGGTGATCTGTGTTCAAACTCTAGTGTCGGCAGTGACACTTTATTCCTATGTTTCTGCATATGATTGATTGATTTAATTTACAACTTATCAACCTTTTGTGAGTCATTTGAAGCTGAAACATATTTTGGGTTGTAAGAAGAATTTCTTTTTTTTTTTTTATGTGTGAACACTAAATTAATTTTTTGAGAATAACAATGATCAGTAAATGAAGAGGAAGAAATTCAACCAGAGCAACACTACATAACCTTGCTAATCAAAATTTGTATCATTGCTACTTACTCTGGTGGGCAGCACAGATTATCAGCTTAAAAGTTAATTTCCACTTCTGATGTCTTTGTAAAGTGCCCCCCCCCCTCGCCCCCCACCAAGAGACAGGATATACCGACTGCTTTTGATGATTCTGTCTGTCCAGGGTCTGTTTTTTCATTTTGTTAAAAAGGCCTTGTGCCACATGACACCCTCGTGGGGGGGGTGACTCAATATCGCCAGGGTCTGTTTTTTTTCTTCAGATACAACCACATTCAATGTTCATGGCAGTGAAAAGATTGATACTCTCTCTTTACCACAAATGATTCTATTAAAGTCAATTTTTCATGAAAAATAAAAGCAATTCTAAAGTTGATCTATAAAAAAAACTACCAACTGGGCAGTCCAAAGAATCACCAAATTGAAAGAATAGTGGAATAAATGGAGATCCCTTTCTTCTTTTGACTTTTTTTTTTTTTTTTTGTTTCTTTCTCTCAAAACTAAGATAATTGAGGGTGGGAACATATTTAAGGAATTCAAAATGTTACCCACTGTGATAAAACTCTTTCAGATACAAAAGAAAAAAAAAAAAAAAAAAAAAAAAAAAAAGAGGGCTCAAATACAAATATCATTACAGAGGAAATAAGTCTGACTTTTTGTGTCTGAATTTTTGAAATGAGGAGTTATCATTATTTACATTCAGTCTATTATCCTTATCTTTGTTGTTGTTATTACAAGTTTGCACTACTCAGCTCAATCACTGAGCCAGGAAACAGCACAAGCAATAATTGAGCAGTATCTTACTTATTATAAAACGCAGGTTGTGTGTGTGTGTGTGTGTGTGTGTGTGTGTGTGTGTGTGTCTGTAACGTTTATATGTTGGATCGAATTTCCTACATTTTTTAGCTGATTTCAACAAAACTTCACAGGACTACATAAAATTACCTTTTGGTGGTTCTAACGGCGCCGAAAATGGGAAAAACACAGTTGTTTTTTAAGAAAATCAATTTGAAAACACGATTAAGACACATCGTGAGAATGAAAGGGGGACAACTCACCCACGAAAATGTAAACAAAAGAGTATAGCATGATGAAAAAGATGCTGAACTTGACGAAAACAAAATTTTATTGTCTAATGTTCATATTATTATTAAAGAGGAAAGATCAAAGTATTTTGGGGTATTTTTTTTACATTTTTAATTGTTCCTAGCACGTCTGAAATTTTCGTTAAAATATTGTTTTTTTTTTGGTAAAAAAAAAAGGACAGATAATTATTTTCAATCATTTTTTTCGATTTGATAAAAAAGATTAAAATCTTACTTTGATATTCTTTTAAAAATCAATTATCATTTTTTCAAAACTGATTTTAATAAAAACAGATATTATACTGTTTATTTAAAATATTTTGAACCAAGATTAACTTAGCTTCTGCGCCAAAAAAATGTAATTTGAAAATAAAACAAAGCAGGTCATAACCTTTCGTGTCGCTTGACGATTGACGAAGGGCACATTCATGACATTTAGATAACTTACGGGAGGGTAATTCTTTCTACGGATGGAAGGAAGTGAAATTATTTAAGTGAACAAATTATTTACCTCGTTACTTTTAAGGAAAACTTTCAGCGTTCTAATTTTTTTACTTTTTATTTTTTTTGTACTTAGCTTTCATTTTTACGTTTACGATGCTTTATGGAAAATATAAAGAAATTAAAAAATAAGACTGTTAATAGTGCGATTAAATTTCATAAGAAAAAGGTATCTAATTAATTTAGGTACCTTTCTTATGAAATTTTATCAGAAGTGTACATAAAATACTATAATTTTATGTACATTTATTACATTTTACTGTGTTATTTGTATTTCCATTCATTTTATTATTAATTTTGATATTTCATTTATGGAAAAATGTCATAACTGAGATTAATATAAAAATAAGATCATATAAATTAAAGTTTAGCAGTAGTTAAATTTCATAAGATGATACTGTTACTTGCAGGTACCCTTCTCAGTTGAAATTGAAAACTCAAATTAACTTCATACGTGTTTCGCAAAAGTAAAGGGCTTAACAGCTGAGAATAATGCTGAACTCAAATAATGCAACTAAATTGTATTCTGGTTGGTCTTCCGTACTTGATAATTACTGTCCAACTATAAACACAAAAATTACATTTCTTAATTACCATGGCTAATCTGATTGGTCCAAATTATACAATTTTCAAAGCGCTAAACAATGACAATCTCACACGGACATTTTGAAAGGTTGATGTTGCATTTAACTAATGTTAAAATATTTTTTAAAATTCAATTTAAACATTTTTTAAAATTAAAGAAATAAGAAATAATTGTATTAAAAATTCAAAAAATTTTTTGCTTCCAGAAAATATTGTCCATATTCATAAAAACAAATTAAAACAAATAAAAGCATTTGCAACTAAATAATATATTTGTTTTATTGAGTTTTGTATGTTAAAATTTACAGCTGATTTTCAGGTACATTGGCCAAAAAAAACCCAAAAAAATATACATGATTTGCATTCTTCAAAGCCTTGTGCTTTTAACTATTGTAATCACTAAAACCGATGGTCTCAAATTTCTAGAGTTTTTCATAAAATTAGTTATAGGGGTGTTAATAAATATAAAAAATATTTCTGCCATGACTTTAAAAAAAAAAAAAACATATTTATAATAATTTCGATCATCTGTGAATAGTTTCTGAAAGTTTCATTAACATCTGACAATTATTTTTATTTTTGCAAGATTTTCCAAATTAATGTGTGTAAATACAAAAAACACGGTAAAATTATCTGTTATTTACTACCCCTTGTTGCGACAAAAGAAACAAGGTTTTTAAATCAAAATTTAGAATATTCTAAAAAGATGGAAAAATTTTTGAAAATATTAAAAAAATTTCCAGTCCCAAAGAAGGTATCCTGGTTAAGGCAGTTCAGGAGATAACTGATAAAAATCAAACATGGCAAGCATTTTGATCGAAATAAATTGGGTTCAGTTCAAATTCCAAACTTTAGAAGGCCGGAGCGTTTTCATCAGGACAATAGTCCGACTAATGTAAATATGTTTTAGTATAGATTCTGAAGGTTTTTAAATCAAAATTTAGAATATTCTAAAAAGATGGAAAAATTTTTAAAAAATAAAAAAAAAATTTAGTCCCTCTTCAGGTAAAATTTTGTTTTGTTTAGTGTTTTTTCATCAGACTATGTGTTTTAGTGTTGTGTGTTAGGTTAAAAACCCAGGTTGTTTGTGTGTGTGTGTGTGTGTGTGTGTGTGTTCCTTTATATATGGGATCGGATTTCTTACATTTTTCAGCTGATAAAACAAACATCCACTTTTTTTTTTTTTGCAGGTAGTATTTCTTATTGTCTTGCACACTTTTTTTTTTTTATTTACATTCAGAATGCTTTAAAATTCCATTTACAAGACAATTGTTTATAATAAAATTCTATTCACCAATCGATAGACTCATAACGATTGTAAACAATGTTTTTTGTTTGAGTTTGGGTTTGACCAATTAAAAAAAAAAAAAAAAAAAAAAACTAATTAAGACATGTGTGTCTGTCAACCTTAAACAATAATCTTTGTCAATTTTATTTTTCAGTCTTTATGATGGTCGATACTTGATCTATCTCTTACTGTTACATCCCCGGGCAACGCCGGGCTCTACTGCTAGTTAAGAATAAGATGAGATATCCAAAGACATGTTTTGTAGAACATGAATAATCTACCTCTATTGATTAAGTATAGAGTTCAGTTTGAAACTATCTGAAGGTTACATGGATTGACAAGCACTGAAGATGGCCAGAGGGCATAACGGCTGAAACATTGTGATAATAACAACAAGGATGAGGACAATGGTCCAAGTGTAAATATCATAAATGTGTGGTGGATACAAAGTGGACAAGAAATTTTCAAACTTAAAATCTATTTTTAATAATCTGTCCTATCAAATCATGCACACTGAGTTTTTCTTTTTTTCAGCTTTCCTTATCATTTGTATATGTTTTTCTTTTTTAAGGTTGGCTTTCAAATAAATGAGAAGATATTAGCTTATTGTGAAATTTTTAATTCCACCACATGTTTCCTTCTGGTCATTGGTTTTCAGAAATGTTCTTGCTATGCAATGAAAGACATAAAAGCGTGATTCGGTTTGAAAGCAGATGATTAATCAGTTGATTGTGAGAACAAGATGCAATAAAGGAATTTTGTGATTGAGAGTTGAAAGTAGTACTCTGGTAGCAATTAACATTTTCTAGACACCCTTACAAAGTGATGAAAATAAAGGGTAGGACAGTAAATAAATAGTCATACTAATGTTCCATAAAAAAGAAATAAAAAAGTTGCTTCATTTTACCATTTTTAATTTAAACTGGTACAAACATTTAAATTATCACCATTAAAGTTTGTGCTTAGTTTTGTGTCAATTGGATGAGGTAATCTAGATTCCTACTTAGACTGCCATAAACAGTGCCCCACTAAGGAGAAGGGAGTATTTTTTTTTTCAGAGGTGATCTGTGTCCAGAGAAAGTTTCTCAAAGCTGACTCATACAGTAATCAACAAAAAGGTCCTGAATATCTTTCAGATTTACGGCTAGTGCCTGTATGATCACCAAAGTTAAGCAACTCTGAACCTGATGGGTGACTGCCTGGGAATACCATGTGCTGTAAGCTTGGATGTGCAGGTGGTGTAATGTATAATGGCTCAGAATTATTAATTGGAGCCAAATTCCAATTCCTGTTGGGTTTGTTATATTCACATTCAAATACCCTTGGGAAACGGTATGGATCCAGCTCTTTTCCTCCTCCAGTTATGGGTTAATTAGTAAGAATTGTATCACTAAATCATTATTATCTAAAAAAAAAAAAAAAATTTCTTGCAATCTAAAAATATTTTCTGGTTTTAAATAATCTATAATGTGTTGATAAGCCATATAAAATGAATCAATCATGAAGATCTTCATTTGTTTTGTACATAATTTTGGTATCTCTGCACATCTTGAACTACTGGAAACATCAGAGACAATTTTTTTTTATTTTATAGCTGCTGCATCGATTGATATTAATGACAAAAATGCATATTTTCTAGCAAATCTGAGTGCACAAATAAATAATTTAAGCTGAGCATCCAAAGTAGCTTACTGCAAAAATGATTAAATGTTTTGAAAAATGCTCAAGAAAAACTATTAAACCTTAAGCCTAAGTCATGCAAAGATTATTATTTTAACATGAAAATCAGATGCAAAAATGAAAAGGTGAATATACTCCTGAGATATGTAGTTTTTGAGACTAAATCAAAGAGATAACCAGTAGCAGAATTATATGCAGTATTAGAGATTATTAACTAACAATCAACAGAAATTGTTAGATGAAGGAAGAGATTTAACATTTGAGAATACAATTGAGACTGCTGTAGCTATGTAAGGTGCAGTGAAGGGAGCATGGAGTATGTAGTGGAATTTGTTGAATAAGCTAAGTTAGATCCAGAAAAAAAAGTTTCAAATGTGAATGAAAAAGCCACTAAAATGTGTTAGAGATCTGGCAAAATTGGAAAGCCTTATTAGGAGGTACAAAATTTGCATAAATGTTCTGGGCCTGTGATCTCCAAACATTTTGCTAATAATTGGCAATGATGAGAGTAGGTTTTCTGTGTTAAGTAAATCACATTCTGACTTTCATTTTAAAGTTCTTGAGACAATTTTGTTTTAGTAAATTAAGACAGCTTCCTTTGTGTAAACAAAATGAATGGTTGTTGGGTAGCAATGTGATGTGTTTGTGGCATATATATATATATATATATATACGCACACACGAGATAACGGTATATAAATTTTTATATATCAAGAACAATATTTAAATTTTTATATATCAAGAACAATATTTGCATAACAACGTAGAAAAAAGGATGAAATACAACACAAAAACTTTTTCCTAATTTTTCATACATGCCTCCTCCCTTATATATACATACATATATATATATATATATATATAAAAATAAAAAATGGTGGAAGTCATCTGGTGACTGAGTAATACCATCTCCAGGATTCATAATTCTCAAACAATCAATTCATAGATGTTTTCCATATCATTGATAACCATCTGAAATGGCTAACTAGACCCACAAGTGACATGCAAGACATTCTACGTTGAGTACAGGTGAACCTTTTAATAGCAACCTGATTATCTGGATGTTTAGTCTTATGGTGCTGAGTGAGCCTTCTAGTTGGCCTACAATGTTAATGTTAAAATTATATATATAATATATATATATATATATATATACACACACACACCCACATACCCACCCATACACATGGATATAAATATATGTGTGTGTGTGTGTGTGTGTGTTAATATATTAACAACATGTGCATTTCTTATCTTCATTTTCTCTTCCACTTTCTATTTGTTGTTTTTCGTAGTATTTTATTTCTTTGATCAAGATTTGATGGGAGAGAAATGGAAACCAGACTATTTTCTTAAGTTGCTATTTATGGTAGCTGTATTCACTTTTTGTTCAATTTCCTCTTTTATTTCACATATGGTCTGCTTTTTTAATACTGAATAAAACTGGAAAAGTTTGTTTCAGATGTGTATTGATAAATCACAATGCAGGAATTTTAATCATAAAGAGAGAAGTCAATGAAATTATTTTTGCAGGTTATTTAAAGTTTGAAAATATTTTTAGATTGTAAGAATTTTGGGGAGATAATAATGATTTACTGATAAATGTTCTACTAATTAACAACTAGCAGGGGGGAGAAGAGGGGGATTCATACCTTTCACAAGGTTATTTGCACATATATGTTAATATAATAAACCCGACTGGAATTTTAACTTGGCTCTCTGATTTCCTTTTTTTAGCTGTTATCCCGCACACTCCCTACACACCCAAGCTTACAGGACCTGATATTCCCAAGCGGTTACCCATCTAGTTACTAGCCAGGCTCAATGTTGCTTACCTTTGGTAATTGGTGATTTAATGTGATAAGTCAACAGGGATTGAAAGAGATAACAAAAAGACAAACCTTACTAAAAGCTACAAAAGATAGGAAGTTGTGGAGAACTATGATCACACATATTATGAAGGAAGATGGCACATAGAAGAAGCATTAGACATGAGGTAGAAAGTAATTTTCAAAGTTGATTTCTTCCCCCATAGTAATAATGTAAATCAAAGATTTATTTCCCAACTTGAACAAAGATCTTCAGATTCACATATAGGTAGCTGTAGTAAATTCATCTTTAAAAAGTGTGTATTGTGTGTGTGTGTGTGTGGTGGTGGGGGGTAATTTTTTTTTTCTTTTTTTCTTTTTTTATTTGGTGGCTTGAAAAAAATTCTCCAGGGGTCTAGTAATAAGTCACAAAAGCCTCAAGGGTAATATAAAGTAGCAGTTGTGGAAGGGTGACTTGGAACCCTGCCAAGAATAAGCATTCAACAGTAAGATATGTTTTTCCATACCCGGAAAACCTGCTTAGCCATTCAGGGGCGAAAAATTATTTGAATAAATCGGAAAGATGTTGAAGAGAGTGAGGGAGAGGTGGGAAAAGTATAAAAATGCTGTTTTGCACATTTCAACGCTATTAAATGTTAAAAGTGGCAAGGTTAATTGCTGTCAAGTTTCTCTTCCAACTGATTTCTGCCAGCCAACTGGCCTGTCACGTTTAAAGAGAAAGCACGTTATGTCCTGCAGATAATAAAGGGGGGGTTGGGAGGCGAATTATAGCCCAATAAAAATGCAAAATTAATTTAGGAAGCAAGGAAAAGTCAAAAAGCAAAAACAAACATTTAGAAAACTTTTATAACTTAAATTCTTGGCAAATGTACATAGTTAAAAATAAGTAAATCATTTTGCATAAATATATATATATATTTATATATAAAACAAGAATGAGATAAATACAAATTGGGAGACACTACTTGCTTATAAGTATGAACATTTTATTTAGTTACCAATGACACACACACACACATATATATATATATATATATATATATATATATACACACACACACACCCATTATATATTATAAGATCTGACTAAACACCAATATTTGTTTCAGAACATTTTTCTGGCTAGGCTGAGAACTTTTCAGCACATTCACACATTTTATATATATATATATATATATAAAAAAGACATTTTTATATTTAACATTCTTTTTATAGATACAAGTATTTAAGTAAAGAGGTATCTATAAAAAGAATGTTAAACATAAAATGTCTTTAATAAATTGTCGTACTTTGTCCATTTCTTAATGTGTGTATATATATATATATATATATATATAATATATATATATAAAATCTCCCTAACACACATCTATGACACAGCAAATATTTCTCAACATAATCACCCTCCAGTTAAATGCTCTTAACCAAATGATATTATACAATGAAAATTTCAAATCAAACATTATACAATGAAATTTTCAAATCAAAATTCAGTTACATTTCAAGTTTTGAACTTATTGATCCATCCCTTTCAAGAAAAGTAATTTTTATTTTACAAAATAAAATAAATCTTTTTTTGAAGATTTGGATAACATTTCATTGTACAGCCCAATGCAAATTTCTTTCAAGTCATTTTGACATAAAGCTGTTGAAATAAAATATAGTTACCCAATTTTAAAAACCTCTACACACATGTAGATAGACTATGAGATGTTAGAGAAATTACCTAACAGATTTTTTTTAAGAGAATGGCTTCTTGGTTGGGCTGAGAGGTTTTCAGTACCTAAACATAAGATCTGTTTCTTTGTATACAATATGAAAGAGGTAATAAAGAAGAGAAAAAAAGAAAATGAAAGTTTAAGCTCATATGCGATTTGTCACTAGATTTAAATTCTACCATAAATACATTGCACCATTTACAATAAATTTAATTTAAAATATTTATCTATTTACAATGTTCACTTTTCTTATTTATTATATACGGTGTTACAAGATTCAATATATGCATCCAGGGCTTGAAATTCCAAGTGAAGGGATAGTAAATATTCTTCAGTTATTGCTAAATCTAAAGTTCATATTGTTGCAATAATTTATTATCTACTGAATCTATATTAAGTGTATTCAAGAGTTTCTGGAATATTTGATAAAAGAAGAAAATAAAATGAGATTAAAAGGAAGGGGAAGGGAAGGGAAAAATACAAGAAAAGAAAAGGATAAAGAAAAGAAAAGGATAAAGAAAGGAAAGAAAAGGTAATTACTTTTGCAATAATTTATCTACTGAATCAATATTATGTGTAAAGAGAAAAGGAAAGGAAATGAAAGAA
>CAHIKZ030005407.1:4360000-4375000 GCA_903632075.3 Acanthosepion pharaonis | reverse complement strand
GAAAAGATAATTAGAATTTTATTACCTGCCAAGTAGAGAATGTTGCAAATTTGCTGTTGAACCCCCCTCCCCCCCCGTATATATTTGTTAATATGATAAACTATAACACAGCATAATTGTTAGAGATTTCGTATGGAAAGGTGGATGGAGAGATTTTTTTTTATTTATTTTTTTTTAAATATCAAAATTGTACCATTTCCCCAGCCTATGAGAAATATCCTTAATTATTCAGTTAAAATGATACCCACTTTAATTTTTGGTGAGAGGTGAGGAAAGTTTGAAAGCATTTTCTTTATAATCAGGTGAAAGTCTTTTAGGAAAGTAACATTCAGATTTCACAAAGACACAAGCAACGCTTTCAAGAATTACTTTAGAGAAATAAATTTTTTTTTTTTTTTGTCGGAAAATGTCAATTATCTATCATTATTATAAATATCAAATTAAACAAGGTGACCTCATAAACTTCCATCAAATATTTCTAATTCTTATGGAGGACTAAATAACAAAAATAAACTAACCAATGAATTAAATGGTTTTGTGTGTTGAAAAATAAAAAAAAAACTGATAATATGAAAGAAATGACAAACTTGACAAGCCAATTAATAGCTCGTATCATTATTTTCTTATATAAAAGCATTGATGAGTTTGTAATAAAGAGAGCAACCGAGGCAAGATCTAGAAATGCACAACGTAGACAGATAATTTCTTCCCTTGAAACCACACCAGAGAAATTAGGAATCAAACATGAAGAATTTACTTCAACTAAGTCAGGCTAAAGGCTTTATTTTGGAGCCTCAGAGAAAGACCAACCATACAATGAAGAATTGTGACACTATTGTTCAAAGTTTTCAAAGTATCTTGTTTATCTGATAGATTTTGCAGACAAGTATCTTAAGCCATTTTAGATATATTTTGGTCAATATATTCCTCATCTTTTTTCAGGAGTGCATTACATCCAGTGAGTTTGTGTAAATGGTTGGCAGAATAAGGATTAGAAGAGACAACATAAAAAAATTGCTAAGAGCTGCAAAGGACTGTAAGTTGTGGGAAGCCATTATCGTCCACATTCTGAAAGGACATGTCAGCTAGGTGTTTAAGGCATATGATCAGAGACGGCACAATTTGGAGATTTTACTTTCTAACAACCTCAATTAACAGGCATATATATGGAGATCAGCTTGAAGTCATCTATTCAAAACTCATATAGCATCCAGTTTGGTGATGAGAAAGTGTTAATATGACAAAGCTTATTTTCAGGTTGTTGAATCAGTTTGAACATAGAGACTTTATGATGCTTTTTCTACAGATTATCATTTGTATTTAACCATCTGGATCAATTCCATACTAATACAAACTTATTTCACATCACTATTTGGTGACTATTTAAGTAGGAATATTTTTAAATTGTTTGAAGTACTGAAATGAAGAATTGTCATTATTTTGATTCCTTTTTTTTCTTGGTTTTCCATTGCCAATATAACAATGCTACATAATATAGTAAGCTTCTGTGGTATGTAATGCAGGTTTAAGTATTGTTTAATAAAGTTGTTTCTTTAATCAGGATGGTGGAGTAATGGATAGCAGCTTGGATTGAAGAATTGGAGAGCCGAGTTCAAACTCCAGTCGAATCCATTACATTCACTTACGTGCTAATACGCATGGGAAAGGTATGAATCCTTTTCTCCCACCCCCAGCTATGGATAGATAGCAGGACAGATTGGGTTCTGTAGCCTTGGATAGCAGCTGGTCTTCCACAGAAAGAAATGGTAAACTACTGCAGGAAAAAATTCTGCTTCGTCAGTCATGTATCAAAAGGTAGATGATTGCCTAAGTGTGTATCACGTATGGCACATACTGACTCGTGTGCAGGTAGTGTTATGCATATCAATACAGAAAATGAAATTGGCAATTTAAGTTCCTATTCCAGGTTAGTCTGTTGTATTCATTTTCAAACTAATGCCCTTGGAAAAGGAACAAATCTATCCGTTCTCCCTTGAGTTGTGAGAATAAACAATAGGGCAGACTGGGTTTTATTCTTAGGTGGCAGCCAGTCTAGGAGAAGGGCTCATCTGAATTCTAAACCATAGAGAAGTCAAAGGGAAACCAATCCACTATCTTTCCTAAGATGGAATGGCAATTTACAGATAATAAAGAAATCCACATGGAGAGTCATAACTGCTTACAACTTGAAGAGATACGGAATTTAAAAAAAAAAGAATAATGAATTGACAGAAAGTGTTTTGAGGAAAAAAAAAGAAAGAAAAAAAAGTACTAGTGAACAAGGAAAACACAACTTTCTGGAATAATAAAAGTATTATGCAATCAATATTGTACATAGCTTAAACAGAACTTCTTTTTTTAACCAATTACACTTTTGCACATTTAAAACAAGATTCATGAGGCAAATATTTGTTTATCCCATCTAAACCTGATTGCTTACACACACACAAAAAATGTATAGAACTGCCTGTCAATAAATTTTGCAGATAAATTTTAGGTAGACTTTAATGCATTTGTCTCCATTTCTGGTTTATTTGGTCAAACACTTTCTATTCTATATTTTATCAACTACTGGATAGCCTAATTTTTTTTTTTAAACAATATATATTATGACAAGTTGGAAAACTATCTAGTGATGCCTCACTATACAATTTTCAATCTTAATTCTTTTAGCTCATTTTATATATATATATATATATATATATATATATATATATATATATATATATATGTGTGTGTGTGTGTGTGTGTGTATATATATATATATATATATATATGTGTGTGTGTGTGTATATGTAAATATAAAAGTGAACATTGAATTCAACACTCAGAGGTGACAGGCTGTTTCATGCTAAATGCAATCATCATGGCCTGATGATTATGCTTGGCATAAAACAGTCTGTCACCTCTGAGTGTTCACTATATATATATATATATATATATATATATATAGAGAGAGAGAGAGAGAGAGAGATATGTATAATATTTTATATATAGCCAAATGTAACATTACTTTTTCTACAGATAATGTAAAATTAATAAAAAATATTATAAAAATCACAAAATCTTAACTGCTAGATATGAGTTTCAGTGCTTGTGTATCATATATATATATATATATATATATATATATATATTTTACTACTACTATAAACATTATTTTCTAGATACCCATGATTAAGCAGATGGTCTGATTCTTTTTTTCTGAATAGTGTGAATTACGTATTCAAGACTTAAAGAAATGCACCGACCAGTAGACAATTCAAACTGTTTAAAAAAAAAAAAAAATCAAGCAAGGTCATCCACAAAATAATGATTGGAGTAGCAAGAAATAATATGGGCCAAAAAAAACAAAAAAAAAAACATTCATTTCTTGGAGAGATATATATGTGTGTATTACTATAAAGTTTATTTTAGTGGGTATATATGTTTATTAAATTTCTACTGATCAGGATCCTCAAAAGTCTTATTAAAGAAAATGTATCCCTTAGCATGTATCAAACATGCATTCTCTTTTTCTGGGTAAACCATAATTTGGCCTGACAAGAAAGGTACATTTTATTTAATAAAATTTTCGAGGATATAGGCTGGCAGACATTAGTTTCATAGTTTGTAAATAAACAAGGGTGTATACTCAAACATATACTCACTAAAATAACATTTATAGTAATGAAAATATTAATGGATTAATTGCAATTATAAATATATATTAACAGATATATTTATCAAAATTACACAAAAATATCTTGAAATATTAAAGAGTAAATTTATTCAATAAAATCACAATTTGTTTCAACCACAGCCTCTAGATGACTTGAGAATCTCCTGCAACTCTTCTGAATGGTCTCCTTGTTTAAATTGATGAATGCTGCCATAATCCCTGCCTTCATCTTTGGTACTACAAGGAGTTTTGTTGGTCTCTTGCACAACTGCAATCCACACATAATAATCAAGGGGGCTGCAATCTGAGCAGTTAGGTGGCGAGATGTAAGGGATGATGTGGTTGCAAAAATTGTCTGACAGCCATGACTGGGTTTTCCTGTTTGTGTGGCATGGTGCAGTCCTGTTTCGGCAGCCACTTTCTTGACCAAGGACAGCACTACCTCCTGAAGGCACTTGATGTAGGTCTCTGTGTTGAGTCTGAGACCCTGTGGGAAGATGAATGGAGGCATAACTTTGCCATCACTAGTGATCACTCCAAACACCATAATGTTGACTGGATATTTGGTTTTCATTGCTCTTGGTACATCTTTTGGAGACACAGGAAGTCAACAGTTATTTTGTGTGTTTACCATCTTATCCTAGCAGAAATCTTTCTCGTCTGAGAAATACTGAATGTTTTCAATGCACTACCTGCTTAATCAGAAACTCAGACATTCCTGTGTCCCTGGCTACGGAGCTGATTGACTTGGAAGGATCATTGTCCATCATGGCCTGGATTACACCAACAAAATCTGGAGTTCTTTTTTTCCCAAGAACGATCAGAGTAAATTTTCCAAGATGCTGTACCTTCATAATATTTCATCCAACTATTTCCTAATACACTGCACTGTTCTCAGATTGACTCCCAAACACTGAAATATTTGTATTGGAGCTTCCGGCATGAATGCGAAGCAGTAAAGCATGCCGTTTACAAATTTCTAGTGGAGTGATTTGCATCTTAGTGCTCATCTCCTCACAGATAGTGCCCAACTGACCCGACTATACTATGCAGTCGACAAAATCAAAAACAAACAATACACATGTGCAAAATAAAAAATATAAAATGGTGACAATTTACCCATCGCGTCCTGTGTGTGTGTGTGTGTGTATATATATATATATATAGCAAATTAGATCAAAAAGTATCAAGACTTGCTATGCACTGATTGACCTTGAAATCTGTTGCATTTGCACATCAAGTTATAATATCCTCGTTCACTTCCATTGTTTATAGCAGTGCTTGTAAGGAAAGTGTTGTTTCAGCACAAAATAGAGGTTACATCTTGGCTTGTGCAGCAGTTTTTGGTCAAACACAACATTCCCAAGATCTGACAACCACCGTATTGCTCAGATCTCACTTCTTGTGACTTTTTCCTTCTTCAAAAATGAAATCACACTAGGAAGGAACAAGATTTCAAGACATCAAGGAAATCCAAGAGAATAAAGCAGCCGTTTTCTATCACCCAAAGGAGTTCTAGAAATGCTTCCATCAATGAAAATGATGATGGATAAAGTGTTTGGCTTCAGAAAGTGACTTACCTCAAAAGGGGGGTATAAATGCAAACTTTGTTTTGTACTTTCCTTTTTATAGCACCAGTCCTGATACTTTTTCATCAGACTTTGTGTTTATCTATCTAATTACATGCACAGATATATATATATATATATATATATATATATATATATATATATATATATATATATATATAAATATGATGCAAATACATGCACATTCAGTGGCAAATATTAATTACACAGACTGAACATCATGCAGTGAAAATTTCAGATCAAAATTCAATTTATGATGATGTATCAAGCTACAGAATTATCGATCCACTCTTATATAGCCACATATAAATAAAATGTAGTCATTAACAGAATTTCTATCTTAAATTTTCACTGTACAATGTTCGGGCTAAGTGATTAATAATTGCTAGTAAATTAAGTCCATTTACAAGGAAGGAGATTATGTGGAAAATAAATGCTTTTATGTTATTAGATTATGGACATATTGATGTAACTATGTATGTATACTTACAAATACAAACACACACACAAATATAAAAGTGAACATTGAAGTTAACACTCAGAGGCGACAGACTGTTTCATGCTAAACACAATCATCAGATGGCGTGATGATTGCATTTAGCATGAAACAGTCTGTCACCTCAGAGTGTGGACTTCAATGCTCACTTTTATATATACATATGCTCTATCTCTGACATTGAGAACTTTATCCCATAAATACAGCATACCTTAAAACTATATTTCTTTATATATATATATATATATATATATATATACAAACATATGCATGCACATATACACATATTCAAGTATAAAACACAGCCAAAATAAAAAAAAAATGAGAACCCAAATGATGTCCCTCTTATTAAAAGCAATCTTTATAGGGCAAATTTTCCAAATAATCCTGTTCCTATTAACCAATAGTTCCTCTCCTTTCAAGAATATCGGACATGTTGTCCTGGAACATAATAAGATTTCTTCTTCAATAAACCAAAATGCTGATCTTCTGAATGGATTCTACATTAAACACAAATGGTTGATAAGTGGGGAGAGAGAGAGAGAGTGAGGAACAATTTTAAAGTGTCAATCATATCCAAGAAACAGGAGAAAATCCCAGATGTACGCTGTATTAAATACTGACAAGGAGAGGAGAAGCCTCTAATAAATAAAAGCTATTGTTAGTACAGAACTTGATAATTTCCATAAACGAAACTGAATATGAGATGTTGGGGTGGGATTGTGTGCAAAATACCTCTGTGGTTTAATGACTATTGTTGAATATATTCTAAGAGCTGGTTGATGCTACAAAAAATATATATATTGTTCTTATAACTGTATTATGAACTGAGGATTTACTAATGACGAGAAAAGTTACTTATTAAATTAATTTAAATTTCAAGAAAACCAGATTGTTTTAATTTCTGTTCTTGTAAATCAAAAAATAAAATATCTTTCCCAGTTTTGTAACTTACCTTCCACTATCATTCAAAACAAAGGCAAACCAATAAAAGTAAATAGAAAAGTTAACAAAAATGGTAAAATATTGCTAAGATTATTAAATTCAGTTTTTGTTATATTATTCCCAGAGTATCTCACTTGGTCCATTCTCTACAGCCTCCAGGAAAAAAGATGGGGAGGGAGGAGGTCTCTTTTTCCATAAAATGGTAGCAAATGGAAAAATGATCACAAGTACAAGGTACGAGGGGGGCACCCAAAAGTAACCGGAATTGTGTCATATATTTTTATTCATTTATTGTTGTATGCTTATATGCTTATCACCTTCAAAGTATTCTCCATTTGAAGCACTGCACCAGTACAGACATGTTTTCCACTGTTCAAAACAGTCCTGGAACTCTTGTGAAGTTATGTTTTTTAATGACTCAGAGGTTTTCTTCTTAACCTCTTCCTCATCTGCAAAACGTTTTACTTTGAGGACTTTCTTCAAACAAAAAAAGTCACAGGAGGTAAGATCGGGTGAATAGGGAGGGTACGGGAAATGGGGTCATGCCATTCTTGGTCAGAAACTGTCTCACACTCAAGGCGGTGTGTACTGGCACATTGTCGTGATGCAACCACCACCCTCCACTTTGCCACAGACAGGGCGTTTTTGTCTCACCTTGTCTTGCAAACGCTTCAGGAATTCCAAGTAAAAAGCCTAGTTAACAGTTTGATTAGGAGGAACAAATTCTTTGTGGAGAATTCCTTTCACGTCAAAGAAACAAATCAGCTTCGTCTTGACATAGGACTTCATTTGATGCGCTTTTTTGGGTTGTAGTGACTTTGGATGCTTTCACTGAGTTGACTGCTGCTTCATTTCTGGGTTATAGCCATAGCACCAGCTTTTATTACCAGTGATGACCTTCGACCTTCGAAAAAATGGTCTGGATCAACTTCCAACTATTCTTACAGTTTACGACAGGCATCCATTCATGACTGCTTCTGATCATCCATGAGTAAGTGAAGCACCATTTTTGCTGAAACTCTTTATTTTCAATTCCTCAGTCAAAATTCGTTGACATGAACACCAGGACACACCAGTCAAATCAACAAGTTTGTCAATTGTTCAGTGACAGTCTTCCAAGAACATTTCATGAATTTTCATGATGCTTTCAATTGTTCGGGAGGTAGAACAAGGCTGGTCTTCCAGTAACAATTGGCCATTCCTAAAGCATGCAAACCACTCATAAACTTATGTTTTACTCATGGCAGCATCCTTGTAAGCTGTTTTAAGCATGACGACAGTTTCGGCTGCTATTTTCCCCAGCAAAAAACAGAATTTCACAGCAGCATGCTGCTCCTTGCTTTCAGCCATGGTAAAAATAGACGAAGAGGCATGAAGTACTTCAAAACAAATATGAACCACGCAGCTGTACATCTTCCCAAGATAACACCAGTTCGCACACTGATGCCTGAACTACTACAGGTTTATCACACAGAAAATGATTCTGATTCTGGTTACTTTTGGGTCCCCCCTTGTATGCTTGGAACATGTCCAGTCATTTTGAATATATAGAAATAGTTGTGCTGCTTTGATGCCACTTGGCAATCAAAGGAGAATTTACTGTGCATGCATGAATACACACTCTCCCAAGGGGTTACACAATCAGTAGTGAACTTGATGTGACCATCATATTTGCAATAACCAAACAAGTAGATTCTTCTCGTCTTGTGCAGGGATTTTTGGTAAAAGCGTTCCATTACCTGAGTCTATCAGCACCCTACAGACAAGATTTGGTTCCCTGCAACTTCTACTTTTTTTTTTCCAGAGCTAAGTCAATGGTGAAATGCTGTAGAGAAGATTACAGAAAAGTGCAAGGAGTTAACAGTTGGCAATCCCCAAAGAGAATTTTGCAGAATGTTTTGATTTGATTAATGGCATATCAACTCTTTATGGGTCATTTAATGCCAAAATTTAATTTTCATGGGAGTTTTGAAGGAATTAAAAATATGAGACATTATTTTGCTTTCACAATTGTATAGATGGTAGAAGTTACTCAGCTTTTGTACATATACATGTTTGTGTGGAAGCAATTACTAGAGGTAGTGATATGTGTGTTTTATGTTTTGTTGAAGTTATATTTTGGAATACAGTTTGATTTAAGAAATTGTAGGATATGATATGGATTAATGTCATGAAATTTCTTTCATGTTGATTGAAGTATTTTCCTATAAATAGGTATTGTTGGTAATTTTTTTTATATATAAAAAGTATTGCTGGTATTTTTATACTTTCATAGTGTTTTGTTTTTGTTTGTGGGGGGTGGTCACTATTTTCCATAGCTGGGAGCCTAACAGATGCTACCACCCTGGTCAGGGTGAACCTGGGAACCACAGCAATTAAGAGGTGGTTCGACACTCCTCAAAATCTCCAATTTCCCAATCAGAAGCCTTGTTGCTGGAATTAGTTTATGCAGAATTTTTTGAGAAGTGGAGGGATATGATGAGATATGTGTGAGGTTGCCCTTTGAAAGCGGATTAAAGTGCCACAGATCTGAGTAGGTTATTTGTTTTATTATTAAATGGCTGGATGCTTTCCAAAAAGATTTTGTATTCAGCTCATTCTCAGTAGTTATTCTGTTGCCACATTTTGGTTTCTGTGAGTCAGCATTTTTTAGAGAAAGATACATTGCCCCTCTATTTCCTTATGAATTTTTTTATCCCTGTGGCATAATATAGAATGAATTGATAGCAAAAAAAAAAAAAAAAAAAAAAAAAAAAAAAAAACAAAAACATGTACAATGATGACTGTAAAAACACATTTTAGTGAATACCAAGTGGTCATTAAGACTCCTTTTATGCATGCACTATGGGTCTCCACAACTTCCTGTCTTTTGTTACTTTAAGTCAGTGGTTTCCAAATGGTGTGACTGCCTCATTGGTGTGGTGGAAGAGGATAGCAGGTGAGGCAGAATGATTGAAAGACAATGAAAGATTTAGAAACAGTTTAAAAAAATTCATATGCCAAAAATAAATGATTTCAAAATTTAAAATATTTTTATGGATTACTTGTATGAGTCCCAGTATAAATAGTTACAAATAATTATTGACCGATTTTATTGTCGTGATATGTTTTTGCATTATACCAAGTATTAAGAATGTAGTAACTAGTGTCTGCAAATTGAAGGAGAAAGTTATCAATGATAATGTTCTGACTTCGAATGTGGTTATTTCTCTTTAACCCTCACTCTGTTTTGTTCTTTATTTTTAAATGTACTTTTCATAACATAAAATTTGGTGAGGCACAAGAAAATTTTAATTCTGAAAATGTGTCCCAAAGAAAAAATGTTTAGTAATCACTACTCTAAGTAACTTATTGATTCTTTATCATCCGTTCTTGTCACTGTCATCACCTAGTTACATAAACTCGTTAAGTATGTTACTTGCTATTTACCTCACTTCTCTTGCTTTCAATACTCTTTGAGTTAAATTCTCTCAGCTTTCTTTCATCATTATGAGTCCCAGAAATTTAAGCTATTTCTGATTGTTAACATCAGTTGGCTTGTAGTTTCTCTACCCCTTAAATCTTGCTCATTGCTCACATGTTCTGCCCATGTTATTCTTTGCATTCATCAACAGAAACAAATCTGTTGCTTCAAGTTTCTTCTTCAGCTATAAGAAAATTGTTTTTAATTGCTTAACATATAGATTACATAATAGTTCAACACTGTTTCTTTTGCTTCTGATGATATTTTCCTGTTTCTTAATACTTTATTTAGCTTTTGGAAGGCATTTTCCACTATTAATGAACCTTTAGATTTCATTGTTACATTTTCTGTGGCCTGTTACTATCCTATCCAGATAGTTAAATTTCTGTACCGGCAATTAAAACTTTTTCTTAAATCGATCCACACGCAAAAAAAGGAGGATGACATCAGACAGTAAAAGATTTAATATTGCAGTGAAAAAGGGATTTTTTAAAACATTTTCTCAAATCTTAGCACTAAGAATATTGTAATGTTTTGGGTTGAGAAGATGAACTGAAGTAAAAGCCAAGATTTCATATGCTGATTTTCAAGGCTGGCAAATTTCTTTTATGTGCCCATGTCCCTTCAGGACATGGGCACACTTACCTCTCCACATCTTTCTATCCTTTGTAACTCTTAGCAATGTTTAGCTTTTAACTATCCATTGTACTCCCTATTCTACCATTCACTGACACAAACTCGTTTAGTAGGTTACTCTCTGTTGCCCTCTGCTCCTCTTGTCTTCAGTATGTACTGAAAGTATAACAAAATCTTCCCACCCCTATATTTTCCTTTATTCACTGGAAAGAGGATATACTTAGTGGCTCACATCTTAGCTGATTAGAGAGAACAGTTTGGTTAGGTGAAAAAGTGTAATGAGAATAAAAAAATAAACAGCAAATCTAATTCATTAAGCAAATATTTTGTTTACACATTCTAACCAGACAGAATTACCTGCAATTACCAAAATAGGTCCTCCAGTTTACAAAATTTGATTTAATGAGATTGAAACAAAATCTGATATTTCTGTAATGAAATGAAGATTTAATGTCAAGTCAATAACAATGGTTGCCAAAATGCCACCAACACACCAACGATCAAAACCAACATGCACAAACTGTCAATATGCCTTTCCCAATGTACTCAAATCTATCAGTTTATATAGATACCAAAGATGTACATGATGTATCAGATCAAAATTTGCATACTGTGCCAATGTCTTTCTCAAAGAGCTAGAAACACAGCTTGGGTTTTTACGTTTGCCAGAGAATACAGAGAAACATGGGTATTTTGGCCAGGGAGGTAAGTATTTTTTTTCTTCAGTGATGTTCACCCTGTACAAGTCTCGGGAGCCACTCAAAATAGAGGGTTACAGAGTAAGAGTTACAGTTTATGAGGACATGTGGAGAAGATAATAGTTAACCCTAGACTTGGATACTTTAAGATAATAGCAATCAGGGTGGGTTGGTTGTTTTTTTTTTTTTTTTTAACTGCTTTCTCAACCTTCATGGGTTATTTAATGATGAAATATAAGTATTTTGTAAGCAGTTTTATTTTATTTTTCTTTTTGAACATAATAATGGTTTCAGCGATACAAGTCTTACTAATTAACCCATAGCTGGGAGAGAAGAGGTAAATTCATACGTTTCCCATGGGTTTTGCATGTAAGTGAATATAATCTAACCAGAACTGAAACTCAGCTCTCCAGTTAACAATTCCAAGTCATTATCCATAACATCACCTGCACTTCCAAGCTTGCAGCACCTGGGATTACCTGTAGAAATCAAGGAAGCATCCTTTTGGGACTCAGTTCCAGAAAGCAGTAGTTCATTGGAAGAAGCTGCTTGAGTGGAACTTACATCTCACCAGTGGAATACGAAAGGCATGTGGGTGGTTTGCTACAATGTGTGTAGCATATGGGGTCTTGGCTGTGAAGGCTAGAACTGGTGGAATGTAGTTCATCTGAGCACTTTCCATGGAATTAGTAATAGAGCAGTGAGAGGCTTGTGACATCACCCACAAGGATGCAGAGATGCTTTTGCTATTTTCATTTAGCAAAGAGCGATTTCTGCTGTAGCTATTAGAAAGAGAAATTATTTTCAATGTCTTATAAGATGTTAATGTTCTTCTTTGAAAATGACAAGTTTTTAAATTTTTTGAGGCAGATGCAAGAACAGCTTTTCTGTGACTGTTTAGAAAATAAGTTTTTGATTACATATCTTATTCTATATTGGAGGAAAAGTTGAACTAACCACTGAATTCATTACTGCTTGGGAAACAAAAGGCAATTAATTTAGTGATAATTAATAATCAGTCAGTCAGTTATGTGTCATATGTGATACACACTTAGGCAATCATGTATCTTTCAATACATGACTGATGAGGCAGAGTTTTCTCTCTATAGTAAGTTGCTATTTCTTTCTGTGGTAGATCAGTTGCCATCCAAAGCTAAAGAACCTGGTCTGTCATGCTGGGGGTAGGAGAAGAGGATTCATACCTTTCCCAAGGATATTAGCACATAGCTGAATGTAATGGATTCAACTGGAATTTGAACTCGGCTCTCTGATTCCTCAATCCGAGTTGAGTTTGAATTCCAGTCAAATCCATTACATCCACTTACATGCTAATATGCTTGGGAAAGATATGAATCAACTTCTTCCCCAGCAGGACAGACTGGGTTCTATAGCCTTGGATGGCAACTGGTCTAATTAATAATCACCTAAACCAAAAATTACACTGTCAAAATTTCAGATAAAAATTCTGCTAATAACTACATGTCAGGCTACAGGCTTATTGCCTCACACTTATTTACATGTGGGTATACAAGAAAGGATAAATTGATGCATAGTAATGAACTGAATTTTGATCTTAAATTTTCATTGTATAATGGTATAATGTTTAATATTCACAATTAAACGTGTTGCATTTGCATTTATATATATATATATATATATATATATATATATATATATATATATGATATTGTACAAGATATATACTTGCAAAGATGTTATATTCACTAGCATAATACCCAGGGTTATTTATGTATCAGTACATCTACCAAGGATCAGAAAGTGTCATACATGTTGTTGTAACCTAGCGAAGGTTACTGAATAGAATAATCAAATGAAGGTTGGTAATGAATGACAATACTTAGGACAAGAACAGTACATATAACATTTGCCAGTGGCATGTAGAAGCAGCAGTCAACTGATAGAAGTGAGTCAGGTGAATTCCACAATGAATCTCCAACTGTAGACCAACATACAGTATTTACTACTGTATTTATGTGATTGAGGGCATACCCATTATTGTCCGTAGGTATGATACAACACATGTACAAACAGATACACAGATAAACCTCTCATCTACCCACCCACCATCATTTCAGATGCAACGGACAAAATCTGCAGGCAAAATAAAAACAGGTACGCAGGAAAAAAACTTCCAAATCTTCAGCGAAGAATTTCAGAATTTGCAGGCTTAGCGGAATGAATCATATTAGTTCTCAAAGTGGCTGACCTTTCAATTGTAAACAAAGACAGGTGTACAGTATATAAAGTACAATATATTAGCACATGCATGAGAAAGTATCTGTGAGAAATCTATTATTTTGATTAATATATCTCTTAAGTATATATTTATTTATGCCATATGTATAGATGTTTATAGTATTTACATTATGATCATAACTACTGGTAGTTACTATAGTGGTTTTATAACTCAAAAATAATCCCTTACCATCTATGGACAATTGGCTTTAACAGACCACTCATCCCTCCTATTAGTCCATTGGTGAGAGGTTTGTCAGTAGATATAATATAGTTTTAAGGTATGCTATATTTATAGGGTAAAAGTGGTCAATATCTGGGATAGAGAATGTGTAAATATAAGATGATCGCATTCAGGTATAAATGAAACAGACTGTTGCCACTCTGTGTCGACATCAGTGTCCACACACAAACATATAATATATTCAATAGAATTTTTAATGATATGATAAAAATTATTAAATGCAATGCCCAATAACCAGAATTTGATGAAGGGTAAACCAACTTGCAATTGTAGAAAAATTGGCCCTTAAATGAACAATGTTTGACAGGTCATGCAATATACAGGGTGAAAGTTGAGGGGCTTCCCATCAAGAATTATATTGGCTTGACTGAGTACATGTTTGAAAAAAAGATATAATTATTTAAGATCATTTAGACTAAGTAAATATTGTAACAGTACCTCTCTATCTAGCTACATCTGGGAAATTGAAGATGAACAGAATATTCATTTGAAGGTACAATGGAGTATAGTAAGAAGTAAAAGCTATACCTGGAAGAAAGACTTTGGAAATTGTGCCAAAAACCAAAGTTAGAAATTTTGATGTTTCCAAATCCAAGTTTGTCACTGAATAAAAAAATTGGAAATAATGTTGGGATGTATACATACCAAAAAGTATCTAATGGCAAATATATAATCCAGACAAAGTTCACATTTGGGCCAATAACAAAAAAAAAAAAAAGAAAAAAGAAAGAAAAAATAAAAAAAATTGGAGCTCTCCATATTTAAGTGCCTAAGCTGCAAGCACCATTTTCATATTTGTAAAAATTGTGTAACCTAGCCCAACCAACCCCTTAACAAAAGGATGAGACTTGAGTAGACTAGGTATTGTTCTTTTAACATTATATATATATATATATATATATATATATATATATATGTGTGTGTGTGTATATATCAGAATAATAAGCTAAATGACTGACAAGATGGAAAACTACAGTAATGTATCAGTACACAATTTTCCAACTTGTCATCC
>CAHIKZ030005407.1:4292500-4355000 GCA_903632075.3 Acanthosepion pharaonis | reverse complement strand
AGTGTAGTTGTGTGCATAAGTGAATATAAAGAACTCATCTGTAATTCAAACTTGTCTTTCTGATTTCTCATTCCAAGTTGCCATCCATTACATTACCTGTGCATAAATAATCTCTCTCTTCACTGGAAAATGATTTATGAATTAGAACAAATCATATTTACTTTCTTTTTGGCCAAATGCTAAGATTTGTTTGTTTTTTTTTTTTTTGTAATCAGTTCAACAAAAATTAAAAATTTTTCTTTGTTTTCAAAGAGAAATATCCTCCTTCCATCGAGTAAAAGGAGAAAAAAAAAGTGAAAAGAGAGAAAAACAAACAAAAAAAACCCCAAAACTATCTGTCCTAAAAGACTAAAGGCTTATTTATAAATAGTAAGAAAAATCTTAGAATGCTTCCAATTAGATATTTTCATCCAGCGGAGTATTAAAAGTTAAAAGCTGAACAATTTTACTTCAGCTATTTTAAAATATCTGTACATAAATCAGAGCCCTAAGGTAAATACATGTCATGGAGTTATTGATATTGAGTGCTCTTGAATTGTGCCCTTGTACCAGACTGAGATCAGATTTATACATAGCATTAAAGTATCTAAAGTATATTTCTTGTGCACATTAAAATGATGAATCAATTTAACTATTCTATATGCTACCCCCACCAGAAAAACAACTTCTTCAAGAAAAGTTTTTGGAGGATAACTTGATGCCACTCCTTTTGACCTCCTAGACCTTGTACAATTTTGGTGCTTAGCTCCCTGCACTGTGTGCCATATAATATTTGGATACATTTTTGATAGGTAGGAAGAAGTCCAACTTATAAATCAACAAATAGTGCATTTTGATAGTCTGTGAATATAAAATTTGTTATCATTGACTCAATAGACCAGGACTTTTCTCAAAATTTATCTGCAATTTTGATTTTTAGATGAGAAGGAGGATGAATATTTTCACTGAGTAAATAATCGGAGTAGTATCTAGGTATTTACACTAGGATCACAGTGCAGTATCTGTGACTTCTATGGAAACAGTTACTATATATATATATATATATATATACACACACACACTTACCAAACTCCATCTGCAATATACCAGTAGGAAACAAGTATAATAGCCTCATGCACATGTCAAAAAAAAAAAATTAAAAATAATGGAAGCACTATTAATAAAAAAGAAAGACCCATCACTCAAAAACATTAACTATGAACATGATCACAATGTGCTGACTGTGTTTGGAAAATAAAACATTCCTATAAATTCAGATACAGAAAAAACAAAAAAACAAAAAAAAAACACAAACATTCACTTAAAAATAAAAATCGTCCTTGATAATGATTCAAAGAATAGCCGAAAGCACTCAGATATGCAAAAATTATGGACAGTTTTTACACACTGTGTCCAGAAAAGAAACACTTGTATGAATACAAAAAAGTTAAATAAAAAGCTTAATTGCAGTATCCTGTCAGTCATCTTTAATGAAACTTGTATAAAAGAGGGACTGCTGCACAAAAACACATTTTTTTTTATAAAAAAAAAATGGAAATATCATTAAAAACCAGAACTCCCTGAAAAATGGAAATTTACCAAGAAACTTTAAAGTTAGGGAAAACAAAAAAAAAAGAAATTGATATTTAGAAGTTTTTATATATATATATATATATAAATTTTTGAAAAGTCATAAAAGATGAAATGCATCACAAGAAAACTTTTTCCACTTTGTCATACATTTTTAACCCTCACTCTCAATATATATTTATATAAATATTATACTTTAAAAGCTATTATAGCAGTTGTTAGTATTTGAAATAGATGTCTAGCATGAATTACGTCTGTTGGCCTGAGCACTAAAGAAATCTTAATAAAGAAAATATTTTCCATGTCCACCTTTGTAGGAAAATCATTAAGATACAATCACTGGCAGAGAACACATTTTCTGTATTAACAAGAGGTGACAATCTGCTTCACACCGAAGAATGCATTCAAGCATGAAACAGATTATCACCATATGGTGTTGATGTCAGTGTCCACTTCTATATTTACATAAGCTCTATCTCTGATATTAAGCACCTTTACCTATAAATATAGCATATATATATATATATATATATATATATATATATATATATATATAGTGAGAGAGGGATACATACATACATTATGCTTTACATATATGGATTTTATATTTTCTACAAATATAAATTGAAAAGTAGGAAAAATTAACATTTAATTTTTGAGAGGAGGGTAGTGAAGTAAGTATATTACTACCTAGAATTTACAATTATAAGTATCTAATTTGCTTGGTGTTTGAGTGAGATAAAGTAATTTTTTCCTCCTTATTTTTCAGAAAATTAGAAAGCAAACTAATTCTAGGTGGTATGAATCAAAGAATGAACTCACAAGATCAATCGTCTTTGCTCTAGCCAATTCTTCTGTACTGCACCAAGTCTCGCACCACAGCCATTCCTGGGGTAAGGACTTGATGGCCACCTGGTGGATCATATTGTTTGGCAAGTCCTGATCCAAATTGGCCAAACTATTGGGGTCCTGGCTCAGGCCTTGGTACTGTCCACGCAGACGATCTCCAGCTGCAATACGCCGGAACTTTTTCAAGTCGACAACATAGAGAGCACTGAAAGAAAGAAAGAAAAATTGAGGGTCAACTGATAAAGGTTGATACAGTGCGAAAGGTGAAATGCCAGATATAGAGATGTACATTCAGATGCTATCATCTTTCCTTCATTTTTCAGCAGCCACATCCTCATCGACAGGAGACAGACAAAAAAAAAAAAAAAAAAATTTCTTTAGCAGGACTTTCAAACCAAAGTGGAAAAAAAATCTTATTTTTGTTTTTTTTTTCCCATCCCAATAGAAGAGATACCAAAATTTTATATACAGATCTTTATAAATCATATATTGTCAAGTCATCAGATGTTTCTTAAGCTAACCATTCCCTTCTATGCATTTTGTCCCTTCAGGACATGGGCAATCTTGTTTGCCACTACTTCCTGTCCTTTGTACCTCTGAGTAATGCATGCTTTTTCCTATCTCTCCTACCCTGTTCCACCAACCATTTACACAAACTCATTAAGTAGGTTACTCACCGCTTTCCTCTGTCCATCTTGCCTTCACTATGTCTTAAGAGTGTCAAATTCTCCAAGCCCACTTTCTTCATTATATGTATGAGAAATTTCAACTTTCTGATTTTAAGTATAGTTGTCCCCTTTTTGTTACCATTTTCCCTAAAACTTTATCAGCATATATAACTGATCAGACAGAACTAATAATAACATCTTGCTGGCTGAAAAAATACTGAACTTGAGTAGAAACTTGTACCTTCAAATTTAAGACACAAAAAGAAAAAGAGAGGAAAATCTCATTTCCTATCATCACTGACTTTGGTAGTATATAAATAGTTCACAAAATATGCTTTCCGAACGTGCTGGTCAGGAGGTGTTTAGAATCAGGATCATTGGAGATTTCCAATGTTGTTTTACTTTTGGAAAGCTCAAAAGTTATTAACTATTTCTTGTTAACCTTCAAATCATTCTGAATTCCATCTTCAAAATGTGGTTGATAATTTGAGTCTTCAAAATTCTGGATATTTCGTACAAATAGCTGCTGTTTGTCTGCATTTACACAAAATGAAGTGAATTTAACCCTAACTGCGCAGATAGATGTTGCCATCATTCAGCAAATAAACCTTTTGATTCCAATGAGTATTTATTGAAGATATTGAGAAAAGATGAAGTTATTAATAACAGGAGTTGTTCTGGTCACTTCATCAAAATCTTTTCTTGGGAAACTTTTTATATATTCTTATAAATATATTTATACATGCATGCTCATATGTGTATATGCAAATGGACATACGCAAACAGACATACCTGCACAAGGGCATACGCAAACAGACATACCTGCACAAGGGCATACGCAAACAGACATACCTGCACAAGGGCATACGCAAACAGACATACCTGCACAAGGGCATACATAAACAGACATAACAGATGTAAACAGACATACCTGCACAAGGGCATACATGAAACAGACATACCTGCACAAGGGCATACATAAAACAGACATACCTGCACAAGGGCATACGCAAACAGACATACCTGCACAAGGGCATACGCAAACAGACATACCTGCACAAGGGCATACGCAAACAGACATACCTGCACAAGGGCATACGCAAACAGACATACCTGCACAAGGGCATACGCAAACAGACATACATTTTTTTTTTAATTTCTTTCACTTTTGAATAAAAATTCCAAATACATAAATAAAAGACAGGAATGGTGTTTGTATTGACATTCTTTTAACTTTACAAGTCAGTATTTATTCCTGCCACCTCAATGGCAAAATGGTCTGAAGTTGCAGAAAGGGTGATGGAAACTGCGATTCCTAACTTCTCACAAGTTTTGATTTGTTTGTTTAATGGCATATCAACACATTATGAGTCATTTAATGCCAAAATTTAATTTCCTTGGGAGTTTTAAAGTAATAGAAATATGATATTCACAATTGAATACATGGTGGATGATACTCAGCTTTTGTGAATATAGATAATTGTGTGGGTATAATTATTAGAGGCAGTGATATGTGTGTTTATACTGTAGTTTTGAGGAAGTTATATTTTGGAATACAGTTTGATTTAAGAACTTGCAGAATATTATATGGATAGAAAAATGTTCATTCATGTTGATTGGGATACTGTTGGTAATTTTACTATAAATAAGTATTGTGGGTATTTTTTTTATGTAAAAATGTATTGCTGGTATTTTTACTATAAAAAATGTATTTATATACTTTCAAAGAGTTTTGTTTTTGTTTGGAGGGTTAACTGCTTGCCCATAGCTGGGAACCTAACAAATGCTACTACTCTGAGTCAGGGTGGACCTGGATACAACAGCAATTAAGAGTGGTTCCACACTCCTCAAAACCTCTTGATCAGAGGTATTACTGCTGGATGTAGTTTATCATCATACCCTGGACTAACTTCTCACACGAAAAGAGAAAAAAATCAAAAGAGGAATTACAAACCTGATGTGATATTTACGGCCTCCTAAGTGACTGGCCCAGTATCCAGATTTCCAGAATCTGAACAAAGAACAAAGATTGAATGTTTAAAAACAAGTCTTAATAATTTTCACAATATGACAGAAAGAAAGAAAGGAAAAAAGAAAGAAAGGAAAAAAGAAAGAAAGGAAAAAAGAAAGAAAGGAAAAAAGAAAGAAAGGAAAAAAGAAAGAAAGGAAAAAAAGAAAGAAAGGAAAAAGAAAAAGAAAGGAAAAAGAAAAAAGGAAAAAGAAAGGAAAAGGAAAAAGAAAAAGAAAGGAAAAAGAAAAAGAAAGGAAAAAAGAAAAAGAAAGGAAAAAAGAAAAAAAAAGAAAGGAAAAAAAAAAGAAAGAAAGGAAAAAAGAAAGAAAGGAAAAAAGAAAGAAAGGAAAAAAGAAAGAAAGGAAAAAAGAAAGAAAGGAAAAAAGAAAGAAAGGAAAAAAGAAAGAAAGGAAAAAAGAAAGAAAGGAAAAAAGAAAGAAAGAAAGGAAAAAAAGGGATTTGGAAAGATCCTTCTATCAAGGAGGATTCTACAATTCTTTCTTTTTCTTTCTTCATAGAAAGAGGGTTCATTTCTAAAGAGTTTTAGTCAAATATTTTCCTTAACTTTATTGATAAATTTTTAATGAATATTAAGCGAAAAGAGTAAAGATTTACAGTGTTTTAGCAGTCATAATTATTTCATGAACAGACTAATATCTTCATCATAGTTTTGTTACACCTGATGTATTCTTTGGCATTTCTTATGGTGTCTTATCCCATGAATTATTTATGATAAAACAGAATCTTGCTCAATAAACTGAGTGTCAGCACTTCACCAGACAATTGAAAAATATTCAGAGGAGAAATTTCAGTAAACTTAAATAATGTCTAAAGGTTAAATCCACTTTGGCAGGAAGGGAGA
This sequence comes from Acanthosepion pharaonis, assembly GCA_903632075.3. Taxonomy (NCBI): domain Eukaryota; kingdom Metazoa; phylum Mollusca; class Cephalopoda; order Sepiida; family Sepiidae; genus Acanthosepion; species Acanthosepion pharaonis. The sequence continues at coordinate 4,349,041 of CAHIKZ030005407.1, read as the reverse complement.
CACGCCTGCTCCTGCCACTGCTTAGAACACATCCATTAGGCTGAGGAGTGGGAGTCTAATATCTTCAGAAATTTGTTAGCCAAGGATAATGAATTCAATCCTTGATAGGAACAGAAGAGTCAGATTTGAATTAGTATCTTTATCACTGATGCTTTGATAAGTTTTCAGCCAATATATTATCAAAACAATAAAGATAAAGATTATTTCTGAATAATTAAAAGAATAATGTCTGGTCCCTTGTATTGGGGTATGCCTGCCTGCTAGGGTAGCTATCTAATCCCTGTTACAGAAACCTACTCAGGCACATTTGTGTCTTGTTCAATACTTACAGAGTCAACTGTAGTTTATACTACAACTATGCTGAGCAGATCTTGGTGACAATTTCTGGGATTGAGCACATCATCTGGCATGAGCAACATTTTGAACAAGGCCAGTATGCTCAAATCCTTGGTCACAATGACTTGTAACTGTGTTAGCACAACCATCAACAAACAATTCTGTCTACACAATTTTATACACAAGGCTTGGGTTTTGTAAAGGTGACACATGCTGAGAATACCTCTCCAAGCAGATAGTATCAAAAAATCACCATCCTGACAAATTGATGGTAAGATTTGAACCCAGGTCTCATGGTCAGAAAGCAAATGTTCTAACCACTTGGCTATGTACCCATAAAAATTCTCTGAATTTCTGGTATAAAACATTTTCAGTTCAAAGAATAAAGACAACACTTCATACAAGAAATCCAGAGAATATTTCTTTTAAACGTCAATTTAGGACATTGCTAAAGATAACACTGTACAGATTCTTTTTAACTTTTTTTTTTTTTTAATGTGAATTGTCATGTGTTCTTGGCAATGTTAGAGCTGTTGTTTTCTCCACAGTTTGGAATTCAGTTTTCCTTTTCTCTTAGAGAAGCAGAGAGCATATACATGAAACAGATTCATGCCTTTCCCAAGGGCCATAGTACAAAAGTGAACATTTAGGACATTGCTAAAGATAACACTGTACAGATTCTTTTTAACTTTTTTTTTTTAATGTGAATTGTCATGTGTTCTTGGCAATGTTAGAGCTGTTGTTTTCTCCACAGTTTGGAATTCAGTTTTCCTTTTCTCTTAGAGAAGCAGAGAGCATATACATGAAACAGATTCATGCCTTTCCCAAAGGGCCATAGTACAAAAGTGAACATTTAGGACATTGCTAAAGATAACACTGTACAGATTCTTTTTTAACTTTTTTTTTTTTTTTTAATGTGAATTGTCATGTGTTCTTGGCAATGTTAGAGCTGTTGTTTTCTCCACAGTTTGGAATTCAGTTTTCCTTTTCTCTTAGAGAAGCAGAGAGCATATACATGAAACAGATTCATGCCTTTCCCAAGGGCCATAGTACAAAAGTGAACATTTAGGACATTGCTAAAGATAACACTGTACAGATTCTTTTTAACTTTTTTTTTTTTTTAATGTGAATTGTCATGTGTTCTTGGCAATGTTAGAGCTGTTGTTTTCTCCACAGTTTGGAATTCAGTTTTCCTTTTCTCTTAGAGAAGCAGAGAGCATATACATGAAACAGATTCATGCCTTTCCCAAGGGCCATAGTACAAAAAGTGAACATTTAGGACATTGCTAAAGATAACACTGTACAGATTCTTTTTTAACTTTTTTTTTTTTTAATGTGAATTGTCATGTGTTCTTGGCAATGTTAGAGCTGTTGTTTTCTCCACAGTTTGGAATTCAGTTTTCCTTTTCTCTTAGAGAAGCAGAGAGCATATACATGAAACAGATTCATGCCTTTCCCAAGGGCCATAGTACAAAAGTGAACACAACATACTAACCTAGAATTTGAAGATATCCCTTACCCTACCTGTACATTACTTTTAGGTCTTTAAAAAAAAAAAAAAAAAAAAAAAAAAAATATATAAATAAAAAAATGTTCTTTTTAAATAAGGGATCAGCCTAAATAAATCATTTTTATTTGCTATAGTAAAATGATAACAATTTCTCCCCCGACCCCAAACAAGATGGTATTTTAGCTTTTCATAGTCCCAAATAGAAAAATTCTCTCGTTTGTGCTCACCTAAACCCATCCATTTCTGTTCGGCTGCTACAAAAAGGTGTGTATCCATAAGGAGCTCCACCAAGATCAAAGTCATAGAGCTCTTGCAGATCAGTGCGAACAATCTGTAAAAAAAAAAAAAAAAAAAAAAAAAAAAAAATTAAATAAAGGATTAAGACAAAGACAGCGTTCTTGCGCTTAGATAAAAAGATTGCACTTTAAAACTGCAGTTAAAAGTATTTATATTAATAGGATGAAGATGAGAAGAGATAAAAGAAAGTGGAATGTGTGAGAGGATGGGGGTGAGTAAGGAGAAGTAGTATGAATGAAAAGGAGAGTGAGCAGGAAAAAAATGTGAGAGAGAAGTAAGGTAAGAGGAGTAGTAACACGAGTGAGAGAAAAGTGAGGCGAGAGAGAGAGAAGCACGTGAGAGAGAAAGAAGCAGCACGTGAGAGAGAGAGAAGAAGCAGCACGTGAGAGAGAGAGAAGAAGCAGCACGTGAGAGAGAGAGAAGAAGCAGCACGTGAGAGAGAGAGAAGAAGCAGCACGTGAGAGAGAGAGAAAAGCAAGAAGGAGAGAGATGGAGAAGAAACGAGAGAGAGAGATGGAGAGAAGAAATGCAAGAGAAAGGGAGAGAAGAAATGCAAGAGAAAGGGAGAGAAGAAATGCAAGAGAAAGGGAGAGAAGAAATGCAAGAGAGACGGAGAGAAGAAATGCAAGAGGGAGGGAGGGGGAGAGAGAAAAAATACGAGAGTGAGTGAGAGAGAAAAAATACGAGAGTGAGTGAGAGAGAAAAAATACGAGAGTGAGTGAGAGAGAAAAAATACGAGAGTGAGTGAGAGAGAAAAAATACGAGAGTGAGTGAGAGAGAAAAAATACGAGAGTGAGTGAGAGAGAAAAAATACGAGAGTGAGTGAGAGAAAAAAATACGAGAGGAGTGAGAGAGAAAAATACGAGAGTGAGTGAGAGAGAAAAAATACGAGAGTGAGTGAGAGAGAAAAAATACGAGAGTGAGTGAGAGAGAAAAAATACGAGAGTGAGTGAGTACGAGAAAGAGTGTGAGAAAAAATATGTGAGAGAGAAGTATGAGAAATAGACTGGGAGAGAAGAAATGCAATAGAGAAGAAGGAATGCAAAAGAAAGAGAAGTGGTGAGGCAAGAGTGAAAGAAGATGTGAGTCAGGAAGTGGAACATGACAGGTAGGGAGAGAGTGAAATGGATAAGAATGAAGAGTTGCCCATAAGTGAGAATAAGGGTGAAGGAGGAGGCGTGCAATAGAGAGAAGAGGTTAGGCAAGAGGAGGAGAACAAAAGAGAGAAGAGGTTAAGCAAGAGGAGGCACACAAGGAGGAGGAAGAAAAGGAATATGGAAGTGAGAAAATAATGAAGTGTATGTAGAAGCAAATTCTGGAAGAAGTGTTGGAAGTCAAGAAAAAAAATTAATAAAAGAAAATATTGGCTAATAAAGAGGAGGAGAAAAATAAAAAAAATTAAGAAAATAAGATTTTGGTTATTTTGTAAAGAGATGAGAATTATGTCAATCATTTACTTAATGGCAGTCTGAGAATAGAGACTAGCCATGTGCTTGATGAAACCTTACTGTCACCTCCATCCCTAGTTGAAAAAACTCTTGGTACTTTCTTCAAAATATAGCCATATTTGATTAGATGGTTTTAAATTTCTAAAACATGTTTTTTTGATTGCATTAAGGAGAAAATATTGTCTTGGAATTTTCAAAAAATTAAAATATACACTGCAAACTGAAACCAGTAATTTGGGTGCAGTGAGGGTTGTGTGTGTGGTGGGGGTGAGAAATTCAAAAAGAGGATCATGTCTGTTTATTGTTTACAGAAAGGGTGGACAACGGAAAAAAAATGGACAGAAGTAAAAATGAAGTAAAAAAAATGGACAGAAAAAAAAATGAAAGAAAAAAAAATGAAAGAAAAAAAAATGAAAGGAAAAAAAATGAAAGAAAAAAAAAATGAAGAAAAAAATGAAAAAAAAAAAGGAAAAAAAAAAAAAAAAAAAAAAAAGGAAAAAAAAAAAAAAAAAAAATGAAAAAAAAAAAAAAAAAAAATGAAAAAAAAAAAAAAAAAAAAAATGAAAGAAAAAAAATGAAAGGAAAAAAAATGAAAGAAAAAAAATGAAAGAAAAAAAATGAAAGAAAAAAAAATGAAAGAAAAAAAATGAAAAAAAAAAAATGAAAGAAAAAAAAATGAAAAAAAAAAATGAAAGAAAAAAAAATGAAAGAAAAAAAAATGAAAGAAAAAAAAAATGAAAGAAAAAAATGAAAGAAAAAAAATGAAAGAAAAAAAAATGAAAGAAAAAAAATGAAAAGAAAAAAAAATGAAACAAAAAAAATGAAAGAAAAAAAAAAAAGAAAAAAAAAAATGAAAAAAAAAAAAAAATGAAAGAAAAAAAAAAAGAAAGAAAAAAATGAAAGAAAAAAAATGAAAGAAAAAAAATGAAAGAAAAAAATGAAAAAAATGAAAAAATGAAAAAAAAAAAATGAAAAATGAAAGAAAAAAAATGAAAGAAAAAAAATGAAAGAAAAAAAATGAAAGAAAAAAAAATGAAACAAAAAAAATGAAACAAAAAAAATGAAAAATTAAAAGAATTTTTTTTTTTTTTTAAAAAGCTTGGAAATTTTAAAATGGTTCTTAGATTACCATATTTTTCTTTATGTAAAAAAAACATATTTCAGTAGATCCATTTATGGGTCACTATAGTGAACATATGTGTGAGTAGCAATCACCATCTGTAGTTTTACTCTAAATTACAAACCTTCCCTAACTTTATGCAATGTAAGATGGTGTTTTCAAATAAAATTTAGTGAGAGTGTATATTATCTGTAGAAAATATAAAGTCACAACTTGAAAACATTCTTTTTGAAAGTTTAAAATATGGAATTTGATTAAAATTTTTTTTATATCTTCCTTAAATTATTTCAAATTGTGGAAATTTTGATGGTCACAGTGGAAGCTGTCTCAGGGAATGACTTTTTTAAAAATTTCATGGCCAAATCTCCTGGACTTTTGTGTAGAACATAATAAAGACCCCACTCGCCCAACAAGTAAGTAAATCAACAAGTTAGCAGTTTAATGATGAAAAAGCATTTATTTTACACAATAAATCTCCATCCTAAATATTACTGATTTATTCTATAATAAAGGTCATCCATGCTCAATCAAAATATGTATTGAGTATGAATGTGTCTAAATATTATAAGATTGAGTATGAATGTGTCTAAATATTGTAAGATTTAGAACATTAACAATTCTTTTCTTTACATATTTATTAAAATAATTGCAAAAAATTAAATTTTAATAAATGTTGAAATAATAAATTTAATAATATTGGGTTTAAATATAAATATTATTATTATTAATGTTAAGTTCTATTCTATAGACAATATTTGTTATCCAACATAGGGATTGAACTTATATCCTTCTGGTTATAAAAACCAATGACCAGTGTTAAATTATCTTAGGGATATTATCCAGGCAACAGAAAATCTGTTCACTTCTGAATTACTTTGACAAGAATTCACTAGGCAGCTGAAAATCTTTTTTCCACTAGTGAAAAACAACTAGTTTAAATGGAACAACTTGGGCTGAACCATCAGGGAAGACAAGTTAAACCAACAGACCATTGGTTTTTATAACCACGAGGATGTAAGTTTAATCCCCATGCTGAGTAAAAAAATATTGCACATAGAATATAACTTAACAATTAATATTGTTCATCATGAATTTGTATATTACTGAAGCTATTTTGATATAGTAATAGGGGTAACACTTCTGGTATATATTTAAAATTACAGTTCAAAATTCAAATAAATATGTCAGGTTACAGGTTATATATATATATATATATTTTATAAAGAAAAACAGACCACTTTAAGGTTCCATTATAATAATTTATTTTCACCAGAGCCCTTTTAAAGGACTCCGGATCATCAGATATATGTGTGCAGATATATATATATATATATATATATATATGAATTTTTATGGGGGGGATAACATAAGTAGATGTTCAGTTTTGTTTTTTAAACAGTATTTATTTTTCTATTAGCCTGTACATTTGGTAAAACTTAAAAAAAAATGTGCCCTCTGCAAAATCAAGCCAGGTTTGATTATGCTTTTAAAGCACATTCACTTTGTAAAGATTTGCTTGATTGTGAAGCTTTTTATAGCTAAGTAGTCAAAGTGTGCCAGATCATTACATGGGAAGTATCTCTGGCACACCATATATATATATATATATATATACACACACATGAATCATGTATAGAATTTATGTAACATATGACTATTAATATAATAAATTAATAGTGAATATAAGAACCTTAAACACCACAAATTATTTCTAGGACCCCCAAGAAAACTCATGGACATATACTTGAGTGAATAAATTTGTTTCATCCTCACTGAATTGTCTACTAGCAGATTAAACTAAGCTAAACAACAGTGTCTGTTGTAGGGGGATAGTTAACAAGTTTGTCTTGCAAAACATTCACTAAAGTAGTGTGTTTGAGTCTCATGAAGTGCTCCAATATTGTGGCCTTATGTCAGACTATTTTCAATACATGAATTGAAGTTTTAATTCTTAAGACATCATTTTCAATTCTTGGGAATGTCTACTAACTTTACATGACAGATGATAAGTGAATAGTTTCTGAATTGAAAACAGGGAACAAATAAAATAAAAAATTGGATTATGCTCAACAAATCAGAAAATAGGATTCATTTATCCCTTCATTTTATATTATTGACATCATCAGAGAGCCAAAGCCTTTTACCGTAAATGGAACTGAAGAGAAGTGACCAAAATATTTTTTCTTCAAAAAAAAAAAAAAAAAAAAAAAAAAAAAAAAAAAAAAAAGAGAATTGAAGAAGTTTGAAAGACCAATCAGAGAGACCTTTCTGAAGATTGATATCAGCACATTCCCAAAAGCAAAACCTTTAATAAATGTGATTATTATCTCATCACAAATAGAAATTTAGGAATAGATTCACAACTGAGAAAGGAATAGGTGGTTGATGAGATTTTGTGGCTTGAACCTCTGGGGAAGAAACTCAACAAATGCTCACAATCAGAAAAAAAAAGAAAAAAAAAGTAAAAGAAAAGCCAACTTTGAATCACTTTCCAAAATACCTAACTTTTTTTTTTTTTTTGTTTAATTGACTCAAATTACTTCACTATTTTCTCTACAAGTTCAAATGAAGTGGAGATGTGAAAGATGGAATACGGCAGAACTGGGAGTAAGGTACTATTCAGACTGTTTTTCTTCCAGACAATATTACAGTCAGAGTGACAAGCCATCCTGTTGCTGACTGATTTCTCCTTTTCTTGTCAGCCATCCTCTTAGCACACATCATGTATGTTACAAGTGATTGTAAGCAGTGAAAGGTTAATTATATATATATACACACACAAAAATCAGCAAAAAGAGGTTATTACTACAATTGCTTGCAAACCAACCCCATTTTCAAATGCGTGCTAAATTCAAAAAAATAAATTGCATTACATCATCCCTTTTCCCCATTCTGAGCTACAGAAGCACTTGTATTTTGATTTTAAACTTTCAGATACCTAAGCAGACAACTACTAACACCTCATTGTAAAGGTGTCATTTAAAAGATACAATCAACTGGCACAAGATGAACAACTATAAGAGATTGTGAATTAAGATTGGTTTTCATTATTTTGTTAAGACTTCTACACATTTTCAATAAAAAGCTACTTTTTTTCCCTATACATAGCAGCACATTTTTAATAAAAGGTTATTTTTCATTCTTTCGTGCTTCTTTTTCATTTTTTTTTTTATTGGTAGAAAGGTGATATTATCTCCATTGCTGAGGGCAGTGGTGGTATAACAGGAGAAAAACTGCCAACTGAGTACTTAACCCTGGTAAAATGAAAACACATTATCTCTGCAAGTTGAGCCTGAATTGAGAGAGTGACTTCAAAGATGTTTATTTCTGAAAATATTTCTAAGAATCCATTAGCCGTTCTGAAAAGTAAAGAATAGCTTACAAAACGGAAAATGCAGACTTGGTGTTTAATAAAAGCCAAAAAGAAGCAGCAAAGAAGGGAAGGGGAGGCAGACCAGGGAGAACTAATCTCTATTAAGTTCTCTCTCATTGAAATTTAAGTGAAATATTTTTGCTAGCAAATACTAACAAAGAATAGAGAACGGGGGTTTGTTATGAGCAAAAGCAAATTGCTGTGCTAGTTCACTAGTTAAAGTGTGAAAGCCAATTCCACTTTTAGAAAAAAAGAACACAAGGTTTTGCCAATATTCACAAATGGTTACCCATTCAAATCTTAACCAGACACAACATTGCTCAAATGCTTATATTGTACAATGTGTAACATGAAGAAACTCATAAATGTTTGAAGTTTTTCATTCTGAGATACAAGAATATTAAAAGGGTTCCAAGATTGGTACAGCTCCAAGTCTTGTAGTTTGGCTTTTAATTAAATCAAAATCTCATGAAAATATTTTATTTGCATTATCTGTATTCCGATCAATCCATAGCACTTGGTAAATGTATAATATGTGGTTCAAAAGTATTTTATAAAATTCTTATTGTTTAAAAAAAAAAAAAAAAAAAATGCTTGGCAGGAAACCCCATCAATACTGGAAAGAGTGATAACAGCTCTACTGGATTTGAAAAACCTATTTTCCTGAAAAGTTGCTTTAAGAGAAAGATTTTATGAATTTCAACTGAAAATGGTACTGACTGTTCAGTCAATGAATGTCAGATATTTCCTTATAAAGAATCAGCTAATATTACCATTACGACTTGGGGATCCAGAAAATCCAGCTACACAACTTGGTTCTAGAATCTTGGAGTTTGGAGACAAATCTTAAATTTCAAATTAATAAATCCACTCAATGAATTTTACAGTAACTGACAGAAGTTCAAAACTTTTGTAAACACAGTAAGTTGCAGTAAGTACAGGAAAAAAAAAAAAAATTTGAAAAAGAAAAAAAATCTGACTGAAATATACAAATAGTAACAGGATCAAACTTACTTTCTGCTTTATGAACATTTAATTTGTAAATATCTATTTTGCTAAAAGATATTTACAAATTAAACATTTTAAAATTTTTCCACAAGATAGAAAAGGAACAAAAAAATACATACTATTTTTTTTTATGACAAAGGATAATGATGACTAAAATTTTTTTAAAGCATATTTTCCAGATATTTAAATGAGAGTGAGACCCCCCCCCCAAAAAAAAATTATTATGAGCTAATTAGTTTTTCCCATTAAGGTCACTCCAATGGCTAATTTTAATTAAAGGATGGTAAGATTCAGAAACATAACAATGAAATAATTTTATTTTCAGATCCGAGAATTTAATTCATTTTCTCCTGTCCTTGTAAATAAAAAGCAAATAATGCATACCTCTGATTTATATCAACACTTACTTTTAGAAGTCAAGATGATAGAAATGTTATTTCCAGCATTATTGTAACTGAAGAAAATAAGCCAAGCTTCAAGGTTGACCATCCTTTATCCACCAAGAGGACAAGGGCTGTATAGCCATCTGACTCTCTAGCAGTAAACATATTCAAGTACAATATATAATGGTAAGTAAATAAATATGTAACCTGAAACATTAGGTGAATTTCTATCTGAAATGTTAATTGTATTATATCTGATTTATGTGATTAACAGAGGAGCATTGGGTTAACAGAAGGAAGGAGATTATGTTGAAAAATATTTGTTGCATAAAATAAATATTTTTTTCACAATTAGGCTATAGAAATTGTATTATCTATGAATGCTATGAGGCAGTGCTGAAAAATTTGTGGCCTCCACCTGCTTCCCAATATCTGAACAAATGACTAAACATCACTCTTTGTAGAATCTCTTCATGAGAGGATTGAGAACTTTTCTGCACTCCCTCATAGTGTGTGTGTGTGTGTGTGTGTGTATAAAAACACACATCAATGTCAATAGACTGAATTCTTGGCCAAGAAATTATTTATTTATGCCTTGTGTACAGGTCAAAACCAATTTTAGCTGTAAATGGAACAACAAATTAAGCTAACCAAACATCGTATTTTATGACAAAAACAAATTCAACAAACTTTCAATAAAAATTCCATCCCACCCCCTCATAAACAATAAACTAGCTGTGAAGTGGAGCCAAGGTGCTCTATACTAAAGCAAATATTTACTCTTCATAATAAAACTACTTTAAACTGAAATGTAAAAAGTATCACCAAAAATATCCTGTATTTCTATTCAATTAGAATAATACCATTTTTTTTCTAAATCAACAATGCCTTCTTTAGTTTTTTTAACTTGTGAATATCTTCCATGTATGATAAGATTTTTTTTTACCTCAAAATTCTCAATGAAATGATTATTCATATATAAAACAATGGTAAATATTTAAGTATAAAATTTGCTCATAATAACCCTTATAAAATTCATGTCAGTATAAATATCCTTGTTAGCATGATATTAGACAGAAAAAAAGACCTTGAGAGCATCATTAATTTCATATAACTTGAATTATTCTCTATTTGCAATTTGAGACCTGGTAAAAAAAAAAAAAAAAAAAAAGAATACCAGAATGCAGACACACTATTCAGTTCAAAGCAATTCAATTGACAAAATGATGAGAAGAAATGGTGCTGGAAATCCTAATATATTTTGAGATGATGGGATACAAAAATAAATTAGAATGATAAAAGGTTAAAAAATAAAATAAGTAAAAAAAATAGAGAAACAATTAAAAATCCAAATTGAAAAAGATGAAATAGAAGACATGAATTGAAAAATCATGTCAAATGTTTGGAAAGTCTTTCTATGAGCTTCTATGATATTTTATAGCAAAATAAGCAAAGAAAGAGTGATAACGTGTGTGTGTGTCTGTCTGTCTGTCTGTGAAGATGGGCTTGTAGATATTTATTAAAATGAATTAAATCTATCAGAGGAAGAACTGAGAGTACAAAGATGGTTAGCGTGCCCCACTAACCACCTTCTTACTCCCATTACAAGTAAAGAGAGAACTTTAATGTCTACTTTGAAAAATCATCATTCAGTATCTAAGTGGCTTTTTAGATTGGGTTCAATGACCACTAGCACAAAAAAAGAAATATATAACTATCTTAGACATGGTGTAAATCCTATATATAAGGAGTTGCTGAAAAGTTCTCAGCTTGACCAAGAAAGGGTTCCAAATTATATTCTGATTCTTGGTCAAATTTTGGGGTGTGGATTAAGCCAAGAACTATTAAGCATTCCTTTGTGAACTGGATAGAAAAGTAAAGCTTGTAAAACTAAACTTATGCCTTAATTATTCCTATTAATAAAAAAAAAAGAATATTAATAAAACTCAGAGCTAACACCAAAAGTTTAGAAATACAACTGTAAGATGACCACAGCCACATCATCAGTGTTGTTGCCTTGGGAGTTTGGAGTTTATCTAACATCAGACTCCTTCTGTTAGGTTAACCTGCTTGTGGTAATCAAATATGTGACTATGCCACAAGCTATGTGAAAATATCAATTGCAAAATGCAAATGCCATTTAAAAAAAATTTTGGAACGAAAAAAAAAAATCACTACACACACACAAGCAAATCAGTTTTCCTCCAATCAAATTCATCTGTAGGCCCACCACCAGAATTAAAGAATCCAAAACTCAGGCTTCCCAATCCATAAATGGGGCAGACGAGCCCACAGGCAAATTTTGGAGCACAGAATGATTAACAACATGTATGTTCCTTCATTCTGAAAAAAAAAAAAAAAAATGTTCCTCATCTATTCACACATGCACCCACCCACAAGCACAAACATTGACATGTCCACTTACTAATAAACAATTTATTTAATACGACTTCCATTATTTTCAATTAAAAAAAACAAAAAAACTACAAGAACTCAAAAAATGTGCACAACTCTTAAGCAAGATCATGGTCATCTTGGACCATACTTCATTGGTAGCTGCATTGAGGATATTAAGGTGAGAGTTCTTGTTGGTCTGGAAAAAATAAATCAGTAAAGTTACATTTGCAGAACTCTAACATCTTTTTTGTTGTGAGCAGTCTTGAATCTGCATATAGTTGTCCTCTGGGGAATTAACTTTGAATTATTTAAATTCTTCCCCCTCTTTCTTAGTACCCTTTGACTCCCCTACGGAGCATAGAGCCACCATGCTATGTGTTGTTTGGGTGGTTTCTGTAGGAAGTAGATTTTTATGGGGTGGAGTTGTCAACATCATACACAAATGGTTTTGAATTTAGGGTTGTTGTTGTTGTTCTCTTGATTGGTTTGTTTTGTTTTACAGCATATCAACCTCAATGGGTCATTTAATGCTGACAACTTTTTTTTCCTGGTAATATTTTTTTTTCTTCAAAAATTTATTTCTGGTAATAATGTTTTTTTACAAACTATTTCTGGTATTAAAACCTATTTTTACACTTTCATAAGGCTTTTTACCTCAGTTTCGGGGTTAACTATTTGTCCATAGCTGGGACCCTAACAGGTGCTACCACTCCAGGTCAGGGTGGACCTGGTAACACCAGCAATTAAGAGGCAGTTTCACACTCCACAATGCCTCCTGATCAGAGGCCTTGTTGTTGGATGTAGTTTATCGTCTTAACCTGGACGTGGATGTAGTTTATCGTCATACCCAAGACGGTTGTTCTCTTGACTGGTTCCCGACCAAACCTAGACAGTTCAGTCTGCTCTACTATATAGCCTATAAGTTGAGAGAGAGAGAAAAGATAGGTTTATACCTTTCTCAAAATTATTTGCGTAAAAGTGAATGCAAAACTTGGTACACAGATTCCATTTTCTGCATCGATAACTGCTGCACTATCTGCACAACCAGGTACTAAATAAAGAGCTAGTAAATATATATGAAGAACTGAAAAGTTCTCAGCCTAACCAAGATACCTTGCAAAAAGATTTTGTGAGGTGAACTTTCCAGCAGCTGTACATATACACATAATATTGAGAGCATATACATATTTCATTTAGTATAGTAAAAGGGGTAAACAAGACAGGGGATTTAGAAAGATTGTGTGACATCAGTCTCTCTTCTGGTTAGGGGCTCCTTGCCTTGAAATTTAGAATTTGAATTCCTGGTTTAAACTTGGTTCAACATACTGACAGCTTGTTCAGATGGGAAGTGCACAACTAATTCAACCACCAAGCAGGTCTAGATATTATGCTGCCTTGAAAAGCAACATTGAAACCTGGCTTTTAGCTGGGATTGAAATACTGACCTCGAGTAGTTAGAAGAAACACACAACTATTTCAGCCACCAAGCCAAGATATAATACTTCAAATTTAATCATATACATATAAAATATATTAAAAGTTAAAAATAACAAACATTAATTGAACTTAGTTGAACTGAAAGTAAAAGTTAAAAATAGTTACAGAGGGGAAGATTATGATAATCAAAACTTCCAAGTGAGGAGAGTCTGACTATTTACATAGAAAATCAGCATTCAGAACCCTGGCTTTTACTTAGTCCTGAAACACTAACTAATGGTACTAGTAAAAAAAATATGCGACTGCTTTAGTCACCAGGCAAGACCAATATTTGACAGTATAGAAATTTGGATGTATTTTCTGATCAAATATGTGTACACTTAAAATTTGTGATTATACATTACAAAGGAATGTAAACACACACACACACACACACCTTATACCAGTTTCTCAACCAGTGTGTCTGGACAGACTAATGTGCAATGAAAGATAGACAGGTACACCCAAAGTTAAGAAAAGATTAATTTATGAATTATTTTTATATTTAAAAAATAAATATATATTTTTAAAAAGCTAGATACACCAAGCACATGGCTTCCATGTCTAAGTCAAGTCGTTGTCCTTTGATATTTTAAACTAGATGCTAAATTCTAAATTTCAGGATTAATTTTTCCTTATTAAATCGTAAAGTGCACCCCAGAGTAATAGTTATTCTACAAGTGCGCACCCTGAAGAAGGAAAAAAGGATGAGAAACACTGCCTTATACAATGAGTGTTATATTGTCAAAAACTAACGTCATTTAACATGTAAGGTCAGGCAAACAAGATTTCAGTCAGTGATCTTCTACTGAATAGAAATATTACCTACACAAAACCACTGCCTAAAAAAGTTTGGTTAGTTTTTTTTTTTTTTTTTACAGCAATTCTTGGTTCTCCTTCTTCAGAAAGAAAAATTTATTTAATTCATGAAAATATGGCTGGATTAATTCAAGAAAAAAAACAAACAATTAAGAATGCTCCATAGAAACTGTTGTAGCTCATATTTCAACTCGGACAACAATTTTGGCCAACACTATAAAACCAAAACATTAACCTAAAAATTTGAATCATCCTAAATAATCATGTCTGAAATTTTCACATGGCTATCATGAATCACACCAAATTCTAAGTTGTCAGCTCGATACAACCACTTCCTCAGAAGACTGGTTAAAAACTTCAAGAAAATAAAACCTGCAGGTCTTAGTGAGAACCATCCATCTTTAAAACTTATAGACTGAGGCCACAAAATCACAAAGAAAGAACTGTACCAAATAACAGAAACCACATCACTTAAAGACTTTCAACAACAGCAACAACTAAAACAGATAGCACATGTAAGTCAGAGAGGAAATAATGACATAATCAAGATGTTGGCATTACATACTTCTTCAAACAAAAGGCTAGGAAGGAAGCCCCCATCAATATTGGAAAGAGTGATAATAGAAGTCTTGAGAACACTATTTACATTATTCAGACTATAGTCCTCATCTTTGTCACCATATTTATTACAATGTTTCGGCCGTTGTGGTTGGAATGTTGAACTGAACCCTTTATTTTGCTCACTAGTGTAGACTGTTCTAGTCTCATGTGCCATGTCTAATGGATGTCAGTTATCAGTTATCACCTGTTAATTCCCCTCTCCAAGTTCTTCACTGCCTTAACCAGGTATTGAACTCACACTCCTGTCACTGGGTCTAACTAACGTCTTTATCCACTGTGCCATGTGTCCTTGAGGATCTAGCTAATACTTTTATCCAGGATACAAAGATGAGGACAATAGTCCGAATAATGTAAATAGTGTACATAATACCTCATCTCAGAAATATAGACAGATACTAGACTTGAGAAACTTTCTTGAAAAATTGTTTTGAGAGAAAGATTTTATAAATTTCAACTAAAAGTAGCACTGGCTGCTCAGTCAATGAATACCAAATGTTTATTTATAAGGAAACAGCTAACATTACCATTGCCAAAGAGACTTCATTTACTGTGCTTGAGATATTCTTCATCTTAAAAACATAACCAATTGAAATGATTAATAGGCTTGGAGTACTGGACTTGAATAATTTGAATGCTATACTAATCATGACTATAAATTATTATTTGCAAATTAAAGTGCTTTAAGACTTGTAATAAATCAATTTAACTTTAAGGTACTTCTCTAGTATCATGGGTAATTATTTTGTGTACAAAATGGGCTACAAAGAAAGCCAGACATAGAAAACTAAAAACATTTGAGGAAAGAAAATAGAACAAAGTTAAGTAAAGATCATCACATCTCTACCTGACAAGAGAGTTAGTTTCGTTCTCAATCACTGACTCATTCTGTTTTCACTATTCTGTTTTCCTGCAATTGAGTTTTCTATTTTGATTGTGCCTCCACTTGTCTAGGCCATCCTAAGTGAAATTCTTTCCACCCTAATCTCCCCTTAGTCTCCTATGGTTTACCACTGTTATGAGTCCACAGCTCCTTAACACTAATGAGAGAATCAGGTCCATTTTCCCTCCCTAGACATACAGAGTTAAGAAATAAAAAAAAAGAAAAAAGAAAAGAAGAAAGAATATTAATCACAGACAGATGGTTTTTTGATTTTTGACATTATCTCTCCTTCCTTGTCTATCAAGAAGTGACATTTCAAAACAAGCAAGTGAACTTCTTTCCCTGATGGAACCAAGAGAAGTAAGGGTCAGTAGCATGTTGAGCCAGCAGATTTGCCGCTTTTCTGCACATTTGGGAACCTCTTTGGAATCGGTGACCAGCAGACCATCAAAGATGGGCTCTAATTTAGCCTTATTGATTGATGCTATTTTGCATCATTTGGCACCAGGGTGGATTTCGTCTCCATACAATGAGGAAAATGAGACAATTTCTTCTTCAATTATAAGAAATATCAATGTCACTTCTTTTTTTTTGCACAAATGCTTTTTATTCCATGAAATATCCAAATATTTTTATTCCCCCAACCCAACACAACCTTTGCAACTGAAGAAGCTTTCAGGTTATTTTGAGGCAAGGCTTTAAAGTTACTTGAAGGTCAGTGATTGAAGTATGAAAAGTTATGTTGAAAGAAAAAAGAATCAGGATTCTTTTTTGAATGGCTACAAAGTAATTGTTTTTCTTTGAAAGCAAAGAGAACAAAAACTGTAATCAATTCTTACAGATGAAATTTCAATTATTCATTAATTCATAGGAGAATGAATCATGATAAGATAAAGTGAAGTGTGAATTGGGGAAGATCTCTCTCTCTCTCTCATCTCACATCACCTAAGTGTCCAATGTAAAGAAAAGCAAAAAAAAAAAAAAAAAAAAAAAAAAATAAATAATAAAATAGTAGTTTTAAGCCAGATCTGATTTCAAGGAACTACTTAATTAGTTTGAAAATATATTAAATCAATTTCTGGGATAAAGGGCTATCATTATCTGTGTCATTTATAATTGGATTCAACTATGTTATTATCATCACAATGCTTTGGCTGTTGTGCTCTTTGGCCTTCATCAGGAAATTTTGAACTGAAATTTTTACCCGTAAAAGGCCAGAGGGCACAACAGCTAAAACATTGTCAGAATAACAACAAAGATGAGAAGATTAGTCTGACTACAAATAATGTAAATAATATTAAACAAAGAATTTAAAAACAAATTTCTCATTTAAAAAAAAAAATATTAAGATTGTAGAATTTATCAAATATCTTGGGCCTTTAGAAAAAATCTATTTGAAGGGGTGCAGTCAAGTTTAACTGTAAAAATGTCTAATGTCTGTGCATGCAAAAAAGTCTAAAAGTTAATAGTAATAGAAATGGAATTGGTAAAGTGAGTTCAGATTCCATCTGAGGAAGTTTGTTCAGGCATTGGGAAAAGCCTGGGTTCTCTTCTCATAACAGGATATATCACAGATTACTTCTTGCTGTTGGTAACCAATAACCCAGTACAATCTGTTGCATTGATAGTAGATGAAGAGATGGTAACTAACAAGTATTCTTGACCACCAATTTCCCCTCAAAATGATGTGAAGGGCCCAGCATGGTAATTTACTGGTTCATCAGGTAATTTCATTATACAAGAAAAAAATACTGAGAGGTGACTAGAAAATAAATTAATGCTTGTCACTTGATCATATTTTGGAAAACTGGCTGTACTGACAACATTCAAACATTCTCATTATGTGTGTGTGTGTGCGTGTGTATGTATATATATATATATATATATTCTATTCTGACCATGAGACCTGGGTTCAAATCTCACCATGCTTGATTTGTCAGAAAGGTGATTTCTTGATGCTATTGGCCTGAGGAGGCAATCTGAGCATGTGGCACCTTTGGAAAGTGCCTGAAAAATCATACTATGGGTTGACCCAAGCTTTGTAAGTGAAATTGGGAAGATAAATCTGTTTGGAAGTTGTTGATGGTTGTGCTAGCAAACCAGGGGTTTAAGCATATTGGCATTGTTCAAACTCTTGATTCAGTGGTAGTTTTTAAAAATTGTAACTAAGGTCCACTCAGCATAGTTGTAGTAAAAACCACAGGTGGGCAATGTGGATGTTGAACAAATACAAATATGTTTGAGCAGCCATCTGCAACAGAAAGTGGTTACCCACCCTAGCAGATAGGTGTAAAGTGAGAGTAATATATATATATATATATATATATATATATATATATATATATATTTTCATTAAATAATATAGACAAGTTTTGTCTATTTATTTTAAATAAGTTCCTTTCATATTGTCTAATAAACAATTATTATCATTGAAAGACGAAAAGAAAAACACCATATTGATACATGTTTAAATCTTGGATGGATTTAAACATGTATCAATGATAATGTGATTAAGCTTATCAGACAATATGAAAGGAACTTACTTAAAATAGACAAAACCTGTCTATATTATTTAATGAAACATGCATTAATGAAAAATTGCTGCCTCAATATATATATATATATATATATATATATATATATATATATATATATGAGATTTAAGATACAGCAGATATTTTTATATATAGTGCTCAATATTAAAAATATAATGTTAATGATATTATATGAAAAGATTACTTAAATTTTTAAATATCAATTTTTATCCTGACATCAATGTTTCTTAGCAAAATTTCCAGTGATCAAGTAAAAAAGAATGGAAATACCATTCAAAACCACAATCCCTGATGACTGGAAATTTTACTAAGAAACATTGATGCCAGGATAACAATTGATATTTAAAAAGTAATCTTTAAATATAATATTATGTATGTATGTAAAGATAAAGACTGTTAGGATATAGTAATCACCACTTCATAGTACATGCAGGTACATATCTCTGGTGTCATTTGAATAAAACTTTTCGAAGAATGAAATGTGTAAAACAGAATTTTTTCCATTTTCGCATTCAACTACCCACCAAATATGTGTATATGTGTGTGTGTGCATAGGTTGTTGATCGATTTGTATTTGGCCATTATGTGTGTACAAAAACACACAACATGCACACATAATGGCCAAATACAGTGGTCGAACCACTCACATGCATATGCACACACTCACACATGGGTATCTGTGGAGCACAAATATATATACACATACTGGCAAAAACAAATAGACTACTCACAAGTGCACACACACAAACCCTACACAATATAGGAAGTGTGTGTATGCATATATATGTATATGTATGTATGTATGTATGTATATGTGTATACTAATTACTTATGGTGGAACATTATGTATGTATGGAGAGGGAATATACACATACTAACAAAAACACACACAATACAAAAAAATGGCAATAGGATTGTTAAAAGATAAGAATACAGATATCTTTCCTCACCCTTTCTCAGACCAATCTTAATTGTTTTATTACCCTTCAAGGAGAAGAACTTTCTCACTGCCAGTCCAAGAGAGACATTTGTGTCACTACCACACAAAAAAAGAGAATGTTTAACATCCAGAATGTTTTGCATAAAAAAACATAAGGAAAATTAATTCATTTTAATAATATGTAGAAACATCCACTCTTTGCCTGAAGAAGGTCGCGAGACCCGAAACATGTATTGCAAAATTATGGAAAATAAAGCATAATATATATTTAAAAAAATATCCACATTACAACCAAAAACTTTTGCAGTTTCTCTCTTCTTTTTATTATATATATATATATATATATATATATATATATATATATACATACACACACACATGTGTGTGTGTGTGTGGAGGAGTCTCCATCACTTTTTGACTTATGAGGATGCAGCAGATCACTTCTTAGAAACAAACAGCCAGACTATCTGCACATGATTTGATTATAACAGTGAAAGATTGTGCAGAACTGACTACACTGTTTGGAATAGCTGAAGACAGGGAACTAGTACAGTTTGCCACAAGGCCCCCAACGGCCCTCCTCAGGTTTTTAATTCAATTTTCCTTCTTGATGAATTGCTACCCAAGAGTATAGGATGTAGTGAGTCCTGTTATTTACAAATAGCTGGAGGGGGGGGAGAGAGAGAAGAGATGAATTCATACCTTTCCCAAGGATATTATCACGTGAATGTAATGAACTTGACTGGAATTTGAATTCAGCTTTCTAATTCCTCAACAGAGTCACTATCCATTGCTCTACCATGCCTACATATTTATATATATGATCATGTTGGTATGCCATTGTCCATCAAACCTGTGAAAACTTTGAAGAAGCCTGGTATCAAAGAATGTAAAAATATATGCATGCATATTTCTGAGGCATGGAACAGTGGGCAAAAGATTAAGGATTCTTCATAATTATGATGGTTTGGATAATTTATTTCATTACAGTATCATCATATACAGGATTAAAGGTATTTTGACTTTTTCAAATCTATTTTGGTTCTAAACTCATGCAATTTTATGCATGCAATTATGTGTAGGAGAGAATCAGTGTGCATTTGTTTGGAATTTATCAAATTATCATGGATTTTATTCAAACCAAATCCTTTTTAATATAAAAAGGAATTTTAAGAAAATTAAGAAGGCGCAAGAGAAAAACTGACAAAGAAAAATTTTAAAGAAAGCTTAAAAAAAAAAAAAAAAAAAAAATGAAAATAAGCTATTATGAGTTTTCATTTTTATCTCACAATCTGTGCACAGTGATTATTATTTACTTTTTTTGGAGAAGGACAATCAATTTTCCTTCTGGGCATATAAATTTGGGGGTTTATATAAATATAAATTTCTTCCTTGTTGATTTCTATTGAAATGAAGAGAATCTACATTAAAATAGATAACTTTACAGTTGAAGCTTTCAGGCAACACAGAAAATTATTACAAGATTTTTTTTTATCTTGCTTCATAATAGAAATGGAACTTTAAAAAAAAAACATTCATATGTTATTAAAAATACTGTTAACAATTTTAAAAATATTATTTCTGTTTAAATAATGAACAACATAACTCCAGTAACACTTTATGATATATGGATGTGCATATATGTTTAAAATTGAAAGACACAAAGTTAAAACTAAAAAAATAGCCGATATTACCAAAATCTTTAAATAATATTAACAGATCATGACAACTATTAGGGAGATGTGATTAAATATACTTTAATGTTTTAAAAAAATTTATTCAGTATTATTATTGTTTAGATAATAAGCATTATAACATAGCACAAATAGCTATATTATGGAATGTTTATGTATTTATGGTTATTTTTTGTTTTTTAACTTTTATCAAACACAACATTCTTGCACATGTAGTTATGGATAATATTATACATTAATTACTAAATTTTTAATTAATAACTGTTTGTGCTCAGTTGTTGACATTAATAGCTATCTACTGATGTGTTAAAATTTTGGAATAATGCAATAATAAAAAATTAATTTCAACTTTCTGATAGATGTCATGATCTGTAAATGCTCATCTCTGACCAAATACCAGTTATTTTTTGGGGTCACACAGATAGGGTTTTATTATAGTCATTGTAATTTGATTATTTTTTTAATGCATGAAGAGGGAAATTTTATCACTTTGTCATTATTGATAACTTTTATTTTGACATTTTCACTATATGGAGAAGAACTTGCCTTTTTTATCTTCTCCAGGTTTTTCTTCATTCTAAGAGAGACATTGACTACAATTTTGTAAAGATGCCATTCAGGAGATGAGAGACAAAGTAATTTAAAAAAACAATAAAACATGAATATGTTGTGTGTGCGTGTATGTATGTGTATATATATATATATATATAATAATTGTTCACTCATATTTGAGGAAACCCATCTACTAGGATGGCTATACAATTTCTTTTGTAGATGCCCACTCAGGTGCATTTGTGTTTGTTCAACACCCAGATCTGACCTGTGGTTTATCCTGCAACTATGCTGAGCAGACCTTAGTTATAGTTTCTGGAAGAGAGTGCGTTATCTAGCGTGATCAACATTCTGAACAAGGCCAGCACGTTCAAGCCCTCGGCCACGATTACCTGTGACTTCTTGCTAGCACAACTATGGACGACCGCCCAACAAGGGTTATATCTACTAGATTTCATTCACAAGACTTGTCTCAAGCCGTGTTATGGTTTTTCAGGCGCTTTCCAAAAGTGCCGCACGCTGGGATCAACCTCTCCAATCCGATAACTTCAGGAAGTCTCCTTCCTGACAAATCGACCATGATGTGATTCGAACCAGGGTCTCTTGGTCAGAATGTGAACGTTCTAACCACTCGACCATGTACCTCTCTCTCTCCCTATCTATCTTTTTCTCTTTCTCTCTCTTATATATATATATATATATAAAATAGTTGTTCACTCATATTTGAGGAAACCCATCTACTAGGATGGCTATACAATTTCTTTTGTAGATGCCCGCTCAAGTGCATTTGTGTTTGTTCAACACCCACAAAGCCAACCTGTGGTTTATACTGCAACTATACTGAGCAGATCTTAGTTACAGTTTCTGGGAAAGAGCGTGTTATCTAGTATGATCAACAATCTGAACAAGGCCAACACACACAAACCCTTGGTGACTTGTGACACTTTCCAATATATTTACATCATTTTTATTGAAATTATGTTACATTATCTTTGACACTCAGAGCCTAAAGAGAGAAAAAAGAAGGAAAAGGAATAGTGAGAGAGTATAAGGAGATAAGAAAATTATGAAAAGGAGAAATGACCACAACAATTGACACATGTGCATACACACACACACACAAACAAACACGAAAAAAACAACTTAACACCAATAAAAAGCGTGTAAGTTATTTTTTTTTTTAATTTAGTATAAAATAACGTAAATGATATGTCTTTATGAGTAGACCAAACAATTACAAGAAGATTTGTCTATGAAACTCTGGAGTCGGGATGCTTAATATAACAACATCAATCAGCCAAGTGACAAATTTTATATTTGTATTAATCCTATATATATATATATATATATATATATATATATATATATATATATATAGTAGATTGTGTCATGGTGCTCTTTTTCTCACAGACAGTGCCCAACTGACCCTACTATACTGTGCAGTCAACAAAATAAAAAAAAATAAAAAAACAATGCACAAAATTAAAAATATAAAATGGTCACAATTTACCCATCACACCCTGTATAATAGGAATAAATGGACAGATGGATACATATCTATATTCAATTACAAATAACCTTATATATGGATAAATAGGCAATAAGAGTTTTCTTACATTATGTTGTAGCATACCTATGGATGATAATGGGTATGTCCCCATTCACATAAATACAGTAGTAAATACTGTATGTTGGTCTGCAGTTAGAGATTCATTGTGAAATTCACTTGACTACTTTTCTACACGCTGCTGGTGAATCTTGTATGTGTTATTCATATCCAAAGCATTATCATTCATTACCAGTCTTCGTGTGATTATTCTATTTAGTAACCTTCTCTAGGTTACAACACGTTATTAAAAAGACTGGTAGAAATTCCACAGCC
This sequence comes from Acanthosepion pharaonis, assembly GCA_903632075.3. Taxonomy (NCBI): domain Eukaryota; kingdom Metazoa; phylum Mollusca; class Cephalopoda; order Sepiida; family Sepiidae; genus Acanthosepion; species Acanthosepion pharaonis. The sequence continues at coordinate 4,325,750 of CAHIKZ030005407.1, read as the reverse complement.
TGTCAATGTCAATATGAGTGGGTTTCAATATAAATGAAAATCAGTCCAATGCCTCAATCAACAAATACTAGCAACTTAGACTACAACATTAATTTAAAGAGTAAGTTAAAGTGAACATATATATGATAAATTCTAAATGCTTCAAATACAGTTGTATATAGAACAGTTATAACAAATTTATGAAGTTGGACACAGGAAAGCTTGCACATGGGATACTTTTGTTCAACACCATAAGATAATACAAAACAAAAATATTGCCCTGAAAATGAGAGGCATGTTCTTAAACAGTCTTGTCAAATCTAGATGTCGAGAACAGTATCTAACTCATTTAGAAATGTCTAAACTATCACCTGTATCCAACTGCTTTCTCAAACCAATGATTAAAAATGGCTTCAAATTAATTTTTATTCTGGTGAGATAGCTCAAACATTCATGAGTATCATACTAACCATCCCAGTCCTGACCCAAGGTCAGAAGGTCATTAGGGTGGCATTCTGTGTCATAGCATAGGTAGTCTATGTAGGTAGTTGCTGGGTGACCAACCTATCTTGCTCCATAGCTAAGTGTCCCGAGCAGTAGATCACTTGCAAGTTTTTGTTTTGCTTGCCAGCAGTGTCCTGCAAAACACATTCTGCGTTCATATAAGATTGTAGAAATATCAGGGATGGGTGCATAGAATTGTAGTTTAGTTGGATTTAACGGATGTATTTTTTTGAAAATATTTTCATTCTGATATTTTCAAAAGAATACATCATTTAAATTTAAAAGAAAACAATCCTGTATTAGATCCTATAGATTAGAGCTACAAATTCACATTGAATTTACTAAATGACAAAAACCAAATCACTTAAACACTTCCAACGGAAAACAACAAAAAAAATGAGTAGCACAAAAATAAAAGGTTGGGAAGGAAACTCACATCAATATTAGAAAGAATTACAATATTTGAGAAATGTAAATTCCTGAAAAATTGTTTTAAGAGAAAGATTTTATAAATTTCAACTGACAGTAATGTCAGCTGTTAAGTGAATGAAAGCCAATTGTTTACAGGAGAGAAATGACTAACTAATCTATTATATATCAGAAATTTTGGGAAAATAAAAATTTAAAAATTTTTAAACATGATCTTGTCAAGCTAATGTTGTAGTTTATACTGATACATGATTATGTGTACTATAATTCCAGTGCAGACCCATTGCCCCATTAGAGATGGAATGTGTAAAGCAAGTAAACGTGTAGTAAGTAATTGGATGATAGGCACAACTATGAAGGATTGGGTACATCATCTGTATGGAGTAACGTTGCATTACAAGGCATCTGTTGTAGGAAAAGCTATGTGGTAGAAGGCATCAAGGCCAACCAAAGAAATGATACAAAAGGCTTCAATCAAAAGCTAAACTGCACCGGTGCAAAAAATCAGAGAAAAATAGCTAGAAAAGTGTGTTGATCATTTTGGCATGTCATTGTCCACCAAAACCTTTGCAAACTTCAAAGAAGTGTGGCCTCAAAAATACACAATTCAAAGAAAACGGCACTACTGTGCAACTTTGACAGTGATCACAGCCACCAGTTTCCAGGTCTCCACTGCTCCCGATACTGTGTTAAGACTTTTGTTGCAGAGCCACCTCTGAATCCACTGAAGAATTGCAAAAGTCTTCTTCAGACCTGACGGATAACCATAAATGAATTGGATGATGTAAAAAGAATTTTTTTGTATTATTAAAAATTGTTGTTTTGCTGCTCTTGATTTTTTTTTTTGTTTCATTTCCCATGCCACCACATCTGAGAAACTACATATATTAATACTTTTGTAACATTAATTATGAAATGAGTGTTTATTTACACAATAACTATTTATTCTTCGGGATTTGCTTTCTTTGGCAACATTCTTAATTCAGTTGTGATTAATCACATAGATCAAAAATCAGAGTGAAAATTTTAGATCAAATTTATGCATATAACAATGCATCAGGGCTATGCATTTAGTGATCCACCTTCACAAGTTCAGACTTAAATTATAAACAAAATATTTCAAAATTAATTTGACTAAAAATTGAATACTGACTGTGGACAACACTGCATCATGCCTGTCAGTTTCATGTCAATGTAATCTTCAGACCAAGTCCTCATATCTATAAACGCTCTATCTTCAATATTCAGTACTCTTCAAAAATACAAAATAGTCGACAAGTATATATATTTCTGGAGGGTAATGCTTTTAAAGCAAGTAGTATTTGTAATTCACTTACTCAATGTCAAGAGATAGAGCATTAATAACTACAAATAAAATGTTCTGATAATCAGAAATGTTTTTTTTTCTTTTTGTTTTACAAAACTGAAAATCGAGGAGATAACTTTGAACAAAATAAATTATATATATATATAGCGTATATTTTGGTAGTGTGTTTTCATTAGGACATGTCTCATTGAATAATTTAGAGAAGTTAATTTATTTTCAACAGGATCCTCTGAGTACTTTCAACATTGTCTTAGAAAAATGATGAACACAACTATTTTTAGGAAAAACAACACCCTGATGATGACATTGTGCTAATGTCAAAAGCATGCATAATAAATGAACATGTATCAACATGGTAATTTTCTCTCTTTTAATAAGGATACTAAGAAGCTTGTTTGTGAATATGAGAGGATCCTATTGAAAATAATTAGACAAAACTTCTCTAAATTATTCAATGAGACATATATATATATATATATATATATATATATATATATATTTATCAATCCACCCACGGGGATCGAATGTGGCACAAGGTCTTTTTAATGTGGGTATCTCTGAGCCCGTAGGCCCAGCCAAAAATAAATAACTATCCAAACCCGCTGAGGCGGGCCAGTTCCGTCAACCTCCCCCAACAAGTATTCTTTATATATATATATAAAATTTACAAAGATATATATATATATATATATATATATATATATATATATGCATACACACACAGTATGAACATTTTCCCTCAGCCAACTGCTTTTCCAAATAAAGTTAAAAATGCCATATAACTGGTTTTCAAAAGCCAAAACAACTACCGTATTTGATGGCATATAAGACACACCCCAATTTCAGCATGGTAAATCAAGAAAAAAAATTAGTAATTAGTAAAATTAGTAAACCTACATATGGCATATAAAACATAGGGGAACTTTAAAAGATATTTTTAGTAAAAAAAGTGCACCTTATATGCCGTCAAATACGGTAATCCCTAAAGACTTCCAGGGTTAACTCAGATTGGCTAATACTTTGTCATAAGTTGATAGTACTAAAGTACAATAAAACCCTATGACACAAAGCAAAACATCAGATGAAAAAGTAAACTAATCAACTAACAATACACTAATTTTATCTGATGAAACACAAGGACGTATTCACTTTTTTCATACGACTGTAAAAAAAGAAAAAATCATGTAAAAAAAAAAAAAAAATTTCTTGAGAGCATTTTTATGTTTGTTCCAGTTTTTAAAATAAATAAGAATGAAAAAGGACATCAAGCTATTAGTCACTAATGATGATTCCACATAATCTTTCTTTTTACTAGAGTTTGTATCAAGATAAAAAAGACTGATAACACCAAAAAAATTTTTTAAAAAAGCCCATTGCTAACAAACATTCACCAGTTTCAGGTTTTAAGAAAAAAAAAATCTCTTTAATGACAGATATTTTCTTTGTAAATTTTATATACAAACTTCTTTGTGGATATTAGCCAAATGCTAGTTTTCATTTTTGTAATTCTGCATTAGCCAAAAAACTGCATTAATACAAGTTCAGTCATTGCAAAAGTCAGAGAGAAAGAGAGAAAGAAAAACGAAGAAAAAAAGAAAAAGGCTGTTTATTAGTTCAAATCAGTTGAGAGCATTACTTAAAGAAAGTAGATGAAACCATCTAAAAACTGAAACAAATACTTTGCTCTGATCATATTGCGAAAACATATTTTTATTAAAAAAAAAAAACAAACAAAAAACTTTTGATGACTTTAAGAACTTTTTCTTTTTAATCTCATGGTAAACATCTATATAAGTTACATGCATTTTTCAACATGGAAAATTAACTTTTGTGTCCAGAAGCCTTGTACCAACTTATCCATTGCACTTCAACATGGAATTGGTAGTGACTTTTGGCAAGATGAAGATACTATGAAAAATATTCTGTTCAAAAGATTTTTTTTTTTTAAATTTTTAAAAATATCCATGTTGGAAATAGATTTTAACTCAAGAAATTAATTAATGATTTCAGATATAAAATAAAGTGTGGTAACATTCAGAATAAATATATAAATTAGATATGATATATACTCGTGTATAATATGAGTTTTTATGATCAATTCTTATGCAAAAATAGGGTGTCATACTATATACAGATAAATTTTATTGAAGAGGTTAAAAATCATGTATTTTCCATGAGAATATCATGGACAGAATGGTTAACGATGTCTTCTTAAAGACTATACACAAGGAAATATTTTCTGGAGGAGTTAAAATTCATGCAAAAATAATTCAGTTATAACACTATACATGAAGTCTGCTTATACACAATTATATATGGTATGTTTATGCATTTCATTTTAGAATCATAAAGTTATAAAACAACTATTATGATAAAAATTGTAAATTATATCTAAAGGAATGTCAGTAGTAACCAGCAAGTGACAGTTCAGCCAAATCTTGTATATTGAAATGGTAAAAGCTGGCTTTCTTTGGCTAAGCCACCTATTCAATGATAAAATAATAAGATTTAAACTTAAACAAATATTAAATGCACAAAAGCTCTATTTGAAAAAAACAAAAAGAAAACTTAGCTTGTAATTTTTGAAATGAGGGTTTTCCATCTGCTGCCAAGAGACATGGTTTTTGCTAAAACTCAAGAATTTCCAAGCAATTTTCAATCTTTAAAACTATATTTTGATATTCTGGTTATTTTTAAGTAAATATTACCGTTCTTTTCTTTTCATGAAAAGCACCAGTGTTGAAAAAAAGAAGTATCTGAATATTTCAGACGTCAATAAACAGATCACCCATGTATCTGTATTTATCTTTGAGATGAGGTATTATGATTACTTACATCATTTACACTATTTGGACAGTTATCCACATCTTCATTGCCATATTCACAATGTTTCATCACTTCACAGTAAGACCCACCCCCAGATGAGAACATGACTAAGGATTGTATCTATACCATCCCATGCAGCTGTGGTATAAAGGTGAAACAGGCCGCCCTCTTAAGGTAAGACTGTAAGAACATCATAAAGCAGTAACACAAGAGGAAATAGAAAAATCAGGCACAGCTGACCACATATGGAGGGAAAAGGAAGATCACTCCCACTGTGGGATGAGGTTGAAATAATAGAGAACATCACTGGAAAATGTGAAAACTTAAGGAATCAGCACATGCTAGGCAACAAAAATCTCCTGAGCCACCAAGCATTTAAATGAATACAATATGGGAACCAGTAATAAAGAGTGCTAGAGAGAAGCAATGAATAACAACAAAAATTTGCAATATAATACTGAAACATTAGGATTCTAAGTCCCAAAAATTCATATACAGATATCCTTAAGGACACATGGCTGAGTGGATAAAGGCATTGGTTAGATCCAGTGACTAGACCCAAAGAGCTGTGAGTTCAATACCTGGCTACAGCGGCTAGTGGTGGACCAAAAATTGAGCTAAAAGGAAAATAACTGAGACATTCAGAAGAGGCATGGCATGTAGAACTAAAACAATCTACTCCAGTGGATGAAATAAAAGGTCCGGTTTGAAATTCCAATCACAGCCAAAATGTTGTCAATATGGCAAATAAGGATAACTGCCCAAATAGTGTAAATAATGTAAGCAATCACCCAAGCATCACCCATCTAATAAAGAATTTAAACTTTTAATTTCTACTCCCTGTTCACATTTTGTTTATTTATGACATTTCAATACTTTGAGGAAAAATTAGATTTGGGAAACAAAATTTAACAATGAGATATTATATATGTGCAACATATCTTCATTCAAATATGTTTGATTGAATAATATAGGCATATTGTGTATTATTTTTATACTGATCCTTTCTAGTTATCTAGAATATATATATATATATACACATGCACACATATCAAAAGAACTGAATAACAGTATAAAAATAGTGAGGAGGAATAGTAGGAAGTATAACCAGGTAAAAAATATTTGAAATTAGTAATAGATGATGAGTACCTTAAAGGATTTGATATCAAGATGGTAATAACAGAAAAAGAGAGAACAACACATGAGGGGGGGGTTAAAGAAAGAGGATGAGAGAAGGAAAGACAATCATGATATAGCAAAATGAAAGAATAAATAAGCAAGGTAAGAAAGTGGGAGAGCAAAGAGTTAAAAAGGAGTGTGGAGAAAGTGAGTGAGTAATAAAAAGGGGACAGAGGGTGAGCAGCAAAGGGGAGACAACAAAAACAAAGAGAACGGCAAGGAGAATATAGAAAGACTGAATGAAGAGTGGTCGAATGCAGAGGAATGAGAGAGGGAAAGTAAGCAAGCAAAGAGGGAAAATATAGTAATGAACAAAGAGAGAATTAAACAGTGTGAGTAACAGTAAGCAAAGGGTAAGAATCAGAGAGGAAAGGCTTAGGGTTAAAAGAGAATGAATGAAGAAAAGGGTAAGGATGGGAGAGAGATGATGCAGATAAAAATAGTGAGCTGTAGACTATACAATAGAGTGATCAAAAAAAGTGAAATAGGCTAGCTGCAAAAAACAAAATGGCTGATAGGGCCCAGCTACAAATGTAATAGAAGCCAAGAGGTGATTGTCCAAAATTGGAGAGAGGCAAGTGAGAAGGAGTGGCTGAGAAGAAGGCAAAGAAGGAAAAAGCAATGAGATGATTGGATAGAAGTTGACCTAGTTAAGTGGGGTGTGAGTTGATAGATCCAGCCAAGAAGAAAAAAAATGGGGTGGTTAAACCTGGCCAAGGAAAAAAAAAAAAAAAGGAGCCGAAAATGGAGTGGTAGACCCAGCCAAGAAAAAAAAAACAAAAAAAAAACAGGGCCAGTATACCTGGTCAAGAAGAAAAAAAAAACAGAGTGTGTAGACCCAGCCAAATAGAAAAAAAAAACAGTGAGTAGTCCTGTAGACATGGTCCAGAAGAAAAAAAAAAAAAAAAAAAAAAATCAGAGCAGGTAGACCTGGTCAAGGAGAAAAAAAAAAAACAGAGTGTGTAGACCCAGCCAAATAGAAAAAAAAACAGTGAGTAGTCCTGGCCAAGGAGGGAGGAGGAAAAAAAAACAAAAACAAACAGGTAGTAGGTAGACATGGTCCAGAAGAAAAAAAAAAAAAAATCAGAGCAGGTAGACCTGGTCAAGGAGAAAAAAAAAAAACCACAGAATGAGTAGACCCAGGCAAATAGAAAAAAAAAAAAAAACAGTGAGTAGATCTAGCCATGCAGAGAGAGAGAGAAAAATGGAGAGGGTAGACCTGGCTAAAGAAAAGAAAAAAAAAACAGAGAGGGTAGAGCTGGCTAAGGAGAAAAGAAAGAAGAAGAGTAAGGGAGCAGGTTGACCTGAGTAATGAGGAAAAAAAGAAAAAAGAAAAAAAAGAAGACCAATTAGATATGTGTAAAGAGGAAATGAAAATGGGTAGACATGACTGAGTGCTTAGTGTAAAAAAAAAACTATGAAAAATATGGTTTACTGCAGAAAAAAAAACTGTTTAGAGAGGAGGAGGAGAGTAAGACATTGAAGAGAGAGATGGGAGGGAATAAAATATAAGATGAATATAAATAAGACAATTTGAGAGAGAGATAATGAGAAAGCTGAAAAATTAGGGGAAAATGGAAGGAAATCAATGGAAGCACTTGATAGGCGTAGCGAGTGCCATGGCGAACAGTAGGAAGTGAGTTTACTGGCAGGGGGAGGAATATTAACTTATGAGCGCAGTCGTCATATTTTAAAATTTAAATAGACCTGACAATGTTGTAAAGCTGAATCGACAAGGAATTATCTACAAGTGTTCTGTGCATTAAAACAGAAGTAATATTTCATCTCTTCATCCCCCAACTTCAGAAAGAAACACTGTTTGACAATGTTTGTATAAAAAGCAATATATGAAGTTAATATCTCCTCCCACTTGCTTTTTATTTTTTTTATTTCTTTTAAATTATAAAAAGCTGATTTCAGAAGACAAATATTTGCCTATCTGATATTGAGAGAAAAATGTTTTTTTTTTGTCTCTCTTCCACTCAGAATTCATTAATTTTTTTTTGTTGGTGTTGTTGAATGGGGAAGTGGAGATGAAGTTGTCAGTTTAAAATTTGGATATATTTTCCTGATTTTTCCTGTCTCAGAAAACAGAACGTTCTTGCAGAAATTATAAACAAGCCAATCAATGCTTATTTTCTATTATGGCTTATCATCAAAGCACCTCCCTGTTACTGACTCCCTCTCATATATATATATATATATATATATATATATATATGTGTGTGTGTGTGTATAGACACATATGTAAATACACACACACACATAAAGGCAAGTTTTCTCTCTTTCATAATGTATATAAACATATACAGAAGACATGGAGAACGGAGTGGCCAAATATGTATCTGAAGATATGGAGATGTAACTATGCAAATAGAATGAGACAAATATTTATAAAAGACTTGAGGCGTTTACATGTAAAGACAGACACATCTGCAAAAAAAAAAAAAAAAAGTGGGGGGGGGTTATGGTGTGGAGCTAGTGTGGGATGGGGGCAACGAATGCAGAATTCACAATCAGCCAAAAGCATCATTTTTCAAAAATGAAGACAACTTATAAAAAATAATTTGTTTTTCCTTATATGGAAAAAAAAAAAAAACAATAAAAAACTTGCAAATTAGTGGGGGGACGAGAATAAAAGGAGGAATAAAAAGGGGGGTGAGAATAAAACACACTTTCACACAAGAAGACCTTCCTATGGATTCTAATGGCTGAAAACATTTGCCAACACAGGAAAATGAAAGTGTTTTTTTTTTTTGTTATTTTTCTTTCCTCAGATTGGAAGAAATTATCTTTCAAGAGATTTGGGGGATTGAAGTTTATTTGAGCGACTCAATGAATAATAATAAGCAAAGGAAAGAATGAAAAAACACTCAAACCTTCTTTAACAGAAATAAAAGTATAATATTTTCTATCCATTATTGTAAAAAGGAAGTTGAGGAGGCTATTATCTATCTTCTCACTTGTTAATGTATTTTGGAAATATATTAACACACACACACAAAAAAAAATAATCTAGATAACACATAAACATAGATTTTATTTATGTAGGAAATATGCATACATACATTTATCAAACATACCCCTGCATCAACCACATACATACACACCCACAAATACAAGGCATTATATCTGTCTCATTTACATACTTATAAATATGACGCACATATACTTCAAATATGAACTAACACACATGCATATGCATTCATATTGGATCACAATGAGCTACTCACAATGAATATGTTAATTGCTTTTAACACGCACAAACATACAAACAATAAGTGAGAAAAAAAATGTCTAAATCAAAATTATTACAACAAAATGTCCAAATATGACAATATTATTGCACTATATTTTGAACATAATAGAAAACAATTTAAAAAAAGAAATTGGGGAGGAAATTTAAAAGCTGAGAAATTCAGCAAAATATATTTTTGCTCAAGATTTGGTCCGAATGAAATATTTTAGTGTGTTAAAGTCCTTATGCTTTTTTAGTTTGCCTGTTTGTTCTGGGATTAACAATTTCATGTACAGAAGAAAGCAAATATTTTGACAACTCATTAATGATACAAGTAAATGTTGTTTGTTAGTCTAATATGTAAATAACGCAAGGACAGTAGAGTACATTTTGAAGACAAAACTACCTGTCACCAGTGTGTGTAAACACAGTTAGGTTATATTATGTAAATATATGTTTTCACTATAGATTTTGTGTTATTCTTTTATGTGCTTTCTCCATTTAGGACATAGGTGATCATGGCCCTCCACATCTTCCTGTCCCTTGTAGCTCTTAATAAGTTTTGTCTTTTTGTTATTTCTCCCAAACCCTGTTCCACCACTCATTTACTTGAGCTCATCAATATGTCTTTTGCTGCTATCCTCTTTCCCCTCAATCTATCCTGTGAGTATCCGATTTTCCAAGTCCTCCTTCCTCATTATGTGCCCCGGAATTTCCAACTGCCTCTTCCTGAAATAACCAATATTGGTAGAATTTTCAGGATATATTTATATGAGTAATTATGTCTGATATCTCTATCCCTGTTAAAAATATTAAACACTAAAAGTTACTAGTGAGCAATTAGTTTTCATGTACTTCTTTATTCATTTTCCACATTACTTTTATTTATACTCCTCAAGATTGTTCCACTCACAATGTTTGGGCCACTGAAATCACTAAACTCCTTCAGGTATCTGTCATATTTTGTAACCTTCTCAGAATTTTGAACCAAATATTTTATTCACTCAACGAGGGTAGATTGTTCTCATTCTATTGTCCATGTCTGTAGGATATCATGTATCAGTTAATCAATAGATGTTAAGCCCTGACAACTTCCTCAGTAGGCCTAGCATAGATATAACAACATTTGAGAACCATTAAGAAAAAATGGATGCTAAAAAAAAATTTATCAGCTGAAAATAAAGATTAGTTTTAAAATTCCAGAATTACAATACTGGATTGTTAAGGAGACATGGTCGAGTGGATTAAATTATTAGTTCAAACATATCTGCTCTTGTGGTAGTTGAGTTCTGGGTTGGGCAGTGCAACGAATGTACAAGTGACACAAAAAGTAAAACAGACAATAGAGTAATGATTCCCAAATTGGGCAGTACCATACCCCTAGGGTGGGGAAGTGAGGAAAGAAGTGGGAAGCCAAAGGGTGGCAGTGGCACATCTGAACTATAACATAGACCAGACACTTTGTACTTGAAGTGTATCTTGTCTTTAAAAATTAATAATTAACATTAGCATTATAAACTGAATTATCAACTTTTTAAGTTTACTTCTGTTTGTTGAATTGAATAACAAATGAAAAAAAAATAAAATAAAATCAAATACCATTTATATAGTCAATATTCTACAAGGGAATGTTGAAAGGTTCTTGATTTGGAACCACTCACACAATGATATCCTTCTGCTGATTGAGTAACCCTATCAGAAAGGGTCTGTCCAGGTATATGTAGCAAGTCTGCTTCTAATTGGTTCTAAGTTCCATCAAGATGGATTCTTGGAGCATTTAAATTTTCAGCATATCCTCATAATAATATACCCGATATAAATTAGTATAATTCCAAAAATGGGAAAATATAAAGTTAACATTTAAATATTACCAAATTTTCTTCCTTCGTAAATATTTTTATACCATTATTTTTTTTAATCACTTCACCCCAAGCAAGGTGATAATGCCTCTAAGACACAAGGGGCTACTGGGAATGAAAGAGAATGAGAAGACTTTAGAAGGAACCAGAAAACCAATCTGAAACAAGTGAAATAAGGACATGAAAAAAGTTTGTCAAATTATCAATTTTTAACTTTTCCTTATATTTTCAACCATATATATATATATATATATATATATATATATAAATACACACATATATATACACAAGTGTGTGTGTGTGTGTAAAAGAGAGAGAAAAAAATTATCAGGCAACACTGTAGAAACTTTATTATTATCTACCTTACTTTTGCATCAACTTATAAGTAAAATAACTTTTGTAGATAAGCATACATTGAGGCATCTTCAAGGTGTAACCATTGTCAGAATTGTAAAATATTGATTTTTTTATCATTTTAGAAGTGGGGTTGTATCCTGTTCATAATATTGATACAGTGTAAAATCAGTCCCTGATTTTTAAAGATTTATCATGTTTTACATTCTTTATTTACATATATCAAGTTTGAAACAATGATTATATCACTGATATGTGTGTATGAAAGCAGATTTATTTTAAAAAGAAAAAAAAAAGACTTCTTTTAAATAAAGAATAAATGGAGGTATACATACTTAAACAAGTAATTGTTAGGTGAAACTTAACAAAAAAAAAATACCTGTCTGTTCCTTAATTAAATAGGAATCGTTTTGTTAAAAAAAAAAATAAATAAATAAAAATAACAGTGTTTCACCTGACAAGCAATTACTTGCTTGAAATATGTATATATTCACTTGTTATTTAATTAAAAATGTGTTTGTTAATGACAATAAATCTTTTTAAAAAAAAAGAAAAAAAAAAAAAAAGTTTTTCCTATCAATGACATAAACCTAGTTTAAAACTTAATATCTGTAGATAAAAAAAAAAGAAAATACATGATTCTTTAAAAAAGTCAGGGATTGATTTTACACTATATATTATTATGGATAGGGCCCCCTTTTTATTAAAATGAAAAAAAAAAAATAATATTTTAAAATTCTGACAAATGTTGCCCTTTGAGAAATGTCTAATGAATGCTAATCTCCAAAAATGATACCCAAAAATGTTTTCGCTATATTTTACAATTGAACCAGTCTGTTATTTAAGTAGTGTCTATTTGCCTATTTTAACCACTTCATTTAATGTTTGTAATTTTGATAAGCAGAAGGATAAGTATAAATGACTTAGTTATTTGCATTTGACAGTATTAGATGCTCAACTAACTGCAATGACTGATGCATTTTCATTTAAAAATAAATTGAGAAACAAAGTTTAATTACCATTTTATTCTAATTTAAAATAACTGTTTGAAGATAAATTTTCCTCTGTTGCTGTTATGAAGATTTTGATATTTAATGGAGAATAGAAAGATTTAAAAAATAAAAATAATTACATTTGTCTTAGAACTTGTTTTGAGCTGTGGTTTCTTTCAATTACACAAGACAAAAATATTGCCAGCCATTCAAACTGATTTCAAATAACTTTTAAAAAGATAAAATAAAAATAATATTTTTTAAATTTAAGGAAGAGATCAAAAATGTCATTCAAAACAAAAAAAATTCAGGTTAGTTAAAAATAATGTCATATGAAAAAAAAAAAAAAAAAAATGAAAAATGTATTTTTTTCTTTTTCTAATTCTTTTTTTTATTTTAAGGGGCAGTTTTTTCATATTTGCAACACAATATTTTTCTGGTTATCAATTATTCCATTTGATTAAATTGCTTGGGGGAAAAATCTATTTCTTAAAAGTATTTTATATTTATATTGTTTCCCAAAGATGACACTGATATCATATGCAAAAGACCAGTTTGAGACATTTAGCAAAACCACACATTATAAAAGCAGCAGTGGCAGATTGCATTGCATCCACAGATAAGAAGAGCAAATGTGGCCTCAAGAGTATCAACATCAACGTAAGTCATTGGCAATTGTTTACTCCCAGTGGGACTACATGCATGTGTTCCTTTAGTCAAAGAATGTCGCCAGTGTTTTCACAAGAGACTCACCTGGGAGACTGAATAAGGTTTTGCATCATGCAAATGATGGTCATTTGCAATGTAGTCCTGGAGAGGAATATCATCCAGAATGCATTCACCCACAGACTCATTACAGTGTTGAGAAAGTTGAGAAAATTTTTAAAGTAATAAGCAAAACAAGTCAACCATTTTTAGAAAATGAGAAAAAATGCAGAATATCAAAAACATTGGCTGAACACTATTTACATTATTTGGACTATTGTCTTGATCTTTCTTGCCATATTTATCACAACGTTTCAGCTGTTGTACACTCTGGCCTTCTTCAGATGGTTGGAATGTCAAACTAAACCTTTTATTTTGCTCGCTGACATAAATTGTTCTAGTTACATGTGCCATGTCTAATGGATGTCAGTTATCAGTTATCTCCTGATAATTCTCCTCTCCAAGTTTTCAACTGCGCTGATTCCTTAAGTGCACAAGAGAAAGACAACAACATTCAGAAAACAGTCTGCATACCTTATGTGAAGGGGTTATTGGAGAAAATACAAAGGATCTGCAGTCCATATAACATTAGGACAACCTTCAAAAGCTGGATGACACTTCGCAGATACCTCTCCCAAGTAAGAACCCCCCCACTCATAGAGGAGAACATGACTAAAGACTGTACATCATCCCGTGCAGCTGCAAAAAGAAATATAAAGGAGAGACAGGCTTCCCCCTAAAGGTAAGGCTTCAAGAACACCAAAAAGCTGTAACACGAAGGGAAGTGGAAAAATCAGGCATGGCTGACCATATATGGAGAGAGAAGGGAGATCACCACCCTCTGTGGGATCAGGTTGAAATCATAGACAAAGAAAATCATTGGAAAATTTGTAAACTTAAGGAATCAGCACATATGGTAGGCCACAAAAATCTCCTGAGCCGACCATGCTTAGAAATGAATACAATATGGGAACTAGTAACAAGGAGTGCCAGAGAAAAGCAATAATAACAATGAAAATTGCAATATGAGCTCTGGTAAAAAAAACATGCAATGATAAGAGCAAAAAATTGCAATATGAGCACTGGTAAAAAAAGATTTCTGAAGACATTAAGTTTATAATACCCAGAAATTCATACACTTAAGGACACAGGGCACAGTGGATAAAGGCGTTGGTTAGATCCAGTGACAGTGTGAGTTCAATACCTGGTTAAGGCAGTGGAGAATTTAGAGAGGTGAATTAACAGGAGATAACTGACATCCATTAGATATTGCATGTGGAACTAGAACAGTCTATGTCAGCGAGCGAAAAAAAGGGTTCAGTTTGACATTCCAACCTCCTGAAGAAGGCCGGAGCGTACAACAAGATGTAGTGATTTTCTTTATGTAAATATTGTTTTCCATTCTCATATATGTTTTTGAATGATGATCTGCATTCTTTTTACTGGCTTAATATGTGGAGAGGCTGGAGGCTATTTCATTAATTTGATGTCTTTTGAAACCTTTTTGTAAGGTAAGTAATAATCATCCTACAGAATGAGAAAAAGTAATGTTGTGTATGAATATACTGTTTACATTAAATCTTGATTGGGTCCTGTACAATTAAAGAAAATGTCTTATCGAAGAATTTTTGATAATTCTAAGCATTTATCTTTACTTCACCTCTTTTCTAAGTTGATAAACTATTCCTGTGAAGGACCCAAACATAAGCACAGTCATCAGGTAATCAGCTAATGTAGCTCCAGATTTATGACTAAAAATTACTCTTGAGAAATCAGCTGTTTATATATATATATAGTTTGATGGTCATTTGGTATATGGTCAGTGTGTGGTAGTTTGTAGTTTGTTTGTAGTTAATATTGTTAAGTGTTGGCTTTTCCTTTTTTATTATTAAAGCTTCCATTATTTTTAGTCTCTTTTTGCAGGTGGATGCAGTTAATATATTTGTGTTTTCTACTAGTATTTTTCCAATGGAGTCTGGTAAATTTGTGTGTGTGTTTAAATGGGTTCTAATGGAGCTGTGATCAGATAGGTGTAACGTAAGGCATCTGGATAAGCATGTAGGTGTGTAACCGATGTAATTATTTATGAGTCCGGTTTGATCAAGAACACAGTTCCTTAAGGGGCAGTTGAACTCATAGATAATGTTCGTTCTTTGTAATTTTGACTTAGCTGGTATGTTGTTATTTTTGAGGATAAGGTTAGCTGTCTTAAATTAAAGCTGTCGGAAATTAAAAACATCCCTACCACACACTAAGACATACACAGAACGCACACACTCAATTAAACTGAAAAATCGAATCATCCTTGATAATGGCTAAAGGTATAGCCAAAAGCACTCAGAAATATAAAACATTTGGACAGTTCTTACACACCCTTTGTCCAGAAAAGAAAGCTCTTGTTCGAAAAGAAGAAAAATTAAATAGAAAGTTTAACCGTAGTATTTTGTCTGTCGTTTTTAATGAAACATGCATAAAGGAAGGATTGCTGCCTAAATATACAACTATATATATATATATATATATATATATATATATATATATATATGTGTGTGTGTGTGTATGCATTATTTATATACATGTATGCATGTGCTTGAATGTAAGCATATTCATGCAAATTCAAACAATAAATAAATTTAATTATGAACTTAACCTCCTATAATTAAAACCTTAATACTTTTGATACCAGCAAATCAAATAAATAATGGCCAAGCCATATATAAATAGTTATCTTATCATTTAAGCATTAATAATAAAAAAATAAAATAATTTAAGTAAAAAAAATGAAATATAATTTTTTAAATTCAAGAAAACTCTAGAACACTCAAGAATAAAATGGTGACTGTCTGAAAAACTGGATGTCAAATTGCCACAACTGAAAGAGAGAAAAAGTATAAAACCAATAAGGAGAGTATATAAAGAAAGAAGAACTATGACATTCTGCAAGCTTACACAGAAACAATGAAAGGAAAAAAAAAACAAAAAAACCTTGCACCAATGAAAAGTGCATATATGAAAGAAAAATAAGAAAATAAACAGTCAATTGCTGATATCTCCTGACAAGTGGATGAAGCAACTGCTGGAGGGTCCCTCTATGAAACTCTAGAGTCAGGATGTTGATGGTAATGCAAATCAGCTAAGTGACAAATTTTATATTAACTCTGTGTGCATGTGTGTGCATACATGCATATTTAAGCTGTATTCATTTTATAATTCATATATTTTATACACTGCCCATACTGAAATGATGATAATTACTTTAAATCATTCACCTCTGCACACACATACATTTCTATAAAAACTGACTATAAATACAAGTCAAATAGGCACAAAAGTTCAGTTCTTCAGAAACAGAATGTATCTTGGATGCAGCTGTAGACATATACCTGGCAAAACTTACAGTGAAAGCCAAATTAAAAGTGAGGGTGATAGGGATGGGGAGGGGTGGAGAGGTGGGTGGAAGAGGTCCTTTGAATGAGAGTCAGTCCCTGGGATTTTCCTCAAAATTGATAAACTCGGTGATGAATCAATCGAGAAGAAGGTGTCCAACAGGATATTAGGTGGTCAGTAGCAATGACATCTCTCCGCTAAGTAACACTGACTGCTGCTTGACGCTGCCAAGAGATGGGTTGGAGTGGACTGGTTTTGGATGCAAGCCACAGCTGCATGAATGAGAAAGCAAAGATGGACTGATTTGATGAAATGACCCTTTTTAAAAATGAACTTGAACAAAAAGACACAAGTAGATGTTAGAAGTCAGAGGGTGGAGTACTGGTGGGGGTGGTCATCAAACATTTTCAGATTTGATATATTTGAATTTACATGGTTAATACTGGAGTTTTGGAGTATTTCAGGTGACATCAAACATGTCTTTTTCCATATAGATGCTTATATACTTATTTTAACACTGCTAATCTATTCTATAATATAAAACACATGGCTTCATATATTTATCCATCCTGATTTCCACATTTTTAATGAGATGATTCATTTTTATGGAAATAGGAATCATTACTAATCACCTATCAACTAACATGACTTTTCATTACCTTAACGAAAAGTCATTATTTTTCTTTGTTATCCATTCACTTATTAAGTAGGTGATCATGGTCCTCCACACCTTTCTGTATTTTGTTGCTATAACTTTTATATCTCGGTGTATAGATCAGCTATAATAAATTAAGTATAGGAGAAAATGAAATTGAACATTAGAATAAGTTGTATCAGAGATAGTTTTGCCCAACACTGCAAATTGCCACAAAACCAAAACATCAACCTGAAAACTTGAGTCCTGTTCTTATATAACCTTGTCAAATCAAGACTTTCATATAGATGCCATGCATGGTGCCAAACCCATTCAGAAATATATAAACAGTCTGCTGTATACAACAACTTTCTAAGATCAATAGTGAAAAAAAAAAAAAAAACAGGCTTTGAGAGAGTGAAGTCACTATTTAAGTTTAGAAAAAAGGGTTTAGTGCATCCCAATTTCAGTGTTCCAGTGTAAATTTATGTCCAGGATCATATATCTTTCTTCCTAACAAACAAATGCTATTACAATGTGGGGATATTTAAATATGATAGCGACAAAAACAAAAGTGGTAAAAAGTTGAATAAGGTCAATAAAGATGGGCAGTTTAAAACTGAAAAACCGACTTTTTTCGGTTTCATCTCCACACTGTGAAACCGCATCAAAATTTTTTATGAAACCGAAATCATTTGGTTTAAGTGCTGTCACACTACTGAGTGACCATATCCAAAGAAACTCTATTGAAAAAGATTTTCAGATGTTAATGAAATTAAATTTTATCAACATTTATACCATTGTAAGAGAAAAAGATTGAACAAAAATATGTTAAAAACATTTGACTAGCTTTAGGAAATAAATGTGAAATCTATTTGTTTACAAAAGAAATGAAGAAAAACAAGGAAATATGACATGATATCTGAAATCTATTTGTTCCAGTTTCCCAAAAAATAAAAACAACAAAACTTTTTGTGGTAAAATTAACAACAAAATAGTGAGTAAAAATAAAAAAATAGTTGCCTATTTTGTCTTAATGTTAAATTTTATGAAGTTGGATTTTTTGTAAGGGTTTTCTAGTAAGCCTGTAGTATGCCAATCACAAAATAAAGTTGTAGTAAATAAGAAAAAAAAAAATGAATGAAAATTTTTTTTTTTTATAATATTTTTTTTTTTTTTCTATCTAGGGAATGCACCTAAAAATAAAATTCTTCTAAACAAGGAAAATTAATTCATTTTACTTTTACAAATATCTTTACTTTATGGTTTTATTTAGTTAATACACTTAAGATTTATTAAAATGATTAAAATAGATTTTAATTTCAGTTTTAAAATGTCTATCTAAAAAAAGAACAGGTGATAGTTGCAGATTTGGAAACATACACATTCTAAAAATGAAATCAAAAGCTTTTTTTAATTATTTTTAATATTTAATTTTAGGTATATTATTTGCTAGATAAAAACAAATTTATTTAGGGGAAAACTCATTGATTTTCCTTGTTTAGAAGAAATTTATTTGCAAAACCCCAATAACAGTTTACTAGTGTACCAGAAAAGAATTACCATATTTTTAAAAACATGAAGGGTTTCATTTTTAGGCTTTTTAAAAGCCACGTCATAAACTAATTTCTCTCTCAAATGTATTGTCCAAAGACACGAATATAAATAGTTTATGCGATGATTTCTTTCATATTTTACCAATTTGTTAATAAAATGGTGGTTATTTATAGTTGACAATTTATTCAAAAGTTTAATAAATAAACTTTAATTGAAAACAAGTGTCTGTCAGACAGTAGTTTCAATAACTTGAAAGTTCTTTTACCATACATTTATTACTATTCGTTGCTCTTTTTTTTTTTGCTTCTTTATAATTTTTGAAGGAATTTGCTTACATGGGTCAGAGAAGAAATGAACATCTTCCTAATTGTAGTTTAAGGTGTCTTCTGATTGAGTGTACAATTTCAAGAATATTAATAAAGACTGTTTTGCAGAATTAAAGTGATCAAAGTTATTAACGTGAAAAATTTAGTTTGAAAAAAATATATATCATATTTCGCATTTTCAGCTGTTCAAAGCAAAATACCATTTTAAATTGCTGTAAAAAATAATTCAATGAATAAAAGCACATACAAATTACATATTTAGAAAGATTATTTTCTTTCCAGCCATATGAATATTTTTTTAAGATTGGACCAGAAATACACAAGAAATTGTGAGTTGAACTGACTAAGTTGCAAATTTATCAATCTCAAATAAAATCAGATATTAACTAGAAAAGCTATCATTACACAAGAAAATGAATGGTTTCCTTAGAAAGCAAAAATACTAAATTAAGAACCGAATCAGAAACTGTGGTATCAAGGAAAAAAATCCTGGAAACTGATACCGAAGCATAAAATATATCTAGATGCATAATCTACATTATTTACATTATTCGGACTATTGTCCTCATCTTTGTCGCCATATTTATCTGGCAGTTGACGTTTATGCGCTCCGGCCTTCTTCAGGTGGTTGGAAGAAGGCGGAGTGGCAAAACGCTAATAAATATGGCAACAAAGATGAGGACAATAGTCCGAATAATGTAAATAATGTACATAATACCTCATCTCAGAAATATAGACATGCATAACCTAGTTGATCTAGGTTGTGCATCTAGATATATCAAAAATTTACATTTATTTAGACTTAAAAGTTAAGTGTCTTTATATCTTCAGCATTGTTTTATGCAAAATTATAATTGACGTTTATTTTATTTTATCTCTGTCATATATAAGATTCCATTAGTGTAGATTCAAGAGTTCTTTTTCATATCAAAACCTGCAAAATTTTACTCAAAAGCTATCAAAGAGCTAGTTGCCTGATAAGTGGTAATAAGTCACCAAAAATAATGTTGAATATATATTAGGTTGTGTCATAAGTAATTTGCATTTTGGGAACTGAGTTGTAATATGGAACCTAACTGTTCCTTAAATATATTATAACAGGTGATGAAAAATGTGTTATATATGGACATGTTCAACACAAAAGGCAGTGGATTGGCAATGATAAATCTCCACAAGCAACAAAAAAAGCTTAGCTCAATTGTTATCTCCCTTACACTGGCAATGCAAGTGGATTATTTATTTATTTATATATATATATATTGTCACAAAGCCAGGAAATGAAAAATAGAGACTGTGATAGTTTTGATTCATTTGTTTTCCCTACTTTTTATGGTTTATCAGGTTATTTAAAACCAGAAAATATTTTTAAATTGTAAGAACATTTTTTGAGATAAGGATTTACTGATACAGCTTCTACTAATTAACCCATAGCTGGGAGATATGAGATATGCGTAAGTGAATATAACAAACTCAACTAGAATTGGAACTCAGCTCTTTGATTTATATTTCTGAGCTGTTATCCATTACACCATTTACACATCCAAGCTTACAGCACCTGGTATTCACAAGCAGTCACTCATTCAAGTACTAGGCCAGGGGGTTCCCGAACCCATGATCGTAACACTATTAAGGGTCACAAGAGTTTTCCTGAGGGTCACTGATGGTCTCGTAAAAATGTGTAATTTACAATATTTTTTTAACATACAGAGAGTCAGAGGTCAAGTAAAATTTAGAATAATGCAAAAAGGTTTGTATGCAGGTAGGCTTGAGGCAACTTTTATTACCTTAATTCCAGTCAGATAATTAAATAGTAAATGTATGAATTTCAAACCAGTAAGATTCATTCCCACCTGAATAAAAGTAAGTTTTCTGCGATCCAATTCTTATCTGTCCAGGGCTATAAAACATAAAAAATTCCAAAAAATCCAGACTTGCTGTTCCACTCTCATGTCCGTTGGCTATCTTGAGGAAAGATTCTTGCAAGAGTTATTGAACTAGAAACTGAAATATTTCTGTGTGAGAAAAAGCATGCATTTTCAGACTGCTTTATAAATATTGCTGGACTGGCAAAGCTTGCTCATTTGAGTGACATACTCATACATGAGAATGAGCTGAATTCAGATATACAAAGCTGAAATCATACCATATTAAACATTGGGGGAAAAATTCTCATTCAAGAAAAAAAATTGCTCTTTGGAGAAAAAAGTTGGCTAAAGGAAAAACTGCAGCTTTTCCAGAACTAAATTCTATCTTGGAAGAGTCATCAGAAATATCTCTTACTGACATCAAAAACATTTTCGAAGATCATCTGAAAAATCTTCAAGAAAAAATTGTTGGCATTTAGAAGTATAGCTGGATCAGAAATGTTTTCAGTGTGAACGTTAGTGAATTTGGCAAAGATATTCCAGTGTTTCAAGAACTTATAGACCTCCAAGAAAATCAAGTACAGAAACAACGCTTTAAAAATCTTACATATTTGGAATTTTGGATTCAGCTCAATGATAAGCCAATTCTGATAAGGGAGGCTGGAAAAAGCTCTTCTCCTTTCTCTAATAACACATCTCTGAACAAGGGTTTTCAAGTCTTGTTATGATCAAGACTAGAGCAAGGAACTGCTGGGATCCCCAGCATGACTTGTGTTGTTCTCTAGTAATCAACATCAAACCCAAAGATGTCTCTCACAAAATGAAGCAGTCCCATGGTAGTCACTGAAAAAACATTTTTGATTTTGTGACCGACTACCAATTCATGTAATAAACTTTTTTCATGAAAAATTGCTTTGTTTCAATTTTTTTATTAAAAAACCTTGTGTGTAATATGAATTTACTCAATAAAAATATATGATTGTAAATAAGTGTAATGAAACAAAATTAATTATCACGTTGTACATAGTGTAGATATGACAAATTTTTGGACTATTTTTTATGCTCCACATGAATTAAAATTTCAGCTAACACCAAAAATATGAATGAAATTCAGTATATTTTGTTTATGTTTTAAGAGGAATGATTGAAAAAATCTCATGTAAAAATTATTTGTTTTACAGTTTATAAAAATAGCAAATTTTTAATATGAAATTTTAAACTTTCAGCAGAAGCCATTTTCCTGTAATAGTGATTTTCCAATAGCTTAGATGTGGCACAAAGCCAAAATTATGGGGCACCCAGTGAGGATCAAACTCGCTATTTAGTCATGACTGTTTTAATGAAACAAGCTTGCTAAACATTACACTGTTTTGAGGTGCCTCCATTTTCTCAAAATGGATTTCATCATGGGTGATTCACATGTATTTTTTGAAAATCTACCAAAAATCAAATAACAACCTGATTTTAATAATTTTTTTCAGGACATATTAAAAAAAATATATCAAGTAAAAAAAACACAAAAAATATATAGGTTTTTAAACGTCGAACGCCACACATCCCATACTCTGCAGGCCCAAAAGAAATAGGCATATCAGTTTTGAAAATTCAAACTGGAAAAATTTGTTCATGGTATTTTCTTCAAAATCTAAAAATGGAACAATTGCTTGGTGGTTATTTCTATTTTTACTATTTCTTTTTTTAATTGGAGTGGGGTGCAAAAATTGATTATAAAATATCATGAAACATTTTACATAAGTCCTGAAAAAATTACTAAAATCGGGTTATTATTTGATTTTCGGTGGCTTTTTGAAAAATACTAGTGATTCAACTGTAATGAAATAATTATTTCCATTAAAAGATGAAAATTTCAAATTAAAAATTTGTTAGCTTTTTTAGCTGTAAAACAAATAATTTTTACATGAGATTGTTTTTCCAATTTTTCCTCTTAATAATATATCAAAAATTATACTGAGTTTTATTCATAATTTTGGTGTTATGCTAAATTTTAATTCATGTTTGGTCTAAAAAAAAAAAAAAAAAAAAAAAAACACACACACACAGCCAAAAGAATTTGTCATCTAACATACACTTATTTAGGGTCATGGTCAAAAAAGTTTTGGGACCACTGGACTAGGCTCAACATTGCTTAACTTCAGTGATCATACAAAAACAGGTGTTTTAACATGATATGACTGAAAGACCTTTGTGATCTCTCATTGAGTTTAGCAACAATTTAGTTTGATTTGTTTTATAGCATATCAACCATAATGGGTTATTTAATGCAAACAAATTTTTTTTTTTTTTTTTTTTTTAAATATATAGCTGGTAATTTTTTTTTTTTTTTTTAAAAATGTATAGTTTAGTTTGTTTTGTGGCATATTAACGTCAATGGGTTATTTAAGGCTGACAAGATTTTTATTTCTGGTAATATTTTCTTTTTTCAAATATTTTTTTGCTGATACTAATTTATTTTACAAAGTATTTCTGGTATTAAAATCTATTTTTACACTTTCATAGTGTTTTGAGTCAGGTTGTGGGGTCAACTATTTGCCCATAGCTGGTACCCTAACAGGTGCTACCACCCTGGGTCAGGGAGGACCTGAGAACACCAGCAATTAAGAGGTAGTTCCATGCTCCTCAAAACCTCCTGATCAGAAACCTTGCTGTTGGATGTAGTTTATCATCATACCCAGGACAGTTTGGCAACAATAAGTTGGAAAAAAAAAATGTATTTAAAGAGTCACATGTGAAAATAAACCTGTTAGTAACAGAGGCTTAAAATATCAATTTCAAGTATGCCATCATTTTTAACAGCATGAGTAAAACTAGTATTGTTATAATATCACATATGCCTTTCAGAAATGTGATACAATTATACACCGATTAAAAACAGATAGTTACAAATATAATGTGCACAAAACTTCCTGTTCTAATGCAAACATCCCCCACACATATACAGATCATTGATGTATGACTGTGATAAACCAATCAATTTCTCTATCCTTACCAACCCAACAAGTTATGGCCCAGAGTGTCTTTCTCCCTCAGGACACTAGAGAGGTTAAGTGAGATAAGTTCCACATATTGTTTCTAATATTAACTTGGGTTGCAAATATCTATCGCTGTCTTCTTCGTCTGATCTCGTCAGAAGCCTTTAAAATGGACATGAGGAGACACTGACATAAAATTCAGCTGCCTCCCAGTGCTAAGTAGGAAGCCGAATGGATGAAAGCATTCGAGAGATGAGACTGCACCACTAGTGGAGTCTGGTGGGAGGGGTGAAGTGACAACCATGATGTCCAGAAAAGGACAAGAGGTAAAACTCTGTAGATGACAGACAATAGTTTAGGCACTTGAGATCTATCACCCAACTACCATCATCTATACCTCTCATTTCAATTTTGTTTGGATACCAGAGATTCTGACCAAAATCTGCGATCATAAATTTATACTTTACTAAAATTATATAAGATATATATCAAGACAGACACACATCTGTATATATGCAGGTATGTAAATCTGAAGGATCTTTTATATATATATATATATATATATATATATATATATATATATATGTGCATGGCAGAGTGGTTAGAACATTCCCTTCTAACGATAAGATGAGTTCAAATCTCTCCAGGAGTGATTTATCAGGAAGGTGACTTGTTGATTCTATTGGTCAGTTGAGTCAATCTCAGCATGCAGCACCTTTGGAAAGTGCTTGAAAACTCTACCACAGGTTGACTCAAGCCTTGTGTGTGAAATTGTGTAGAGAGAATTGTTCAAAAGCTGTCACTCGTTGTACTAGCACAAAAGTACACATCATTGTGACTGAGGGCTTGTGTACACTAGCATTGTTCGAACTGCTGATTATGCTAGAATATGTGCCCTCTCCTAGCAACTGTAACTAAGGTCTGCTCAGCATAGTTGCAGTATAAGCCACAGGTGGGCTCTGTGGGTGTTGAACAAGCACAAATGTGCCTGAGCAGGTGTCTATGACAAAGAATGGCTAGCCACCCTAGCAAACAGGTTTGATGGGAAATCATATATATATATATTACATACACAGCTCCATTCATAAATTGGCTTTCAATGTCACTTAAATACAGATGAACTGACATTTAAAACCATTTCTTCTTATATAAATATACCAACAATCTGTACAAATGTACCAAACCCTAAAAACAAATATTTAAAAGGGGCTTTTTAGACAAACATCTTTTATCTCCATATCTATACACACTCTCTGCCACAGAAGATATATTTATCTCTTATACTAAGTCATATGAGTTCCCATCAAAAGAACACACAGATGATGCATGTTGTATAATCACACAACCAAAGAAAATGGCATATAAAAATCATTGACAACATATGTGTGTGCGTGTGTTCATATGTATGTATGTATGTATTCACAAAATAGAGTAACTATACACATGGTGCATACTTTAAATATATGCAATTATACAAAGGTTAACAAAATACATGACTAACCTAACTACACATGGTGAAGACACACACAATCCCACATCATTAAAATGACAGCAGCTGCTTCTCAGAATCTTGTCCGAGAAGAACTTGGTCTTCTTTTCTTAACGGACAAGAGTGTCAAGTAAGGTTTAGGGTTATGGAGCAGGGGTTGGGCTTGCAGAAAATGTCAATAAGGAAAGAAGACAGAAAGATAGGGAAGGAGAGAAAAGTTATAGATTGGACAGAGGCCGTTTCCAGTAAGAAAGATTTCAAGACCAGGAAGCACAAATGGCAACACCTGACACCCCAAACTATGGTTGTTGAAATTACGGTGATAATTGTGCCATGTCTCCCTCCCTCCCTTCCTGCCATCAACTAGCTTCCATTTTTTCTTCTGCTTCTTCTCTTTCACTGACTCACATGTTTATTTTTACCTCTTTTCCTGTCTTTATCGACTCCCTCACTTTGCTTTTCACCTTCTCTCTTCTAAATCTCCCCTCTCACTAATCAAAGTTTCACTTCCTCTTCCTATATCTCTCACTCTCAACACTTCCTCACTGTACAACTCTCTCCTTTACTACCCCACACAACCTCTTATATTCACCTCTGCCCTACTCCAAGAGATTAGACAACATTTTCAAAATGGTTTTGTGTCCTGCTAAATTAACTGTTCCAAGTTAATTCTTCATGCATCCGTTCTGTTGTTGCCATCACCCTACACCTGCTACCCAATCTTTGGTTTGTCAAAGCATAGTGTCCAGTTTGTTTTCAGAAAACGAAGGTGAGATAAATATTACCTTTACTTGCATTAGAATTAACGACATGTACCTTTTCCGGACTTCCTGAAGGAGGAACCACTTGCTACCAGGTTTTGAAGCACAGGCTTCTGGAAATGGATTAGTTGGGAAAAGGTGCGCAGGAACGAAGAATCTATACTTAAGAAGGACAATCACAAGATGAGTTGTCTTTGAGAATGGTAATATACACAGTGATACTGACAAACATAGATATGTCCACACTTTCAAATGCATTATTATATAAAAATCAATATGTGAGTGTACATGCATGCGTGTGTCCATATGATGATTGGACAGATTTAAAATGTTTAAAGATTTGGGGAATATCTTATGTCAGATCTAACAAATTTACAGACTAATTTTATTAATAGAAAAAGAAACAAAATACCAGTAAGATTTAAAATAATTTAAATTATATCTATTGATATAAGTAAACACATCTATCTGGTTACGCTTTAAATTTTTATTAAAAAAAAAAAATTCATTTTACAACAAGCAAGGTGATATAAAGTCGCTGGGGTTATTTCGAGTGAAAGAAACAGAGAGGACAATAAAAGATGATGATTAACGGTACATTTAAATATCTAGCAATTTCAATTGTAAAACAATGGGACCTAATTGCTAATTTAGTACTGAATTTAAATTTACGAAACTGAGGTACCAAGGATGAAAGCTTATGCTAAAATAAAATTGGTCCTATAAAAAGAAATTTTGTCTCAAGAAAGTAATACAATATACTTTTTTTTTTTTTTTAAATGTGGAAAATATTTCTCGAAAGACTAGAATCTTTTCCATTTTGCTATTAAATACAGCAATTTTTGCTGGAACATAAAAAATAAGGTTTAATTCTAAGAAGCTCGAATTAATCTCTGCATTTTACATTTTATTCATTTTGATCACAACTTTATAGATTATAGCACTGAAGCAATGCAAGAAAAATAAATAAGAAAGGAATTAAAATAATAAAAATGTTAACATTATTTTCGAAATCAACCAGAAAAGATTTCAGATATAGTCAGCAATGTTATCACTTGATCCACCCTCAAATACGGGTACAACAGATGTGGCTTTTTAGTCTTGCTAGGGTTTTGCATTCTCCTGCAATGTCTGTGTGTGTGTGTGTGTGTGTATATATATATATATATATATATATATATATATATATATATATTAAGACAATTTTTATGTTTATACGTTCTTTTTATAGATACAAATATACAAGTAAATGCTCTGTTTATAATAAACAGTATTAACAACATTTACTGGCCTGAATGTTCGAGAAATTTTCATAGAAAATATGCGTCCTCCGACAGGAATTTGAATAGAATTTTTCTATGAACTTTTCTTGGACATTCAGGCTAGTAAATGTTGTTAATACTGTTTATTATAAACAGAGCATTTACTTAAATATTTGTATCTATAAAAAGAATGTATAAACATAAAAAAATGTCTTAAATAATTGTCAGACTTTGTCCATTTCATAATATATATATATATATATATATATATATATATAGACACATGCATACACACACTTTAAAAAAGATTTTGTGGGATTTAATAATAACTTATAGAATAATAATTAATAATAATAATTTAATTAATAGGAGTAGTTAGGTTTGTCTATTGCCGGGTTCATACTCCTCTCAAGTCTTTTGAACAGGAGTAGAGGCTTATCCCTTGTTTCATGTTTAGGATTGAGTTTCCAGTTCTTTCTCCTAAAGTCTTCTCATTCTCTTTCCCGTTCAGTAATCCCTAGTGTCCTAGTGGCATTATCACCTTGCTTGAGGTGAATTGATTAAAATAAAATAAAATTAAAAAAAAAAAACTTTTGCTTATAATACCTTGAATATATCATATTTCCTTTTACATAATACAAAATATTTTGAATGAAAAGCAAAGAAAAATAAGAGGGACATATTATACACAAGCACACATTTTCAGAAATTTTTACTCAATTTAAAAAAAACTCTTATTTGAAACAGCAAGATTGTAAATACAACACAATAGATAATAAAAAGCAAAGTAGGCAGGTGTTGATAACAATTGTTTACAAAAAGTCTTTGATATGTCAACAATATTTGTTCTTTGGGAATCAGCGTAATTGACCATCTTGTTTTAAAGACAAGAAATTCCCCGAAATTGATTAAAAAAATTAATAAAGGGAATATGCAAGAATTCTCATGTTTTTGCAGGATTAATGTTACAACAAAGAACATTTACCTGAAAATTCAAAAATAAGTTTTGAAAAAGAAATTAGGAGAAGAAACACGTAATGGCTAAACATTTGTTTCTTTCTATTCTTTAATATCGTGAATAATTAAATATTTTACTGAATTATATTTATAGCATCGAGATTTTACTGGATAATATAGTAAACCTTTTAAAAAAAAAAATACAAAAAAAAAACATTACATAGGGATGGCTGTACTACAGGGTCATATTATAATAAAGATGTAATTTATTCCATGTTTTAGCTTCAGAAACACTGGGGTCAGATTGTACACAAGAAAATATGGTAAACTATAAAAATATCAATGCAAATGAAAATAAAATGATTCAAGTACGTGGGGCAGATTTAGTTAAAAAAAAAAAAAAAAAAAAAATTAACTTTCACCAGATATCTAATTTTTTTTAACGCAAGGGCCTTCAGATATACAGAACATTTTGCTGTAAAGATTTGTTTTTGTTTTCCCCCCTGTGGGTAAAGTAACAGTCAATATTAAATCAACAGAACCTGTCCGCTCTAAGAAATCTTTGTGTAAGGATAACAAATAAA
Organism: Acanthosepion pharaonis; assembly: GCA_903632075.3. Taxonomy (NCBI): domain Eukaryota; kingdom Metazoa; phylum Mollusca; class Cephalopoda; order Sepiida; family Sepiidae; genus Acanthosepion; species Acanthosepion pharaonis. The sequence continues at coordinate 4,296,546 of CAHIKZ030005407.1, read as the reverse complement.
ACAGTCTTACAATGTAGAAAAGTTATTACAAATTTAGACTGCATAATAATTTTATGAACACACACAAGTGTGTGCTGAAAAGTGCTTAATCTAATTCACTCTTCAATATCTGTCCATGTAACCAAACAGATTTTTCTGTGAGGAGAACTTTGATCTTGGCTTCATGTTTTCAGTTGACTTGAGGTGAAATGACTACAACGAATCAATAGCTGAATCAACTGCAAGGAAAGTTGAGTCACTGTGTCATGTCAAAAGTCCATCTTGCACATTTACAAAACTATTATTTGTTTGTGCATTGAATACAGTTGCCATATCTGGTCTGGTGATCCTGCTATTCATCTCGAGGTTCTTGACAAAATTTGCAATGTAATCAATCCTGACTTGGCATCTTGACTTCATTCACTTTCTCACTGACATGATGTGGCTTCCCTCTGTCTTTTCTACAAATATTTTCATGGCTACTGCTCTGATGAGCTTTTCCCCCCTTTGGTGACTCAATGTGAATTTAAGCATGCTACTAGATCTAAGTCCCATCCTTTTCATGTTGATAACTGCTACTTCTCCTCCAACAGTTTCTTTTGTCGCACTTCCTGCCTGATGAACTCCCTTCTGTTTACTTGCTTCTCTAATAACTACAATCTTTAATAATTTAAATGCAATGTCAATTACCATCTTCTTGAATCCCTTTCATCTTTTATCCTTTCCTCAATCCCCCCCTCTATCCAGTCTTTTATCTCACTGCATACTAGTGGTATTCCCACCTTGCTTGAACTGAAATGATTATATATATATATATATGTATATATGTATAGTTTTTAGTTTGCGCCCCCACACCTTTTCCATATCTATCTTCTCTTTTCTTGTATACATAAGGTTAGGAATGCAAAGCAGACGGAAAATTTTCACATATACATTGACAGTATGAATTGACTGGATTTTAAGTTTAGATCATATTGTTTTTTATTGTGTGTAGTGTCACCACAAATGTATATACACATTTCCAGTGTCTGTCTTTTAATTTTAGGTCAGCGAATCGGTAGTGATTTATGCATCTGAAAATAATTCATATTTATCTGTATCTCACTCATTTAAACTGTTATTTAACTCATCTCGTTAAAACTTTTCTCTCTTAAATTTTAATCCCCACCTTCATCTTTAGACCTTCCTGTTCTTCTTTCTTCTATTACACCTCTCTCTAGAGCTTTCATACATTTCCCTCTCACACTTGTTTCCCCACTCCCGCACATACAGTCTCACTAAAATTTTGTATTTTATACCCAGAGTTATATTTTCCGATTTCTTTTTGAATTTGTAGGTCTGATGAATTGGATTATGATTACGATTTCAATGTAATAAATTATAACCATGGAATATTAGTGTTTGAGCCTTATATATATATATATATATATATATATATATATATATATATATATTAAAAATGGACAAGGTCCGACAATTTATTTATTAAAGACATATTTTTTATGTTTAACGTTGTTATTTTTTATAGATACAAGTATTTAAGCAAATGCTATGTTTATGATAAACAGTATTAAATAACATTTACCGCCTGAATGTCGAGAAATTTTCATAGAAAATTTTCGTTCTTTGACAGGATTCAACCTGCATCCTATACGGAACCGTCATATACGCTGACGTGCCTTACCGCTTAAGCTACAAAAGAACCAATCGGTAGACAAGGTCGAATTTACTGCTTATAAACTCCAACTTTCCATGAATCTCGTACATTCATAACTGCTCTGGCGTATCGAATGTAAACAAATGACGTCATATATTAAGAAATGGACAAGGTCCGACAATTTATTTATTTTATATAAAAAATAACAACGTTAAACATAAAAATATGTCTTTAATAAATATATATATATATATATGACACACACAAATTGAATTAATTCAATAGTCAATGAATATTAGAGATAGGCAGTTCAATATCATTTTAATAGAACAATGTATAAATAACACATGATAAAAAACACAATAACTATAATTAGCAATTAGAAGCATAGAAGAATTTATATAATAAAGACATATTTAGATTTTATATTTAATGATGATATACACATTGACAATTTTCACTATGTATTTGCATTTAAAATTAAAATTGTTTCAAATCTGTACATGCAATATCCTTGGTGCTTATCAATGTAAGAAGTCTGGCAAAAGCATTGTTTATCAAAATGCAAATAATGCAGTGAAATCTCAAGATACTCTAATTTAAAAACTATTAAAAGATACAGATCGAATATTTGGGATTTATTTATAAATTTGATAAATGAACACCTGTGGTTTTTTCCATAATTTTCTGAGTAGGACACCTGTGGTTGTTGGTCAAGACAGAATGACCATATATATATATATATATATATATATATAAAGAAATGGACAAAGTCCGACAATTTATTTATTAAAGACATTCTTATGTTTAACGTTCTTTTTTATAGATACAAGTATTTAAGTAAATGCTCTGTTTATAATAAACAGTATTAAATAACATTTACCGGCCTGAATGTCCGAGAAATTTTCATAGAAAATATTCATCCTTTGACAGGATTCGAACCTGCATCCTATACGGAACCATCATTTACGCTGACGTGCCTTACTGTCTCGGCCACAAAGGAGCGTTCGGTAGGCAAGGTCAAATTTACTGCTTATAAACTTCAATCTTCCATGAATCTCGTACATTCATAACTGCTCTGGCGTATCAAATGTAAACAAATGACGTCATATATTAAGAAATGGACAAAGTCCGACAATTTATTTATTAAAGACATTTTTATGTTTAACGTTCTTTTTATAGAATAAATATATCAGAAGAAAGAAACCGCAAACGTTTTTGTTCATTGTTCTTTTAAAATATTACAATTTCTCTAGCTGGAAGAACTATAACTTGTTCCATATATATATATATATATATATATATATATATATATATATATATATATATATATATATTATAATTTCATTGAGAAAAGAAAAAGAAACAGGCATGTCAACCCATACACATGTGCCCACTAAAAAATAACATATTAATAAGAAATAATGTCAGATTAAAAAAAATGCATTTTATATATATAAAATCGTATATATATATATATATATACATATATATATATATATATATATATATATACACGATAAAATATAGTTTTATGGTATTCTATATTTATGGGATAAAGTGTATATAAATATAAGAGTGTACATTGGAGTCAATACTCAGATGCTACAGTCTGTTTCATGTTTATGCACAATCGTCAGTTCATGACATATATATATATATATATATATTTCAATGGATTTTTTATCCAACATTTTATCGAGTATGTGTGTTTGATTTACTAGCTCTGCTTTTTATTTTTTTTATTAATTTAACTGTTTAAGAAAATGAAAAAAAAAACAGGGATAGTAACACAAATATTCTACTTACTAAAAATACTATTTATAGTAATAAGAAATATGCAGAGAGAGAGAGAGATTTTGTAGTTATAACTCAAATAGTTTTCCTCTCAATCAAATATAATACTCAACTCATTAATTTTAAAATCAAGAATTTGGTGAATTTATGGTTACTTAAAGAATTGTTGAATTTTACTATCAAGCTCCCCACTGAGATGTGGACAATTTATTTTTCTTTGCTACTATATATCATTCATAATAATAAGTATTTCCCAAAACCATGTGAAATGTATACACAACAAACAAGCAAATACAATATATATGCAATGAAATAAACGGTAAAAGAAAATTCAGAGAGATTACAGAATCCTCTGTAGAGATACAGAATTGCCTTATAATTTTTTTCTATCCAAAAGAGACTGGTACTACCAGACACCTGAAGTTGTGCATAGACTTTCCTCTCGTCTTCACAGCTTTTTAGTCACCAACCAACCTTTCACTTTCTATTTATCTTTACTTTGCAGTCATATCAAGCCAAAACCTTGCCTTATTATCCTCTCGCTGTTGATATCATTAAAACCAAATCGACATAAACCATCAAGAATAAGCAGACACCCCATGATGGACTTAGA
>CAHIKZ030005407.1:4232500-4285000 GCA_903632075.3 Acanthosepion pharaonis | reverse complement strand
GAAGTTCTCAGACCTTGTAATACCTACATTGTGTTCTGCTTGTTACAGGCCTTCCAGAATATAATTACTTTCAATGGATTCCTGGTTAAAGTTTGATATGCCACTACCAAAATATTATCTGGGCTTCATTCACTGAATCACCCCTAAAAGCCTTCTTAATTATGCAAATAGCTTCTGCAAATTAATGTTCATATTTCAACAAGCAAAACCTGGTACATTATCATAGTCAATGCAATGGTCACATTGTACACAATCTCATGCAACTGAATTCAAATCCTAAATGAGTAACTCCACAGGACAGTGATTGTTGGTGTATGTGCAGTAAAGTCCCCTCTGATTGCTTGTTAAGTTACACTTGGGTTATGAAACCAGTTCAAAATACTTTTCAAGACAGACTTTGTGTGTGTGTGTGTGTGTGCGCGTGTACACACACATGCTTCAAAATTTAAAATTAACAATAAAATTCAATTATAACCAAAAAACAAATATATTTGTTAATAGGATATAGAATCTGAACAAAAATGTAGAAATGAGACACAGTAGAAAATCTTTTTAATGACAACATATTTTGCCTTCTTGTGATAGGCAGCAAACAGGCATTAATGGTTTTAATATAAAAACATACAGTTTTGTCTTCCATTTTGACCAGAAGATGCCTAACACACAAAAAAGAAAAATTAAAAAGCAAATATGCAAATGTCATTAAAAAAAAATAATGAAAAAATAAATATAAAAAAACACTCTTATAAATGTGTGTGTGTGTGTATATATATATATGTATATATATATATATATACGCATGCAAACAGTGACATGCAAGTTCATAGTGTATGTGTGTGTTTATCTATGAATTTGGCTCAACAAATCTTGCCACAATATTTAAATATAAAGAATGACAGAAAAGAATTTTCCTTCATGGAACTATGTAATATTTGCAGATCAAATTCTTTGAACTTTACACTCATTTACAAGTTAATTATTGTTATAAATTAACGAGGAGATGAGGACTTCTCAGTCACTTTTGATTATGTATTTTATAATTAAAATCAATTTCAAATTGATCAGGACTCACTTCAGAATTTCTAATTGACTTCATGTGTTGATTTTGTTATTTATTGTGAAAGAAAATAAAGAGAAGAACCAATAAAAAAAATTAGTTTTTGTGGATTTAGTGCTACTTTTTAAATCTTTGCATTTAAAGTAAATTTTTTTATTTATATAATTTTTTTTTTTTTTTTTACAAATAAAAAGTTTTCAGTAAATAATTTTCCAAAAGAACATGAACAGAAATTCTAAACTACTTTCATTTTTTAATATTGGATAGAAAATATATTTTGGAGCCATAATTCAATGATTAAAATCCCCGAGTCAGAAGCTATAAAGTGAGTATTTAATAGGTTCAGATCAATTTATATATAAATATATATATATATATATATATATATATATATATATATATATATAAATATATAAAAGAAAGGTTGTAGTGGTTCCAACAAGAGAAAAGTATGTATATTAAAAAAGAAGAGAAGAGCGGTGCCACAAACGTTTTTGGTTGTAATGTGTTTTTTTTAGAAAAAAATATTATGCTTTATTTTCCATAATTTTACTACACGTGTTTCTGGTCTCATGACCGTCTTCAGGTAAAAGTGGAGATTTCCACATATTATTAAAAATAATTAATTTTTTCCTTATGTTTTTCAATGTTAAATATTCTCAATATGAGACATTCTCTGTTTTTGTGTTAGTAATCCAAATGTCTTTCTTGAATTGGCAGTGAAGAGTTCTGAGCGAAGGGTCATAAAACAATTAAGGTTGGTCCAAGAGAAATGATGAATTACTTATTGGTATTTTATCTTTTAATGGTTTAATGACCCCTGTGTGTTCTTAGATCTGTTTCCATTTTCGTGTGTTTCTGTCAGCATGCGTGCATATATTTCCCCTCCATACATATACTGTCTTACTATGAGGAATTAGTAAACTCATGTATGTATGTATATATATATATATATATAAGTTTCATTAAAAAAAAATGACTGATAGGTACTGTGGTTAAGTTTATTATTTAATTCTTCTAATAATTTATGTCCCAAAAATAAAATTATGTACAAATTTTCCAAATGTTCTGCATGTCCAAATAGCATAGTCAATAACATTGGCTATGCTATAAGCAATTATCAAGGATGATTTTCTACAATACAATTTCTACATAATTTATATCCGGAAAAGAAGAAAGCTATAAGAATAAGAAAAATTTAAAAAATACAACTTAACCACAGTACCTTGCCATTCATTTTTAATGAAACTTGTATAAAAGAGGGATTGCTGCCTAAATGTGATACTGAGGTTGAGGTGGTTAAACATTCAAGCAGAAAAAGGGTTAAGCCCAAAATGAAATATAAACTGAGAGATAGAGAGAATGAAAGACATTTTCTCTGGTCATGTAGAAGTGAAGAAAGGGCCATCTAAGTTGCTTTACTCCTTATGAATTGAGATGATGCACCAAGAGTTTACTTTTTATATCTATTGAAAATCTAGCATGCAGGTAAAGCAAATTGGGAAATGGCTTTATCTCTTTCTTGGCAAATTAGAAAAACACAAGAAAAGTAGATGGAAATTATATTTTTGTTAGTGAAAATGAAATGAACCGACTGCGAGGATGACGATTATGAAAATCAATCTGTCATTACAGGCAGGTGATCTGGTTTATGTTTTCTCTAGGACATTGAGCAGCCCAAGGATGGAAAACAGCATGTCTCTTTGTTGAGAATTTAAGTAAACAAATATATTTTCATTGACAAAAACAAATTGATAAATAAGTTTTATCTATTGCTCAGAACATTAAAATGAGGTGATCTAGGTTGTGTTCTCACTGGACAGGTATGTCCAAGAAAGGGAGCCAAAGAATTTAATGAGGAGAATGAACTATGCCCTTTCTCCTATGCATTTTAAAAATTAGATTTGTCAAAGACAGTGACGCCAGCCCTGAAAAGTGGGCAGATTTAGAATACCAAGGAAGGAATGAGGAAGAGGCAGATTTTAACTCTGCCTGTGTGGAGTAGTAGTCGACGATGTGAAGTGAAGCAGGTTGAAGTTAAGGGAGGAGCAATCCCTGTGAGTACTCTCAAGGAAGGGGAATAATTCTCCAGATTTGGAAAGTTGATTAAGAAAGCAGAAATAGGGAACAAAGAAAACCTTTATTGGAATTAATGAAAATTGGGTAATCACTGATCTGCAGAACTCTTCAGTCCCATGCCAGTTTTGGACCAAAATGCAGATAAACAGTTGACATTGGGGATCTCAGAGACTTTGGGCTGAAAACCAGCATAGAGTGCCTCTGAAATCCATGTCAGCTGCTACCAGAATTCCTGATTCCAAGACTTTGAACCCAGCTCCTCCAAAAGTTTAGACAAGGCCCAGTGTCACTAGAGAAATTGATGTGGGAAAGGTTAATTTTTGTTGTACCAAGAGCTATATAAACCAACTGAAGATTAACCCCGCGAATCTCTTGTTTTATTTTTCATTGTGAAGATATCTTTTTCCTTAATATAGCACCTGCCATGGCTTGATCGAATGCTGTGAGACTATGACCTTCAATTTTCCATTGCTCTGTGATCAAGAACACAGCATGGGCAGAGTTGGTGTGGATCAAAGTAGCCAGTAACCAACAACCAGCAGCAGCATAGACCAGCACAGAGCTAGCCCAGTTGTTAAAATGTCATTCTAAGACCCCGAGGACTGAACTACTAAAATGTGGTTACAACACCAGGTGTAGCTGGTGGAAAAAAGGTGATATACAAATATATATATATATATATATATATATATATATATATATACACACACACACGCACACACTAACCGACCGAGTTAACCAGTGTTGCCTAGGTGTACATGACTGCCATTGTATAACTGCAATTCCATCAATAAAATCTTCTTGTGTGATTGTTGCTTGGGGTTAAATTGTTTCAATGTTTTAGATATTCAGTAAATTTCCTATGGCCATAATAACTTTCAAATAGTATGGCATTGTTCACAAATCTAATAATCAAACAAAAACAAGGATGAAGCGTAAGAGCTTGGTTCAACTGCAAATGCATGAACGACCCCACTCCTGCTTTGCGTAATTACTGTAAAGATGGGGTTAATAAGAAGTTCTTTGAGAATTTTTCCTATTTAACACTTCAATAATCCTTCTAAAACAAACTTTGCATCAACAGTTGTTCAAATATCAATTTATGATGGAATCATATGAAGAAACTATTGGCTTAATGGCAAAAGCCAATTTTGGACCTAGTTTGTTGCAGATTCTGTTCACTTAACTAAAATAATCTAAACCAAACATTCACACAAGACAATTTGTGCATCATATATAATTTACATGGCAAATTTGGATAGCATCAGATTAAAAACCAGGTAGAAATGGCTGAAAAAAGGCTTTTTGAACAGTTTTTTGTGTTTTTTTTTTGTTACATTCGGGGAAGTGAGCAGGACTAAAACCACAGTATCTTATTCCTTGCAGGATGGCAAATTAATTGCAACATGTTTGAAGAAAATCAGATGAAAAATGAGAAAGTTATTCAAGTTTTTATAGTAGTATGAAAAACAATTTTTTTCAGTTTTTTGAAATTGTTTATGTGAAACCAATGTCGCAGGAAAACTATTAAGCACTCTGCATAAACCTCGCAATATGAGCTGATGTTTTGCATTAAGTGCAAAGAAAATCAGCTCATCTAGTAAAAATTTAGTTTTTGTGTAACTCTGCCTTGTTTTTTTGTAAAAAGTCTTACCACCCTCTTCACTTTTATCAATTTTTCTGCCAAATCTGGTGGTCTGGAGATTGAAAAGTTGAGCTTGACTTATCATAGTAAATTTGCAACATGCGTGTACAATTTCATTGAAATCAGTTGAGAAATGAGGATGTGCATAAATAGCATATACACAGACATCTTTTGTTTATATATATATATATATATATATATAGCAGCGTTGCCCATGCTTGATTCAAAAATCGTACGACTAATACAGCAATCGCTATCACTTGACTTAAAATATTCTTGCCCTTCCTTGCCTTTAAAGGAGTGCCCTTTGCCGTGCTGATGTTGCTACATGCCTTACTTCTTGCCTATCTCACACTGCGAATTTTTTCTAAGCTCTATACTAAACATTAAATCTCTTACGAAAAAAGAACTAAACAAAATGAACACAAAATGATCAGCTTTAAAAAAGGACTCATGACTGGAAAAACTGAATGAAAAAAGAATGTTAACAACAAATACTTTTTCACACCCAACCCAGTTCTGCAGAATCAGAATCAACGTTGAGTTTAAGCAAGTGAATGAGCCAATTGGAGTAAAGTGCCATGCAGATTTAAATTTTTCCCACTTGTGACGAATGCAGCTATCGATTTTTTTGCATGCTAGATAAAAATTGGTGTCAGTCAGCTGTTGGCTCTCACGCTGGCCAATAGAATCTTCCTGCCTATTCGTGGCAGCCAGCTATAGGCTCTCACTCTGGCCAGTAGAAAATGGCAGCAAACTACGTGAAAACTGCCGTAGAAGCATGAAAACAATCGATTATTTCCACTATTGATGGGAGTTGGGAAATGCAAAGTCAGTCTTGGCCTTCCTGCTAACTTGGAGCATGCGTATGTAAATTTTGGTGCAAATCCGTCGAAATACATTATTTCTGGTCTTTAAGAATATACACATACACACACATCCTGCCTTTTATAGATAGATATGTGTGTGTGTGTGTGTATATATATATATATAACTAGCCTTATCTTAGTCAGAAAAAGTGCTACCATATTAGGTCACCCAGTGAGAACCAAGCTATTGGCTTGCTACGCATCAATGACTAACAAGCATCCACAGAAAGCATGTGTGTGAGTCTAATGAATGAAGTAAGTAAAAGATTTTTATTATCATAGATCAAGTAAGTAAAGGAAATTAATCAAATTGACATTTTTCAAGAATTTGAGTATTGGGAAAATTTATGTGACCTTATCATTTGGATTACTTTCTTAAGAATCGTTTTTCAATTTAATCAGGTATCTTCAGGTGTTCTTGCTTTACTTAATGGAATTTATTGTCATACAAATTATTACAATTTATTAGGTAAAATTATCTTTTCCTTTTTTTGTTTTATGAAAAGATAGGATTATTCAACAAGGAATAGCAACCACTCTGAGCCAATAAAACATTCAAAGCAGAACAGGTGTTTAAAATAAAATAAATACACCATCAGAGAGAAAAGCTGATTACGATGAAGAGCCTACCTGAGTGAAAAAAGCAAAGAAACCATTAAATAAACCTTAAAAAAAAATATGGGTCAACAGATTTGAAAATAGATAAATATTTAATACATCAAATAAATCAGACATGAAATTGATAGTTTAATATAATTAAATGTAACTTAGCCATGGAATTAGTTTGAAAAATGTCAATCTCAGTGTAGCAAAATGAAAGGTTTTTCTAGACAAAGAAGTAATTTTTTAAATTAAGTTGTAATTTAGATATCAAATTGAAACGATTAGCTGCTGAATAAATAATTTGTGACTTTTTCTGGATGGAAATAAACAAATTGGCTTTTTACTTTATTTTTTGGAGAGGAAAGAAAATTTTTTAAAGATTTTATTTAGAAAATATAGAATTCACTTTTGATTGCGATTGCCAAAAATTGTTGAATGACAAATTTGAGCCATGAAGAGATACTTGAAAAGACACTACATCACAATTCATTTAAACTAACCCAATATGTATCCTATGTATATTGAAATGATAAATTGTCACAAAAGTTTCCTTTAAAATTTCTGTATAAACAACATTCTTTTTGTCATTATGCTATGTCCACTTGAATTTCTTCCTCTTGACATAGCTACATAAAGCTGACCATAAGAAAAACATTTTAATAATTTTCTAATGTTTATACTAATATTAATAATAACAATAATAATAGATTCAGCATCCTAACTATTATTTCACTTATTTCATACAGTTTTAAGAAAAATCTAATTAAACAGATTATTTTGACTTTGAGAAAATTTCCATAACATTTTTGGAGGAATCTGTTCAAATGTGAAATATCAGGCAACAATAATGCTTACTATGAATGCTGTGGATTTTCTAACTTATGACTAAATTCTGATAAAGCCTATATAAATTCTGTCTATACAAACATGAATTTAAAAAAAAAAAAAAAGATCAACAGAAACATTGCTTATAAATGATAATTTTTAAAATCTGGACATAAAAATAAATGAAATATTTATTAAGATATGCTTTTAAAAATTTTTATGCAAATTAAATGTTACTGCTAATTTTGTAAATGTTATTTTTGGTTTGGACTGGGTATTTTCAAAATAATATCAGCTCAAACCCTAGGGGAGTATGCCCTCAGGCAGTACCTCTCTTTTGGGAAGGTGCTAAGGTCATTACCTGGTGCCTCAGGCATCACCTAAAGAGGATGTGCCGATGGGGCTTGAGTAATTTTTCTGTGATATTGCAGGTAAACCCACTTTAAACTAACCTTGTATCACATTCGGTTGTGATGTGGGTGCACTGATAAATACATATACATATATATATATATATAAGACAAAATTCTTCCTATGGTACTGGTACAGTTCATAGAAAATTTCATATGTGAATTTATATATGGTGAGCTGATCATCTTAATCTAAAGATTATACCAATTAGTCTAGTTAGAGACATACTGACTAGATTGTCATGAGTGACTGAAACATGCTACCTGACAGGTGTAAAAATAGATAAAAACAATGCTCCCTTTTGGTACACCCATTTCTTGGTCATATACAGAAAGGGTGGTGCGAACTTAGGCATTGGAAACAAGCTCTGTTAAAAAGTTATTAAGATAAGCAATCTTCCTTTAAGACCCATTTTGTTTAAATCTTGTATAATGCTGTGTTTCCATTTAGTATCATAGACTTTTTTCTATGTTAAAGAAAACCGTGGTCAAGTTTTTCTTTTCAATAAAAGCATTTCTAGTAGAAGATTCCAGATGAACCAGCTGGTCTATTACATTCTGTTATTTCTAAAACCAGACTGGAAGTTTTTAATTATATTGTTAACTTCAAGGAACCAGATAAGTCCATTATTAATCACCCATTCAAGTGTTTTGCAAGGACCACTTATAAGGGTGACTGACAGATAGTTTAAAGGATTTTTCAGGTCTTTCTCAGTCTTCAGAATTGGAATGATAATTGGCTTGTTTCCAGAGACTTGGAATATTGCCACTGATATTGTTATATATCTCAAGTAAATAATTGAAGGAAAGTTTTTCTGGAATTCATAATGGATTACATCAGGGCCAGTAGCAGAATTACAGGATTTATTTAGGGAGACCAATAGTTCAGATAAAAAGAAAGGTTGGTCATAATCTTCTTCATTGCTTGAGTAAAAGTTTAGTTTCTCCCTCTTTGTTTCTTTTAACATCCTGGAATTGTTTACAATAATTATTTGATGAGAAATCTTTTGAGAAATGTTTGGCTAATAGATTTATGATATCCTTTTTGCTGATAACTTTAGTGTTCTTTTGTGAGAAATGTTTCAAAACGAGTACATTTGTATTTGCCAGAATTTTTACAAAATCATATTCCAAACAAATTTGGTTTTTGCATTGGAGTTGATACTGAGTAAAAAGTTTTTCCATAAAGTTCACTTGGAGCTTTTAATTGTTCCTTGTATGAGGCAGGAGCTGCCCTGACCTCACTCACCAGCCTTGATAGAGTCCAAAAGTGTCTCTGAACCTTTGAGGGTGACAAATTATTCGCCACCATCCAACCTCTTTACCACAGGCAAGATGTTACAAGTCTATTGCTGTTATGTCACTACTTCCATAGAAAGTGCTCAGACAAACTACATTCCTTGGTCCTGCCAATTCAAAGCTTCACAGTAAAGACCAGCCATACCACTTACATAGTAGCAAACCACCTACATTTCTTCCGTATTCCATCGGTGAGAAGTAAGTTCCACTCTAACAGCTTCTTGTTAGCAACTGCTCTGTGGAACTGACTCCCACGAGGATGTTTCCCTAATCACTACAATCTTGTTTAAAGCTAGGGTTATCCTCCGTAATCTTCCACTCCTATTTGCACAAATTGCCTCTTAACATAACCCTCTACTTTGAGTGGCTCTTGGGCCTTGTAAAGGGTGAACCTTACTGTAAAAAATAAACAAAAAGCAGCAGCTTTATTTTGAAAAAAGTTTAGATTTTCAGGGGTTGGGTGCAGCTTAAATTTACAGAGTGCATTGTATCATAATCTAATAGCTTTTGAACATTCATCATCAAACCATGGTCTGGCATATTTAGGAGATCTAGATTCCGATTTTGGTATTCATTGCTCTACAATAACGTCTTTTTGTAAATTGAGTGATGTGTTCTTTATTATTTATGTCTTTGTTGTTTTTTTTATTTTCTTCTGGGATCAGTTGGGATTGACATAGCTCCTTAAATAATTTTCAGTCAGTTTTTTAAAGTTCAAGTATGGAGTTAGTGTGTCTATTGATTGGTGTGTTTCAATATGATTGGCAAGTGGTCACACCCATAGGTGTCATCACATTTGTCAGACATATTTAAGAACAAATGTTACATCAGGGAAAAATGTTTTTAATCATTTTCTACAGTGAGCTTTCAATTTCATAGAAATCAACACACATAGTCGTCTGCATGTTTGAATAGTGTTTGAGATAATGTTGCTGATTGATTAATAAATGCTAATGTAGAAATTTGAATTTGGAGCTCATGTGAGCCTATTCTTACACAAAAAAATGAGTGCTAAAGATATCACTTAAATCTATTGAACTTTTCTACAATTTTTTAACATGGACCTAACATTTGCTCTTATGACTGGTAAATGTGATGACACCTATGGGTGTGACCACTTACCAATCATATTCAAAAGCACCAATCAACAGACACACTAACCCTATACTTGGACTGTAAAAAACTTTTTGTTCCACATATATACATTTCTTTTTTTTTGGCATGTACACAAGTATTAGGGCTTGTTGCGACTAGCTGATTGATCAGATCAGGCCTCTGACTGCTTGTCTAGTCCAAGTAGAAGGTCTAAAGTGTTGCAGTTCACATCACTGTTTCTTCACCCAAGTCATTGACTGCTCAGCCACTAGGATTCTATTCTCAGGCATCGCAGTCGCATTGGTGGGGTGAGGAGGTTACACCTCTGCAGAGGTTCAGTCAGTGGTCTCATGGCACCAGCCAACTAGGTGATTGCTGTAACAGCTTTTGTAGCTAAGTGGTAAAATGCAACTGGCTTGAAGGTGGCTTCCTAGATTAATGGTATACAGGCTTAATTCTGTTCAAGAGCCAAATTTTCTTTAATAAGATTCACAATCCCGAGGTCAGTAGATACTAATTTGTTTGAAGAAAATAGAGATGCCTGCTCAAACAAATGCACCAACTAAACAAAATACTTAGAGTCTAATGAAAAAAATCTATTGTTTAAAAATAGGCAGTTATAGAAAAAAAAAAAAAAAAAGAACTTACCTGGTCAGCATCAACAAATAGGATTTTCTTTACATCAAGTGGAAATAAAACATCTAAGAATAAAATTTTGTACCTGGAACAAACAAAAAAACAAACAAAATAAAGCATTAGATAAATATTCAGTTGTGTATATTGGGTAAATGAAAAACTTTATTGAATTTATTAACCCATACATCATGCCCACTGTAAAGTGTGGTACCAATCATAAAAATTAAAATAAGAATTCAATATTAATTGTAGGTTTTTAACTTAAAATCTGGTATAAATATAGGTTTCTACTAATCTATTAACATCCACTGTTTGAAAAATGGGATGGTGGGTATTAATTGTTTAAGTAAAAATAAAAGAATTTTTTAAAAATCTTTTACCTTACTGAACAACATATTAAATTTTGATTCACTATCTTTTGCCATCTTTCAGGCAGCTTTATAATTCCATCCTCCCAGAACATTTTATCTTCCTCATTAAAAAAAAAAAAAAAAAATTGCTCAATGTGTGTTTTGCAGTTTTTCTGGGAGTAGAAATCGTTTTCATTTAAGAGAATTTCTTAAAGACCAGAATAAATGGTCATCCAAAGATGCAATATTTTCTGAATAAGGCAGATGAAGGAAAACCATCCAGTTAAGCTGTAACAAGTTTTGGCTGGACAACAGAGAAAAATTCAGTGGCCTAGTGGGATCCTCATCAAATATTACAGCATAATTTAAGACACTTTTCATTTATCCATTGCTGTCTTAGATCAGCTGGAAGCAGTACTTGTTAAAATCAATTGTTTGGCTTTTCAGAGAAAACTTCCTAACTATACATCATATTTTTTGGATGAAGAATAATCATTGGTATGATTAGGGATGGTTCAGTTCAGTTGCCTCCAAATCTGTTACAATCTGTGCTGCTGTGAATTATTCCTTTTTCAATTCTTGTTACAAAGTGCAAATAGACGAAAATTCAAATTTTAATTCAGTAGGCATCTTTTCATTTATGTGGAAGCCACACATCAAAATGACTCCCATAACCAATCTAGTGCAAATGATTTTCAGCACATGATTTGAACATGTTGGCTATCACCCACACTGTATAATGCTGATAATATTTAAGTAATATTTTGATTTGATTGCTCTTAGAATTAATTGGTCAACTAGAGCATGAAGAGTGAGGAAAGGAGGGAGAATACACTTTCAAGATATTTTATTACAAACAATATGTGCTTCATAAAATGACAAAAGCATAAAAATCTAGTTTGTGTTTTTACCTTTCTTAAAAGCATAACATAAATGAAAATGTTACATTCATTTTTCCCATCTTCAATAATAAACAATAAATTGGTCAATTTTTGACAAATTTTCTAAAAAATACAAACTTATGACAACTGTCACAATACAATCAAAAGCAATTAAAATAAAAATATGAAGTCAGTTAAAACTAAATACTCCAAACGTCATCTAATGACAAAAGCAAAATTGATATTTCAGCCAGCATGTATCATACATTTGATATTCACCTGCTGTTGTACAACCAATAAAATACTTACCAGGTGATGACTTCTGTAACTAAAGTAGGATTTGGGGACTGAGATATCTCTCCCTCTCTCTCATACATACGCACACGAAAATGTATATAAAATAACACAAATCAATAATGCCTATCAAAATATGTAAAATTACTAGAATTTAACCTTTTCCAAAGTAAACAAAATTTTTGTAAAAAAGTGTGCAATTTAAATTAAGTTTAATTGATTTATCTTTTGACCAACTTTAGTTTTATGTACATAATGCTCACTTGATCAGATAAACCTATTGAATATATGGAGTATAAATATGATATCTGTTAATAATCCAATAAATTTATCTGGTTCTGATGAGCATTGTGTATGCAAAACATTCAAGTTGGTCCAAAGATAATCTTATTAATTTATCAACTATACACACACACACACATATATATCTCCACATTTAATAATAATGAAAAGAATATAAATTCAAATGTTCACAGCATGAATTCAAAAGAGGGCTCAATACCAGTAGAGCAGTAGTTATTTATTATAAAAAGGTTGTAATTGCTTTTGTCTGAATGTAAATATATACATATATATATATATATAAAATGTAATGTTCAGCAATATGTGAGATGCTGGAAAGTTCTCAAACAAATGTCTAAACACTAGGTTAGGCAGATATAATTTTTGCATCTTGTGCGTGTGTGTGTGTATATATATATATATATATATATATATATATATATACATATACACACACACACAGGATGGCAATAAAATCACTATACAGTTACTTACATTAACAATTAAGACAAAGCAATTAATCAACAGTCCAGAAATTTATTATTAAAATGGTTCTGGTTAATAACAAAATGCTATAGTAAACAATAGTTTAATTAATTACTGATACTGTTTGAACTGCAAGCCACCTGCTTCAATGCATTTTCCTAATAGGTGTTGAATTGGCAAGTAGGTTTCCCTGAACAAGGCCAACTTGTGTTTTAATTCTCTCTGCCTACACAGGGCAGGATACCATATATTAATAACAACAGACTGCAAAGTGAAGTCTGGTTCATGCCCCGTGTGAGACAGAAGAACTCCAGAGAATAGACTGTCCTGCAAGCAACAGAATTCAGTAAATGTTTGCCAATAGCGGAATCCTGAGCCTGTGAACACCTAGATGCTACAGGCTCATGTTTACGTACCTGACCCAGAACATACTTGCTGATCCTAACCTCTAAATAGTTTTGCCCACATAGTTTTGCCCACATTGACATTTATACTGGTAGACAACTAAACTCTGCCTAACTAGGAAATTTTTTTTTTTTTTTGCTCCCTCTCCTAGTTTTGGTATATTTTAACATCAGCCGTTGAAAATAATTTTTCTTTTCAAGCACTTAGCGTTATTTGCTGACAATATTTTTTCTGAAGATGTGTCGGCTGAAAGGTACCTATAATTTTAATTGTTGTGATACTTTTGTATCCCTTTTTTATGTATAAAATATGACTCCTTTTTTTAAAAGACCATTTTAAATAATGATGAAGGTGGATTTCAGAAAGTTATAGGAATCACAGGAATATAGTGACCTTTTTATGTGGGAGGTATTTAAACTTTATTTTTTGTATAAAATAAATTAAGCAAAGTGACATTTTGTAAAAATAAAAATGTTCAGATATAATTGCCACAGATTACAAAATGCTTTCCTGAAGTTTTTTAAAGAAATTTTAACTCAGTATCTGTAAACTGTGTATTTAGGTGAAGAGTGTCTTTGTAATAAGAATTAAGTATATTGTCATAATTATTTAAATATCACATTTACTTGAGAATTTTTGAAAATGTTGCCTAATTGAAAGTTAATTCAATCAGCAGACACTTTTAGAAATCAAGTGATTACTTAATCTTCAGGAAGTTATATAAAACAGTGTCTGCTTCCTTCTGTGTTGACAAATAGAATATAGTTTGTTTAAAAGAAATATCCAAATAATTTCAACAGCAATCAAGCTGCTGGTATTAAAGTTAGGAGAGTGATTACTAAAGGCACAAAGCCTCTACATTTCAAAGGAGATAAAGATATCTCAAATGCTAGTATAATACCTGTATATTGCCAGATAATAAATACAACATATAACAAAGAGGACAGTCTTTGTAAGTTTACTTGTAGATAAGAAATACTCCAATCACAAGCAACAGATGACTAATTTAAGAAAAATGAAAATGTATATTTGACATGTATACTTAGTTTAGTTCGGTTTGGTTTATGGCATAAAAACCTTTTCTAGCTTATTTATTTGTTTTGATAAGCAATAGATAGCGAGACAGAGGTCCAGTTGCATAAGAGTCAAAAAAGTAGACATATGTCAGGGCTGCACAAAAGTAAAAAAAAGGTGCCCTCCTTTAGTGGGGTGAGGGCTTACTCTTCTGCATAAAATTTGAAACTCAAAAGGGCCCCAGAGATAAATGCTACCTTTTTTGTAAGCAATGCACCTTCTAATTAGCAGACCTTGGCAATATCAAGAATCAGACTACCAAGCCCATATCTCTTGGTTTGACCATTAAGCAAGTCTTCTGAGTGCTTCCAGCACTGATGGAAAACAAAGTAGGAAGTTGCCAAGCAAATAATTAAAGAAAGAAACCAAACAGGAAACAACAAACCAGATTTTAATGGATAACATTCAAGAAAAGAGTTAAGGCTGCTTATAGTGAAGACAAACATGGAAGGCCAATGTAATGCCTGGAAGGCACCACTTAACAAGGCTGAGAATGATAACTCAAAAATTCTAAATCCCATAAGGCTCAAAGATTAGCATAATCTCCTTTACAAAAACACCTCTGTTCTAGATTGAACCTAGGACTTGTAGGCCAGCTCTTGTTAGAAAGTGCTGCTCAGTGATAGGCCATATAGCCTAAGTCTCCATTACATAATGCAAGACAAATAAGTGTTAGTTTATAGTTTACCTAAGAGACTAAGACAAACATAATTTTCTGACAATAGACAAACATTATCTACTTTTGAAATTTAAAAATAATCTTATGGCTAATTTAAGAATTTGAATACAAGATAGAGAGGTTTTATGTTGGCAACATTAAATACTGTTATCACCTTTTCACTTGAAAAGCAAAATTATTCCATTTCTCAAGTGAACCTGAGAATAACTTTTTTTCCTTTAAAGTGAAACTTAACCATCATAAAATTATCTATATATTAATTGTAGTTTTTGACCAAGATTCTTTAAATAACATTAGTATTTTTTCATTTCACCTCAAGTAAGGCAATAAAACCACTAAGATGCAAGGTTGTGGAGTGTGAGAGAATATATGAGGAAAAAAAAACTATTAAGGAGAGAGAACAATAAATGAACCAGGATTAAGTAGAAAGAAAATAATGATTCACATTGTGTTTACCTTTTTGAAGAACAATGTTAACTGGGAAGCAAGAAGTGGGAAGAGAGTTCTACAAGTGAGAAGTGCAAGAGAAGAAACTGTTTGCATAGAATTTATGGTAATATCTAGCCATTTCAACTGTAAAATAATGAGACCTTGCCGCCAGTCTAGCACTGCGTTTAAATTTATATAGATACCATAGAAGAATGTTCATAAGAACATTAACCATGAAAGTATTTATAGAAAATTCACCAAAGTAAAAGAAAAACAAAAAAAATTATACATTGCTTATTTTTGTGAATACAGAAAATGTTTTGCTAATGTTGATTTTTCAATTCTATTTTCAAGAGACTAATCTGCAGTTGGCACATTTAGATATTTAACAGCAGGCCATTTTATCTCAATATTTACTAAGTATAGTCTGGTACAAAGCCACAAGAAAAGGGTATCTCATGAGACCTAATCTTGTAACAAATCTCCTGCTTGTGTAACAATCAATCTACAGTTGATATAAGATTTTCAAAGATTTAGCTTCAAGGTTTCAATAGTGGAGGACCCAGTGAAGAAAGGACTGAAAAGTCTGCCCAACTAGTTTGTTAATCACTTCTCTATGGTAAGAAAGCTATTAAGACATGCCTTGCCACAGAGTTGAATCATCTGCATTCGCTTTGTATTCCATTAAGAATTTCCATTCAGACAGATACTTCTAAAGAGCTGTTGCTTTGTGGAACAGACTTTTCATGAATCACTGCAGTCTTAACCTTTTCAAGGCTAGGGTCAACTGTTATATATCCTACCTATCCTCGTCATCTGCACTTCTTACTTTCTTGAAAATGAGCTATCTTGAGTAACTTTTGGGACTTGTATTAATTAAACAGTAGTGTAAAAGAAGATGCTAAGTATGCAATAAATGTAAACTTGGATAGATTGATTGATGTTTTTTTTTATGGCTTATCAACCTTTTTTAAGTTATTTAAAGCTGAAACATTACAGTACTTGGCTTTCCCAAACAATCCCCTCATAACTTAATTGCGCTTGACACGGCTTAACTTTGATGATGAAACAGATTGAGTTTTTCCAGCATGAATTGACCTTTGGATGGAATGTCTTCAACTATGGGAGATTTTTTTTTTTTTTAAAATGGCATATAATTCATGAAGCATCATGTACTTTTTTTGCTTCCAATTTATTTTTGGCAAACATGCATAAAAAAATAAAAAGGCAATTTTCTTTTCAAGTGTATAAAAAAAAAAAAAAATGATGAATATAAAGTGATATATGAAATAAAAATGAATTATATGAATATAAAAAGTGATATATATAAAAAAAAAAAAAGCAAAATTGTATTTATGAAGAATGAAATTCAACCTTTGGCACTTTTTATTTATCAGCATCTCACAGTCAAATATAGAAAATAATCTTCTATATGCTGTGTCCCTTCAGGTCATAGGCAATCATGGCTCTTGCTATAACTTCCCACCCTTTATAGCTTATAGTAAAGCTTGTCTTGTTTCTAGCTCTCCTAATCTCTGTTCTGTCAACCATTTACACAACCTTTTTAGGTAGGTTATGGGCTGCTTTCCTCTGTCCTTCTTGTCTTTAATATGCCCTGTGAGTATCTTCCTCATTATGTGCCCTAGAATTTTGAGCTATCTCTTTCTGATGCTATATTTAAGTGTCCTTTTTGGTTTCCATTTTCTCTGAGACTTTGTTGTTGCTCAAATGTTCACTCCATGGTATTCTCTGCATACTTTTGTAAAACCACATTTCTGTTGCCTCAAATCTCTTCTCTCTCTGTAATGAGATGGTCCAACATTCACTGTCATATAGGAGTACCGATATTAGATCACAGCTCAATACTCTTTTCTTTAAAAGGTACATGACATCCAAAAAGAGAATGCTGCTGTTTTTCGTTGCAATGTAAAAAAAATATCTCCTTATAAGAATAAAGATAATTTTTAAAATAAGATTTTAATCCCAAAAATGTAACTTCTGTAAAGGTTTTAAAATATTCCAAACAAATCAACACAATGATCAAAAGTTGTTAACTGATTATTAATAAGAACGTTATCCTCATTTGTCATTAACCTTAAAGTGGAATCATTTATTTATCTATGTTTCTTCCTAAGATTCTCAAATCTGGTACAGATTACAGATGCAGACCCCACACCCTTACCTTCCATCAATAATAACAAAGTTGATTCTTATCAAGCATTCAGACTAGAGTTAATGGCCAAACACTTCTCAAATTAGCTTCAATAACTTAATATCCTGCTTTTACTGCATTATTTGAGCACAGAAGAGAAAGAAATCCTGTGTTATTTAAACACGTTGCTATCACTTTCATGGTAGATTGTTAAATAGAGGCCTAGGCTAGATTTAATAACCTCTGACCTAGTCACCTAGTTCTTGCTTGTCAAAAGCCAAGCAGTTTATTTTTAGAGCTTATACAAGGCAAATAAATGAATAGTTGCTATTCTAATAAACACTATTGTAATCTAGATTTTTTTTTAGATTCAGAAATAGCAAACAGTTTCCATTTCAACAATACTGTCTGTTCAATCAACTTAAAGTAATGACCAACAAAATAACAATCTATAAAATAATCTTGGCATATTCACAAGATACAGTGAGATGATGTTTACAATCTAATTACTATTTGCCATTAAGTAGCTATGATTATCTGAAGTAAGATTTAAAGGTATAAAAGTTATGATTTAGATGTAGAGGGCTTTCCAGGACTGTGGATAACTAAGATTCCAGGTGACTAACATTAGTTGTCTGTATCTTAATTTAAATAAATTTTAGCTTGATTCTAGCCATAATATAGAGCATACAACTATTAAAAATATTAAACATCAGCCACCACGAAATTAATACAAAAAGGGAACCTAAAGATAAGCTTAGGGAACTTTCCTAACCAATTCCACTCCCCATTAAAAAAAAAAAAAAAAAAATTATTGATCTTCCCACTGCTGCATTTAAATCAAACAACAATCATGTTTTTCAAGCTTTATTCTTTTTTTTTGTCCAAGTTTAAACTGTATCAGGTTATGTTATATGAAATTTGCAGACTATGAGTGGAATTATCTATACATATGTAAATCCTACACACAGCCAAACTTTAGTTTGTTTAACGGCATATCAACTCCTTATGGGTCACTTAATGCCGAAATTCAATTTTCTTGGGAGCTTTAAAGTAATAAAAATATGATATTTGTCATTCTACTTTTATTCTAATTAAGTACATGATAGATGATACTCAGTTTTTGTGCATATACATGTTTTTGTGCATATACATGTTTTTTGTGGACATGATTACTAGACATGGTGATATGTGTGTTTTATGTTGTAGTTATGTTTTGGAAAAGTTCGATTAAGTTATGTTTGGAATACAGTTCGATTTCTTTAAGAAATGGTAGGATATTATAGGGTTTAATATCATGAAACAACTCTTTTATGATGGTTGTTTGGCTGATTTTGTTTAGCGGCATATTAACCATTACAGGTTATATAATTCTGAAAACTAAATATTTTGAATGCTTTCAGCTGCAGATAAAATGTATTACTGGTAATTAAACTATAAAGATCCATTTTTATACATTCACAGTGTTTTGTTTTTGTTTGGCAGTAGAACTATTTGCTTATAGATGGGACCCTAACAGGTGTTAAACTCTAAGTCAGGGTAATAACAGCAATTAAACTTTCATGCTCCTCAAAACCAAGCTCCTGATCAGAGGTTTTGCTGCCAGATGTAGTTTATCATCATACCCAGGACAGCCAAACTTTAGTAAAATATTTGAATGAGTGCTGAAACCAAACTTACAAAACACAGATGTTATTAAACACTTATTGACAGTTAAAATGACTAAAACAAAAGAAAACCCCTAATTTTGAAGGGGTCCTGTTAACATCCATTAAAGCTTGAATTCTTTAAAATAAGCCACTTTTGGATTCTTAACTCTCTTCCATAAGATAAATGTACCGGGTATAACAACAAAATTATCCAAATCATGTAACAGCATTGGATAATTGTCCATCCCACAAAATGTTTAATATCTAAAAAACACTAAACTAATTGAGTTTCTTTTCTCTAGGTTTTCAGATAAGACATTTAGCCATCTTGACACCAGTTATAATAAGGATCATTGAAAAACCTTTTAAGTTATTCAGCTAGAAAGAGAACAGTTTAAGATCATTTTGTGTCAGCCACACTATATCTTCCTAACTGAGCAATTGGGAAAAGAAAAAGATCATTCAGACCTTCAGTGACGGTACCAACATTCATACTCTGGTTTCCATCTTCAAAGTCCATTCAAGAACCATCAAGAGAATAAGTTTTAAAAGGAGTTAAGAGTAGAGAGGAAAACAGGATCAGGAGGTTACAACAGCAAGAGGGAACATCATTTCAACTTAAAGCTAAATATATTCTTATTGTTCAAAGTAGAGTCCAATAGTGTTATATAAAACCTTGAAGAATTCCAGTAATATATCTTTAATTATTTCTAAGATACAACAGTTCAAAGCTTAATCTAACAATTTGACAATTTTACTGTTACACCCAGTATATGCTTCTAATGTGCATGAATGAAATAAAAAGAACAGCCTGGAAAATCAAAATCATTTCAAACATTTCATTATTACAGATTTTTAAAGTATAAAACTATAGTAAACAAAGCATTAAAAGTTAAAAGTATTATTTAACTGTAAATATACATATATCACAAAACTCATGTGGTGTGTTGGAAAGCTTCATCAGTGATGTTGGTGCCATTGGAGTATTTGAGCCTCTAAAACATTAGATGCTCTCTCCCAGTTGAACCAATCAGGAGTTATCACTTTTTGGTTAGCTTCCTGACATTTATTTTTGAATCAATGAAATTTGGTTTGAGCTTATACTGATTTGATTCTTTTTTAGGATTCAGCCAATAAAAATGTTTTTTCAGTTACTACAGTCTCTGTTTGCCTGTCTCATGCCATTGAATTGGTTCCACCAATAATTCCCCACCCCCATTTCCTTTTTTGTTAATTTCCCTTCCAAATTGATAAGAAAAAAGTATTGCATAATGTTTTTGCAGTCCTTTTACAGTCAAGAAATTAAGAACTTTTATATCAATAGGAAGAAGGGAAGAAATAAAAACTCAATCTCAAATGTGTTTTATTAAAATATAATAATCCAGATGTGTATTTTTTTAAAGAAAATTCTGTAAAATAAGTTATAGGGTAAGTAATAAAAGTTTGTTAAAAACACTGGAACAAGAAATGCAATCTTTATTATCAGAATGTTATCAGAGCAAGCAATTCAGATGCAAAATGATCTTCATTTCATAGACTCTGCAAAAAGCATTTGATGAGGTACAACACCATGGTATTTGAATTGCTAGGAAAACTTGATTTATTTAGGAAAGAGATTAGAATAATCTGAAACATTTACTGAGAACATGAATTGATCAAACGCACAAAATTAGAAAGTAGCATAAGAGAAGAATGTATCTCTCTGACTGGATTCATTAAATTTTACAGCCTGGTGATCTTAAGGGAACTACAAGTCCTAGGATTTATTATTGGCAGACATAATAAAGTTGTAAGATATGCAGAAGACAATGTGTTGATGTCAGACACAAAAAAAAAAAAAACTCCAGGAGCTCCAAGACAAGGTAATAAAAGAAAGCAAAAAAGAAAATTCCAACGATAACTTGTAAGAAGACCAACTATATTGGTCATTATTCTGAAGCCTCTAGTTTGTAGCTTGCATTATGTAAGCTATGAATTGGAAAATTTCATTAGAAACAAAGAAAAAAAAGTGTTGAACTGTTATGTAATATCAATCAATATATGGTAGTGAATGCTGAACAGTTTCTCCACTGATGAAGATAAGATTTTAGGCAACAAAGATGTGGCTCTACAGAAGGATGCTGAGAATACCATGGACTGAATATATGAGCAAATAAGGCAGTTCTAAGGAAAAATAGGAACAAAAAGAACACTTGAACGTAGAATCAGAAAGAGACAGTTGAAATTTCCAGGACACATAATGAGGAAAGAGGACTTGGGGAATTTGACACTCAAAGGACATATTAAAGTCAAGAGGTACAAAGGGAATCAGCGAGTAACCTACCTAACGAGCTTGTGCAACTGGATAGCAGAAAAGGGACTAGGAGGGAGATTAAGGAGATAAACATTGGTTAGAACTACGAAGGATAGGAAACTGTAGAGGGCCATGATTACCCACGTCCTGAAGGGACAAGGCACATAAAAGTAAAAAATTAATAGTAATAAAAAAATGAATCCATAGCTTAAAATTTAATGAAAATCTAAGCAAAATTATCTTCTTAAACAGATAGGAAAGATCAACAATAGAAAAGCCCTAATATCTGCAGTATGAAAACAGCAAATATTTATAAAGTTGTCTAGTATGGCACAAGGCCACAAGAAGCACTCATTCTTGTGGCCATGTCAAACTAAGCTAAAATTAGTAAATGAATATAAAATTGTAATGTGTTTATCAAAAGCAACAAAACTATCTTTTTTAGCATGTTGTTAATTTCTTGAAAATTGGAACAACTAAATTATCTCGACATTAAAAAATATCTTTTCTGTATTTTTGCAAAGTTTAACGCTAGCTCAAACTAGAGCCAAAGTCTGTGTTTACCAAATGAGCCTCAGACCTTGCCTCTTTGTTAAAGCCTTTAGTATTTGGATTGAATAGATAAGGTAAAAATCTAACAAAGCACTTTCACATTACAAGGGCTTCAGTCACCTGCCTCATTTTCCCCATTAATAATTTCTAATAAGCTTGTATTTTTTGTTTGTTGCAATTCTATAGCAAAGGAGGAGGAAACAATGAAAGAGAATCCCTTAAACTTTATCACAGCTTTTGTCCCATACACAACTACAGACAATGGATTATGAATAATATTTACAGGTTTATAAGGGAGCAGAGTGGCAAGGCTTTTTAGGGATCAATTTCTACTAGCTCCTTTCGAAGGGAATAGATAGAGGTGTATAAAAATCAACAATCGGCATTGTGTTAGCATGGGAAAAATAAATAAACAAAAATTAAATCTGAGATAATATCCACATTTCCCACACTTGCCATAATGAATTTGTTTTCATTTTGAAAATGACAGCCTGAAAGAGGTAAATGGAAGCACTTTGTAAATGTACAACTACTTAACGATTCCAAATGTCTTAAATACAATACTAAGTTTAGCAATCCTATTAATAAAGGTGTTTTTTTTTGCATAGTTCAAGAAGCAAACAGAGTAGGAGTAGATATGTTTGTCTGTCATCTGGTTCACACTACTCCTTGGTCTTTTCAACAGGAGTAGAAGTTTATCACTTGTTTCTTGTTTAGGGCTAGGTTTCCGGTTTCTTCTAAAGTCTACTTGCACACTGTTATCTTTCCGGTATAACCCCAAGAACATGCCCCTTCTTACACTAATACAGCAACATACAGTAATTCTCTACCTTGAGTGGCTCTTGGGGCTTGTATTGGGTGAACATTAAAAAAAAAAAAAAAAAAAAAAAAAGAAAATATTTATAGAAAATTTTTTTGCACAGGCGTATTCTTTAGACCTTCCTTAGGCCATGACACTTGTCAGAATATAAATTTGATTTTTATTTTTTTACTGATTCAGGAGGGGGTCCTGTTTATCATACTGATACAGTATCAAATCGATCCCTGACATTTACAGATTATTGGACTTAGCTGTTATTTACAAATGTCAAGTTTGGAAGTGTGGTAACATTACTGATATCTGCATGTTTTTTTTTAAATTTTCTGAATTAGCTTTTAACATTTTAAAAAACTTTTTCTGTATAGGATTTTTTGGAAGCACATGCACAAACATTTGAGGTTAATTATTTATCTTAAATAAAGAATAAACAGATACATACTTTTATTAATTTATGTAATTTTTTGGTTCTTTAACTAAAAATATGTATATCCATTTGTTCCTTAATTAAAAGACATCTTTTTGCATACCCCCTGTTTTCATATGCAAAACAACAAAGTCCAATAACTCGGAAAAAGTCAGGGATTGATTTGACATTTTATCAATATTATGAACAGGATCCCCAATTCTAAATCAATAAAAACATCAATATTTTCAGATTATGACAAATGTTGAGGCCTAATGAAGGTCTAAAGAATGCTAATGCATGAAAAATTATTTCCCAAAATATTTTCCCCTATTTTTCGCAAGACGGTCAGTTTGTTTAAGTCAGGGTTTGGTGACCTTTTGGAGAGAGCAGAACAGAAAGCCATGCAGTGTCTCGGAGGAGGAGGGCCATTATATCAAATGTATTATAATAAATTGTCTCGACCTCTGACCACTCCATCCAGAAGGCTACCTTGGTCTGTAGTTTTGAAGAAAAAACCAATGAAGTTAATGTTGTATCTGTTGTAGAGCAGTTTCACAGTGGAGGCTTGTATTTGTACTAAGTCGGTCCTAAAATAGGTTCAATGTACAAAACGTTAAGAACTTGATATAATAGGTAATGACGCAGAGAAATCTAATCGTGGTTGCTGATACTTTAATATCCGACTAACGGTCGTCCAACATCGACCGATTGACCAACTCACTGAGCGACTCCTACTACTCTTACTTATTATAGGTGGGAGAGTCTATTAACTATAGAACAGGTGTGTTCCACTATAACAGTATCATTTAAACAAGTTTCCTTATTTGACTACAGGATAAAAAGGATCACCAACTAGAACAAACAAAACATGCAAATTTCTTACTATAAACGGAATACAGAGAGAAATGACAAATTATTGAACAAGACACTTGTTTCTGCTTATTGTTCAATAACTTCTTCACATCAGGTGAAATATTTGTTGTGATAGGAACAAATCATAATCCAGGTAGTCATCATCCAACCTTGTTCTTAAGAGACTTTCAGCATATTTAATTTTCAAAAAAGTTGTTCACAAGTGTATGTAATTCCAAATAATGATACCATCATTTTTGTATTGTTCAATAGATTTTTATTTTCTGTTTGGCAAAACATACTTCTTGTAGAAGTCAACAGTAGATTCAGAATGAAACTTTGATTTAAAAAATTGTCACATTCTAAGTTGATTAACTCCAACTGATATTTTTCTGCCACTTGCTCCACAAATTAATTAGATAATTAATGTCCAGGTGTCAAGTTAGTGGGCTGGATAAAAATCTTTTGTGTGGCCCTTGTTTAAGTAGTGTCCTATTCTGATATTTTTATGAGAAGTTTAACATTTTGGTGATCATAATTACTTTGAAATGACAGATAATAAATCAGTTCTGACTGTTTTAAATACTTTAAAGCTATGTTGAGTAGCTTAGAGAGAAATTTTAGACAATGGTCACAACACTTAACTGATTCGACAGACATCACTTATTTTTATCACACACTGAGAGGAGTGCAGATATTTCAGAATGGCCACCTGATATCCATTTTTAACCCTCAAAGCTTAATACATGTGGTTGCAAATTTCAGGTTCCGTTTTTCTTACTATTTTGAAATAAGACAAGGTTTTTTTTCTTTCCTATCTCGAGCATTCTCTGATGATCCCTCAATTCAAAAAATGAGAGAGCTAAATATTACATTATCATTACAATGGGCTTTGAGAATCTGAAACCTTTTATCTACCTTCAAAGCTTGCTTTTATGAAAAAAAAAAAAAAAAAAAAAAAACAGTGGTCAAATATTTTAACATCCATTCTATTACATATTTAGTGTAATGCTTTTAATTAAAGTTAAGTTTTTTTTTTTTAAAAAATCTTTCACATCTAGAATTCTTGGCCTATTTCAGTTCTCTTTGACCCAAACCTAACACGATAAATTTTTCTCTTTAAATAGAGCCATTGGGGAGGTAAACTCTGAGGCTATAATGCTATAATTCATATCCTGAAAATTAAATTACTTAGATTAAACTGTAATTTAACAAGCTCCTCAGTAAAGCATTTTTATTTACATATACTATTTCTTTGAGTCTTTATCAGACCATTGTACCTATGGTAGTTACATTGCAAGTAGGTGAGAAGTGTTTTGCTGAGTTTATAATCTGATCTTGTTACTTCTAATACTTTGACCAAATGGCTAAGCTTACATGGAACAATGGAGATTAAACTACAGAAGTTGGACCTGTACTTACAAAAGGTGTTCCAGAGATATTTATTTACAGAGCAATCAGCGCTTTGCATTATTCTGTTCAACCTCATAGTGACACACACACACACGCACAAAAGGCTGTCTCTTCTCCTCCACTGATGTTTAATTTCATGACACAATTCCTTAATCTGAGGAATTTGCAAGGGAGAAACCACAAAGTCTGTAACAATGCCATATGCAAAGCTGAAACTCCAAGCACTTGTTTCACAGATTTCTTCAGAGGAAACAAAGCCTTAGCTGATTAGTGAAGGAAATTGATAGAAGCCTGAGAGAAGGAAGTCTCAAGCGTTTGACAATTCCAAGTCTCTTTCCGTCTCAACAGATCAAACGAAAGTTGTATGCGTTTGTGTGTGAGATAGAGAGAGAGAGAGAGATATTTAGAAATGGATCAAGTGGAAAAGAAGGTGTATGCAACTTGTATGAAGCAAAAGCTTTATCATATCAGTAGTGACTTATCAGTCAGGAAAGGCCAGCCCCTAACAAATTTTGGATAGCCAGGAGCTATTGAGATGGCAGATAGGAAAGAGCAAGAAGATAATGGCTGACAGCTAGGTAGGAAGGGAGATATCCGACCAATTGCGTTGTTGCCGGCAATATGGGAGAGGAGCCATTAGCAGTGTGGGGATAGCATAGCCCCAGGGATACTAGTGGCACAATCCTCTTGTAATCACAAGATAAAGAACAGCCTGAATGGCTGGTAGCTAAGTGTGCAAGGGATGGTTGTAGGTGATACTGTGCTTGGGGGGGGAAAAGGACAAACTACAAGTGTGTGTTGGGGAGGAAGATGGCGACTCTGCTGGTGTTTTCCCAAAGATAAAGACTCCACAAACCAATCATGAGAGGGAGAGAGAGAAACAACACAGAAAGAAGCCAGAAAAGACTGTAAAATTATTAAGCTGGGCTTCCATAGAAAAACAACAGCCAAAAGGAAGAGAGAACATAGGATGCTGCATGGATTAAGGCACGCCACTGGGGATATATATATATATATATATATATATATTATATATATATATATATATATATTAATTTCTATATATCAATCATATCTTCAGGTCTCCAAACTTAGCTGCTGGTTAAAAGAAAATAAATGGAAGGAGAAATTCATAAATGTGTGTGTATTTCTATTTTGGCATTTGATACATCCTCAAGTACATTTTGTCTATCTGGAACTTCATACCTTGGGATGAATTCATATTTTATAGAGAAACATTTCTTCTGTAATAAAAATAACAGAAATGGAAACGGAGTTTTAAGAAAGTGAACAATTTACTTCTTTGTAAGTTTTTTTCAAAAATGTAGCTAAAACAAGAAAAAAAAAAAGGAAAAGAAAAAAAAGTCATTCTTCAAATATCATTTTAATAGCTTTTCTGGAAAAATAATTTAAAAATAGAATAAACTGGTTTTGATCTCTGAGTTATCATTGGTTGCAATCACAGCTAGAGAGCCCAGTCTACCCTGTGATATAACCCACAGCTGGTGGAAGAAGACATGTATTTGTACCTTTCTCAAGAGAGGGTGATAAAATTTTATGGGTGAGCCACTTCCTAAAATCAGTATTGCAATGAGCAAACATCAAGATACTGTTTTGAGGAAATCAGGTAGCCTGATAAGTTTTCAACATTCCTTTTTTTTTTTTCTGTATTGGCTTTAAAATTTAAAATGTCATATTTCTATCATTGTCCCAAACACTACCAAGTTAAATCTTCTTCACTTACTCATATCCCCCTATCTGTTTGTTTAGCTGTCCTGCAAATTCAGCTGGAGACTAGAGAGGTTTGAAATGTGATATAAAAAAATCAACTCCAAAAATGAGTGCCAAAATAAAAATTGTCAACATTTCTTATATAATGCTAAAATAAGAAGATCAAAATTATGTTTATTTTGATGGACAATGTGAAAAGTAGTTAATTTTCTTTTTGCACTTCATTATAAACAAAAGCTGGGTAGAAATCTGGCAAAATGGCATCTGACATGAAAGTGCATGTATATCAGAGATGTCATGTGAAAAAAAAAAAATTGCACCCACTAACACTTGTTGATGAAGACCAACCAGTAACTGTGTAAATATACAGTCAGGCCCCCTACAGCAGTTTTTCAGCCCATTTCGATTACCATTTATATCAGTGGGAACAAAAACTAGGAAAGGCCCAGTATACACTCAACAAGGGAATGCAAGTTGAAATATCCTCATGAAAGAAAATACAAACCTGGTTTTCAATATACAAGTTTCTTTATTCAATAGATTCACTTGGCACTTTGGATAGTGAGATTTTTCTTTTATCCCTGACTCTACATATCTCCCCCATCAATCTAGCTGTCAATGCTTATGGCCACATCCTGTACTATCACCAAGTTAAGCAACGTCAATCCTGGTCAGTATATGGGTAACCGTTTGGGAATACCATGTGCTGTAAGCTTGGATATATGGGTGTCATAATATATCAATGGCTCAGAATTGTTAATCGAAGAGCAGAGTTCCAATTCCAGTTGGGTTCATTATATTCACTTATACCCAAATGCAATGGGTCACTAAATCATGGCTTTGAAATTCTCATATCTTGGGTTTACTGTTGGTTGTCATAAAACTGCTGGTGCTTCAGGCCCAGATAAAATCATTTACCGTATTTGGGTGACCTGAGCCAACTGAGCAGTGACCCATTATGTCACAAATGTGAGCACAGTTAGGCAGTGGGTAATTTGTTTCTGCATTTGTGACAAGAGATGTGCGTGACAAGAGATGTTAGAGTGAATGAAACGTTATATAGGTAACATTTTCCTGACAGTGTCATTACTGATGTGAAAAAAGTGGAAAAAGAAAAAAACAGTATTTTGTCGATGACAACTTGCTCTATGCAAATGTGCTTCCTGTATTTGTTGTAGCTTCCATGGAAATAAACAGGATGTATTATTATTAGTTTGGAACAAGATTGACAATTTCAATGAGAATCATTGATGAGTCACATGAAAAAAAGATGAAGATAATCAATATCATTGCCATAAAATGTTGCTATAAATCCAAAAAAGAAACAGAATAATTCAGAAACTGGATTTTTAGGATACCCTTAAAGAATAAATAAAACCCCTACCCATCTTTGATGAACTTAAAAAAAAAGAAGAAAAAAAAAAAAATCTCTTTAGGGACTTGTTTCGATTTTGTAGGTCAAATTTTAAGAAACAGAACTGAGAAATTTTCAGCAATATTTTTTTTGTATTGGCTTTAAAATTTAAATATATCAAACGGCTTCCCATACTTCATACTTCTCCAATTCACTCTCGTGTGGTCATGTGTGACATCATGAAATGTGGTGCGATTTTCGCTTCTAGCGTCTTATATGCACGTGTTTATCGTTGCTTAGAAATCATATATGTAAACAATGACAGACTATCATCACTGTCTTGTCCGTATATTGCTTAATATGTTGTAATTGACATCTTTGATAATAGCTTATGTAAGCCAAAAGCTTAGATTGTATTAAAAAAAATATGGAACGATAATGTTATTAAACATAGACGTTATGAAAAAAATTTACCTAAAATAAAGACAAAACTTGTCTATATTATTTAATGAAACGTGTGTGTGTGTGTATATATATATATATATATATATATATATATATATATATATATATATATCTATCATTGCTACCCACGTGAGTTTTTTTGCTGGCACATGTCCTTCAAATTAACATTGGTTTGTTATACTAACAGAAGTACAATTCTATAACTAAGACTGATCTTGAAGTTCAAAACACTTTCCACAATCTAATAAGAAAATTTATCTCATGAAAAGTAATATCTGACCAAAATAATTGCTCCTTTTAAAAAAGTCAGTAAATGTGATTCTAATTTTTATGCATGATAGACTGCCATTCTACTGGTATGAAAAAGGGAATCAGCAGATTATGGAGAAGGCCTGAATCCACTTTTCTCCCTCTCTCCATGTCCCACTTATCAACAAAATGCTTTGCTAACAACGAAATGAGTAAGTATACTAGGGCAAACTACTATAACCACCTCATGATCCCTCGCAGGAGGGAAAAAAGCTCTTACTCCTGTAGCCAACCTTGAAAAAGATGAATTCAATCACTAATTGTGACCATTTTGTATACAAAGAAACTAAAACAGTTCAAATTTGAAAGAGAATATTTATGTTTTTTTTTGCAGTCATCATGAGGGAAAAATAAATTAGTTGTGGTGTTAATTTCTCAAGTTTACATTTTTTTTATAATGGAAAAAAAAGAAAGAAAAAACAAACTTACCCCCATATAACTCTCTGTTTTTCTTTTTGTTGATTGAGCCAACGTGGCCATTTGTACTGGACAAGTTCATATTCAAAGCCATACTCCTGGGCCATGTAGGGAATAAAATCCTGAAACAAAATCAGAACCAATAACAATACAAGATTCAGAATCAGATTGCTTGCTTTCACTCTCTCATATGATTGTTCCTCGATGCATCATCATATTTCGACATAAGTGGGGAGGGGAGGAAAATATTAGGACCTGAAAGAAAAATTCATGAAACTGAAAAATATTTCAAAGACTTAAACAATGTTTGCTGGAATTGGAATAGTGAAAGATGCCTTCCAAAAACTAAGCAAAGTATTAAGAAACAGGAAAATTTCATTAGAAACAAAGAAAAGTGTACTGAACTGCTATGTAATATTGGTCCTCCTATAAGCAGTGAATGCTGAACAATTGAGGCAACAGAGATGTGGTTCTACAGAAGGATGCTGAGAATAGCATGTACTGAATATGTAAGCAACAATAGAATTTTAGATTAAGTGGAAACAAAAAGAACACTTATACATAGCATCAGAAAGAGTGTTGAAATTTCTAGGGCATATAATGTAGAAAGAAGGCTTGGAGAATCTGGCACTCACAGGACATATATTGATAGCAAGAGGGACCCAAGTAATTCAGTGAATAACCTAATGGGTTTGTACAAAGTTTTGGCAGATCAGGGGTTATGAGAAAAAAAAAACCTTAATAAGAGCTACAAAAAACAGGAAATTGTGAAGAGACATGATTGCCTGTGTCATAGAAGAAGTCGAAAGATAACATGTTGATAAATTGTTACTTGGATAGAATGTGTAGCACTAAATATCCAGGACAACAGAGAGAAGATACTTTTGACTGTTTACGTCAATGTTGCTGCTGCTACATCAGTCACAGAATACAATGGACTTAAAGTTCTGAGGACATCCAGGAGCATAAATATTGAATCTATACTGCAAAAAATTCACTTCCACAGGCAGACTACATGTCATGAATGAGAGACTACAGTCTTCCAAAGATTTTTCTGCTTAGCAAACTGGCCAGTAGAGTAGAAGGCTACCCCAGAAAAGATACAGGGAATCTTAAAATAAAAAGCAAACTCATGTTTTGTGGAATTGGTTATTGCCAATGGGCAACAGAATTTGAAGACATAGGTTTTCTAAACAACTCCAATATTTGAAGCAAATCTCAGAGCTAGAACAGAAAATACCATAGGACTAAAAATCTCTCAGCTACTGTGGAAAAAAATGTCTGTCCACAGATTTTAAATAAATCTATAATTAGTGAAGCCCTGATTATACACTCAAACTTATATCTATACATATAGATATACAAAATTAGACATTATATACAATATCCAGTAATTAAGCATGGCATATATACATAAGTCACAGTTTAAAAAAATAAAAAAAATTATATTTAATATTCATTTAAAATTATATTTACATGGAAATATTGTTAAGATATTTTGTGTCTATTACAGTTAATTATCTTTTTTTTCTAAGATACAAATATCATTTCACAAATTGGATTATTGTGTGGATAAACTAGCCAAAATTCATATTGTGTAGTACGAAGCTTTCAACTTATGAGCCATCAACAGATGTGTGTGTGAGAAAATAAAATTAAATGTGTCTGAAGTAAATTGCAGCATTATTTTTGAAAGTGCAGTTATTTTTTTGAAGGCTTAAATCAAATGCAACTTGTCGCAGCATGTGACATCAACATGTAATAATGCATTTGGAATACTTACTAATATAATTTTGTTTATATGCACTCAATAAAGTTGTTTCTCAAACAATAGTTATTTTTATTTATGGATGAGTGCTTAAGTTGGATGTATATGGCTTTTATAATATATAGTATTTTTTGCAATTAGATTTATAAAGTATTATAGTAACAGTATATATTTAAAAGAACAACAACTACCCATATATATATATATATATATATATATATATATATATATATATATATATATATATATATATATATATAAATGAATCATTCATACAAAAAAGTAAATTAGTAGAGTTAATGAGATAAAATGGTGAATTCACTTCGCTAACTAAATTTTAAAAAATGCATTAACCCACTAACCACTCAATGAATGTTAAGATCCTTGTTTTTTTAAAATTAGGAAGGAACTGTATTAGGTTTTCCTTAAATATACAAGCACTTTCGACAGCTTCACTGGTCATCATCAAGTATGGAAATTATTTTTTCTTTTGGTAAAATTCAGGTAGCATCCGAGATGAAAAAATCTAATGCAAATCGAAATAATGTTTTTTTTTTTAAGTGCTTTATTGATAACAGATACAATCTTATAGCGCATGCAGTCACAATGCTAAAGTTGAATTTTTGAACATTTAAGTGAAAACATTTTTTCACTGATATGGCAATTTCAGAATTTTTTTTGTTGGAGTTTATCAGTCAACATGGTATGAACTAAATAGTTCAATAAATAGAGTAATGTCTCAGTTGTTTTCCTGAAAATTTACATGCCAGATCAGTTCTTTTAAACCAAAAATGTGGTGCAGTTTAATTTATATTACAATGAAACATTCATACAAAAAGTAGATTAGTAAAGGTTAATGAGATAATATAAATTAAAAAAAATAATAATAAAGTAATATACAGTTTATCTCAAATTTCTTTCGTTGACCTACTGTATCTTATATAAAGATGCATACATGGACAATCATTCATATATATATATATATATATATATATATATATATATATATATAAAATAATAAAATAACTAGATATTAGCAAGCATATATGCATGTGGTGGTATGCACATACAGGTAAGTAAATAAATAATTACCAAATTTTTCCATAAGGTTATTTTCCACTCAATGTGGTTAGACAGAGGAAAGAAATACATATTAATAAATATACAAAGACCTACATTTGGTGTATTAATTAAGTTTTGTTGGTTACCTAACTCATCAGGCACAAGATATATCTTGTGCCCGATGAGTTGGGAAACAATGAAACTTAGTTCACACGTCAAACATACATACACACACATATATATATATATATATATATATATATAGAGAGAGAGAGAGAGAGGAAATTCTCAATACTGTTCTTGATATAAAAATATGTATTATTATCTCAAATGAATGATTGCCTACATCTTTCGTTTATACAGATATAGTAGGTCAATGAAAAAAATTTGAGCGATAAAAAAACAATAATGATAATAAAAATTTTATTGTATATTATAGAGGCCTTTAGACCAAATAGAAGCATGAAGAAGAGAAAAGATGAATTTCAGAGGATTAATTTAAAATTCAACACCACCAAACAATATGAATAGCTAAAGAGAAAACAAACAAACAAGCAGACACTCTCTTGAGTTTGGGCATTCGACGTGATATCTAATTTGATTTATGGTTACTACTTATCCTCAGCGATATCAAGGCATTTTTCCTCAGATATATTCTTTCATTCTAACCTGAGGTAGCCAAAGAGAGCAGACAGCCTCGCTAAAATGCATGTTTAATAAATTTTCACTTTGTCTCTTCATACCACACTATATATATGAATAAAAAGAGAAATGAGGAAATGTTTTTAGTTGATGTGTTTTATCCTCATCTCTTTTTCTTCATCTTGTTTTCCCTATATAATCTATGTGAGAATATATATATATATATATATATATATATATATATAAACTTGCACTTGAAGTATATTTGCATAGAACAAAGAAAAAAATTTACCTTGAATGTTGGTGAAAGATAATTCTTTAAGAACCAAAACTTTACTTTTGATTTTGTGTTCTTCAGTACACTCAACATCATAATCCTGAAAAGCAGCAAAAAAGATATTTTTTTTTAATTAAAGAGTCACAACAACAGTTAGCAAGTAAATATTTAGACAAAAATAATCTAACAGGAATTTGAGATTTGGCAAAATGGATTTACCCACCTGTTCCCACACACATATATATATATATATATATATATATATATATATTTTTTTTTAATATTTTTCATTGTGAGAAAAAATTATTCTTAGGTTTCAATTACAAAAACCTAAGACAAAGAATAAAATGTCAATTCTAAATAAAAATCATTTGAGAGTTGTGAGTTCAATACTTGGCCAGAGTCAGAGTTGAGTTACTAAAGGGAAGTAACTGAAACTGACACTTCCTGAAAGGCACAGCACATGGAACTAGAAAAATCTACCCCAGTGGACTAAATAAAGGGTTCGGTTCAAAATTCCAACATGTATCACTGGAGCATAAAATGGTTGAAATGTCATGAGTATGACAATAAAGATAAGGAGAACAGTCCGAACAATGTAAATAGTGTAAATAGCTCGTCTCAGAAATATAGAAAGAAAAATCATTTAATGGATCATTAAGAATAGTATGTTCATTTTATTGTTTCAGTTGCTAGATTTCAGCCAGTTGGTTTACCAGCCATCTTAAGGTATTACGTCTTATAATCTTCAGTTAAAAACAAGAAAAAAAATCTATATCATCTTTTTTATCTGTCTATATTTCTAAGACGAGGTATGGTAATTATTTACAACATTTACATTGTTCTCATCTTTATTTTCAGTTTTCACAATGTTTTGGCTGTTGTACAGTCTGGCCTTCTTCAGGTGAGTGGAATTTCAAAAAAAATTCATACACTGATGGATGCATGACCCAGTGGATAGAAGTGTTGGTTGGATCCAGTGACTTGTCCCAAAGAGTTGTGAGTTCAATAAGTGGCTAATTGGCTAATGTAGTGGTGAACAAAACTTGCAGAGTTGAGTTAAAAGGGACATCTGAAAGAGGCATGGCATGTGGAACTAGAACAATCTACTCCGGTGGATGAAATAAAAGGTTCAGTTCGAAATTCCAATCACCTGAAGAAGATTGGAGTGTCCAACAACTGAAACATTGTGAATATGGCAATAAAGATGAAAACGACAGTCTAAGCAATCTAAATAATCATCTTCCTTACTCATGCATTTTGACAATGACTTGCTTGATACAGTGACCTTTTTAAAAACTATTATTTTTAAAAGATTTTAAATAATGAGTATAAAAATTATCATGGCTAAGAAAAGGAAGCTTCATGAAGCCTTTCATTGATGATTGACATGGTCTATACACGTTTTGCTGTAGGAAAAGGTCTAGCAACTGGAGGTAACTCCAGCTGAGATATTCTTCAGAAAAGAACATCTTCTGGAAGCCAGTTTGGGAGTTAACTATTTGCCCATAGCTTGGACCCTAAAAGGTACTACCACCCCAGGTTGGGGTGAATCTGGGAACAACAGCAATTAAGAGGTGGTTCCACGCTCTTCAAAACCTCTAATCTTCCAATCAGAGGCCTTGCTGCTTGATTTAGTTTATCTTCATACCCAGAACGACTGCAAGGTGGGTGGAAGGACATTGTACAACAAATGCTTAAATTTTGGCATTCAAATAGCAAAGACTAACCTGAGGAATCTCTCGTAGAGATGTCCTGAAGCTAAAGAGAAAATATTCAGGGTTGAGTCCTTGTCTTCTTTCTTTTCTTTCTTACCACCTCCAAATGAACTGAAAAATAAAGTCAAATTTACAGAAATACTTACAACACAAACAATTTAAATATTTGAGCAGAAGAACAAACAGAAATTTACAACATATTCCTTTAAAAATTATATATATATATATATATATATATATATATTTCAGAGAAATGAATTAGCTATTTTTGCCGTAAGTGAAGAAAAAGAAAAAAATTTTACTTAAATAATATTTAAATATAAAATTTTTAAAAAATCGTAATATAAATATACTTGATATAGAAAAATAATTTTACTTAATGTAAGTAATTCTAATACATTTACTTCTATTAAATGAAATATAGTCTAAAAAAACTAATAAGGAAAATATTTTACAGTTGTAATTAAAATTGTAGTTAATTAAAATGAATTCTAACCTAAACTTCTTTTAAATTGTAATTAAATAAATAAATAAAGTTTACTAAATCAGAGAAATGAAAATTTTACTTAAATAATATTTAAATATAACATTTTTAAAAATTCGTAATATACTTGATGTGATAATAATTCTACAAACTGTAAGGGATTCTAATTACATTTAATTGTTCTTGAAAGAAATATAGTATATTAAAAATTAAAAGTAAAAATATTTTAAATAGTTAAATAAAAAGTATTCTTACCTAAACACCCCCAAAAATCTTTAAATATATAAAGAAAAAAATGCCGTAAGAATTTTAGCCATTTACAATAAAATTTTTTAAAAATCCAGACGTCACACTTTTAACAGATGTTAGATTTCATTGAAAAATACATCCCTACCCACTACCAAAACGTAGCAATAACTGGTACATTAAAATATAGACATATTGAAGACCCAGACACCCCTAGTCTAGCAAAATAGATTTATCTGTAACCTTGAAAACATGAATTTTGTTTTAGCTGTGTATTTAAAACCCAGTAATTTTAAAAGTTACTCCAAAATTCGCTTGAGGATGAAATGGAACTAATGTCTTTAATTTAATTACAAAATTAAATTCGAGGCTTTTAGCTTCCATTTTTGAAACATGGTTAGAACTGTGTAGCTGTATTATGAAACTAACTATAATTGATTGATCAGAGGAACATTATAATTCTGCTTGTTCCTTGGTATGTATGTACGTTACAGCATGCCATTACTTAAGATAAGCAATGGGCTCTTTCAATTTGATTGCAATGATAGAAATGGAAGAAAAGATATATAAGAGATACAGTTTGGTTTTAGGAAGGGAGAAAAATAAAGGAAGAAAAGATAGAAGAGGTGAAAACATCCATGTATTCAATATCTATTTCACTGAAATAGCAAAGCTTGTAAATTTTGAATTCTTTTATTTGTACCCTCTTACTTCTTTAAATAATAATCAACAATCATATTTATGGTGATTTTCTAAGCATAGCTTAGATGTAGCCAAAAGTATGGTGGGAGCCAGTGAGGAATGAACTCACTACTCAGTCATAACTGTTCTGGCAAGACAATCTTGTTAACCATTACACCATGTCAAGGTGCCCATACATTTATGATTGTTCTTGTAATATTTTGTTAAAATTGTTAAGCTCAAATACTTGACGAGTCAATAAGGGAATTTGTAAGGATTTTTTTTTTTCAATTGTTAACTTACGAATTAAGATTCATCAGAAAATTCAGATAGTTTAAATTGAAATTTAATGATTTTCCTATCAGAAAAATAACACAAAAAAACAGTAAGTGTGAGAGTCAAGAAGGCATTAAAAACTGCTTTTTTTTATATAGTGATAGAAATGTAATATTTTATATCTTTATATATAGATTCCTATTCTAACAGGAATTTAATTTCTTTTGTATGCAAGTCAATGATAACCTTATCAGTAGACCTAGCATAGATATAAATACCCTAAGGGATCGATTAATTTAGAGAAACAACAGCAGAGAGAACCAAGGTTGAGAGCAGTGCTACATCAGTAGCAATACGAGGGGAAAAGTAGTAACAGAGGGAGTCATGCTTAGTAGCAGCTGCAAGTTAATAGGACCATAAGGTTTAAGGCTCCAAATTGTAGCTTC
Source organism: Acanthosepion pharaonis (assembly GCA_903632075.3). Lineage (NCBI taxonomy): Eukaryota > Metazoa > Mollusca > Cephalopoda > Sepiida > Sepiidae > Acanthosepion > Acanthosepion pharaonis. The sequence continues at coordinate 4,247,589 of CAHIKZ030005407.1, read as the reverse complement.
GGCATTGTACCATGGGAAAGTAACCTAGAAGATTAAAGTGTTGATGGCTGAATCACTGCACCAGAAAGAGGACTAGAAAAATTCACACAGTACTTAAAAGAAAAAGAAAAAAAAAGAAAAAGAAAAAAAAAGAAAAAAAAAAGAAAAAAAAAACTGGTGAACTGGACACGTCTCTTACAAACTAAAGTTGATACTCTTGGCAAGTCACCATATATCATTTCTAGAGTTGGGTGGTTTTGCCATGAGAGATTAAGCACTCTTCTTAAAAGACGTGCATAACATCCATCTAAACGATGCTGTTGTTTTGCTGAGAGAGTCCAAGTTTCAGAGCCATAATATACTTAATTCAAAATAGGGGAAGATGTTTTGCTTACAAAAAAAATAGTTGTTTGAGATGATAATGATATCATTACGATGATGATGAATTGATTCACTTGAACAAGTTTGCTTGCCTTCATTTTCATCATACTTTTACCCCTCTCATGTTTATTGTTTTTTCTCAACATTCTCAGACTAACCAATATAACTTTCTTTTTATTTAATTCATGAAGACATATTGTTCTCACGTCTATACCTATCACATGCAGTGTCTTTCCTCAAGAATTTCAGAAATTACACATGGTATAAAGAATTAATGGTTATGAATCAGGAAACTGATTTTCAATATCATGGGATAAAAGTTCTGTGAATTTGTTTCAATCTAAGTTTTTCTGCTCAATTCAAAACCATGAGATCAAGTTTTACTTACTGGACTTAAAGATTTTTTTAAGTTTGGGTGCTGGTTTTGCATGGGTCTTTTTTTAAAAGGCAATGACTGTCAAGTTACAATGAAACAAGATGTGCTTTCAAAAGTTTTAACGTATTCACTTACCTGGAAATAGAATCCCAGATTCCCATACTTTCATCATCGTCATCATCATCATCCTTTAATAATTCCTCAGGTAACTTGTCACTCTTTTTACCAACCTAAAGTTAGAAAAGAAAAAAGAAAAAAAATGACATATGAACTACAATGTGCATTGAGGCAGTATCTACCTTTACTGACATATGTAACAACCATAGCCTCTTATTTCATTCATTAGTGACTACTTCCAATTCAGAACAAGCAACTCTGTAATCTTATAATCACAGATACACAATAAAATGAATATAGAAGTAGTAACTGTCTACTGATAGTCCCATCTTGTTCTCTACATTGTTTACATCATAATTCAAGACAAAATGGTTAATGTAGGAAGGAACCACAGAATTAAGAGAAAAGAATGGTAATATACTATTCAATACTTCCTCTCATAGTGGAGAATAATAAATAAATAATACACAAAATGGACAAACTGGGTCTCCAGAAAATCAGTGGATAAAAATATCTACAAAATTTGATGTCATTAGTAAAGCTCACAATAAATAATTTATGCAGATGTGCAACAAAATGATAACTTGTTTCTGAGTTTTCTCATTTGCTTGAAGAAATTTAAAAATATGCTTAAGAAGGAATTTAAAAAAGTTGTTTTTTTTTATTGTACTTTTGATACTTAATTATGTGGAAGTTTAAAAGAAAAATCTATGAATAATTTTATTTTGAAATTTTAAGCTCTCTGTGACAGCTAAGCACAGTTAAAAGAAAATGGGTCACATTTGAGAAGGCAAAGATTTAGTATGATGGTGGATCAATAAGTATATACACTGAAATGCAATTATTAACTGAATTTTTAATTTTCACTACTGCAAGAATAGACTGAAAACTTGTAATTTTCTATCTTGTAATTTTCTATCTACTCTTGTATTCAGAATTGAGGGACCTTTTTAAATTTTGATCCCCCCCACAACTCATCCACTGTTATTCCATATCTCTTATTTTATTTTCCAATTTTTTTTCAAACCTATTTATTCTAACCTCTGCAGCGAGTGAATTTTCGGGACTTATTAGCCTAATGACCCAGTAATCACTTTTTATCAGAGCTCATATTACAATTGTTGTTTTTCTCTAGCTCACTGTATTACTGGTTATCATATTGTGGTATGCCTGTAATTTCTTCCCAAAGAATTTTTGCAATGTGAAACTAACTCTTGAGGGGATGCTTTGCTGGTAACTACAATCCTAACCTCTTCTGATATCCTCATAATATGCAACCCTTTACACTCTTACAGCATCCCCATTCAGTAACCCTCTACCTTGAGTGGCACTTAGGCCTTGTATTGGGTGAACAATAGTATAAAAAAAGAAGAAAATGAGGTATTAGGAAGACTGTTGCGTCAATTTTCTAAGTGGATAAAATCTGCTTGTCTTAAAAATTAATATTTGAAATATTTTTAACTGATCCTGAAAAGCAAACATCTGAGTTAGAAGACAGTTTTCTTAACACCATGATTATGATTTACAGTAAAATTGAAGAAACTAAAAAAAAAAAAAAAACAGAAAAAGATATGCCTTTCTAATATTAGTGGGAAGAGATAACATGTAAACTTAAATTAAAGAATTTTACACTGAAAAATAATGTTATAATTTGTTCCAGATATTTAAAAAGATTTAATGCCGACAACCTAAGGGAGATAACTTTGATTTACGTTCCTTCAGTATTGGTATCCTAAAAATATGTCTAATAAAAAGAGCAGTTCTTTCTTGTTGAGAAAATGATAAAAAGAATTTGTTACTTATCTGCTTCTGTGAATTAATAATAAACATTATATGTTTAAATCACAAGTTTCAAAATATTATTTACATAACTCAAATAGGTAATTAAAAATTAATATAATATGCTCAAGTCCCAGAGGATTGTCCACCCAAGAAATACCTTCTCTCTCAGGGAAGGTTTAGGGTCATTATCTGTCACCTGGAGTATCCCCATGAGGGAAAGTCTGGTCAGGACTTGGGCAATTTTTGTTTCAAGTTTATGTATGCATGGGTTTACACTTTAAACTTGTGACACATTCTATTTTGAGAGGGTGTATAGGTAAATATCTAAACAAGTTCAAATAATAAAACATTCAAATATTGTACAGGTAGTCTCTTGGTTGATTGATAAGGAAAAGCAAATTTTCATAGAAGTTTTGTATTTTTTTTTAATAACTAAAATAAATACCAAGGTACACACACATATATATATATATATATATATATATATATATATATATATATAGTGTGTGTGTGTGTGTGTGTGCTTCAACTTCAGATATTTTGTTAGGATTTGACAAAAGAACAAACTAATCACAAATATTATCATCCATCATATCCAGTCTTGTTTGTTGTGATATTTACACTGATAGCAGTGCAGTAAAGCAAACACCAGTATAGATTTCAATATAATTTAATCTCTATTTCATATAAGATGGCTGTTGATTCATTAAACAAGTACCACCATCAATGACAAGTTTGATCAAGGTTTTATTTCTCATGAGAACAACAAAGGTTGTTGAAGCCAGAAGCAAACTAAGTTGATTCATAAAGGGCTTGACCAGTTTTGTAAACTCTATTCAGCTTTCTCATAGGATTTTGTGTGTTAGGTTAGACCAGAGTGGTTTCTGCAGGTTTTCTGACACACCCAGCATGTTATTTCCAGTATAGTCAGTAGCGTGCAGAAGTTGAGCGGGGGGGGGTATGGTGCAACAACTCCAGGCATCCATATTGGGAGGGCACACAATCAAAGAGTGAAATAAAAATTTAGTTTTTGAAATTTGAAATTATTAACTTCGTTATACAAATACCCTACAATCCCACAAGCTGGTGTGAATGTGGATCTGTGTTTTGATAAGCGAGACTGGGGTAAGCCCTCCTACTTGAGTCTTAGGGACATAGAATAAAGGAGTTGGCATGGGCATCACCAAACCTATGCATGTCACTAAATGTAGTACTGATCGTAATTTGTCAAAGTTTTACCAATATAACTCTTCTTGTGGCTCAAGAGGCCTGCAATGGAGAGACATACTCTGCCACTTTCATCACATGTAAATTCCTAAAGAATTAATGGATTTTATTTTTTTAATCCAACATATTTTTATTTATTCAAATGTTACTTTTAGTGAATAACCATATTTGAGGAGATGATTTGTTTATTTTAAACAGTATATAGTAGATACCAGTCTGCACCCTAGAGAAAAACTTATTAAAGCAAATGCCCCCCCACCCCCCGCTGCAGGGAGAAACCACTAGTGTACTTCAACTGCTTGGTTATGAAGAGCTTCACAATCAAGCAAGGTTCTATTTGCCTTTAATGCACATTCACTTATTATGATTTTCTAGAAAGGTATAACTGCTCAATTTCATATCTGAAATGTAAACAAAGCAATTTCTAAAGAATTAATGGATTTTATTTTTTTTTTAACCCAAAATATTTTTATTACTTTAAATGTTATTTTTAGCGGATACCTGTATTTGAGTAGACACAACATTTTATTTTAAGTAGTATTTATTTCATCAAATAGCCTGCAAACATACAATCATAAATCATGCACAGTGGCACTTGGGCACCTCAATGTGGTGTAATGATTAGCAAGCTTGTCTCACGAAAACAATTACTACTGAGTTGTAAGTTCAGTTCTCACTGAATGCTCCATACTTTTGGCCTTGTGTCACATCTAAGCTATGCTTAGAAAATCACCATAGAGTGTGATACTTTATAATCAAATAATATATTTGATTATAACTGGTTAGTGCAAAATCAAACTGTTTTGTTGCAGGAAGGCTTGTTATGTTTATGTAGAAAACACTGTCTCATAGTATTAGTTTTCCTGTAACAATTATTGCAGATTTGAATGTGAGTCCAAGCAATAAATGAGTAACAGCAAAATAATATAAAACAAATGACAATACATGTATTAATAAAAGTATTACAATTACAATAAAAGAAGAAAACATTTTAAGTTTCATAACTTCATGAAGTTTCATAAAGCATTTAAATCAGAGCATGTGTTTGTACATGTGAAATGTATATAGGCCTATGTTATAGACATGTGTTTGAAAGAGCACAAAAAGTCAGAAGAGAAAAGTAAGACATTGGATATGGATGTGCCCCAGTGGGGACACTTTTTCCCCCTCTACATGTGATTACATCTTATAATCAGAGTTGTAAAAAGGGGAAAATAGAATAAATGAAAATATCATTGCCTAGTTATAGGCTTAAGGTACATTCCCTACCAACAGTTTTTTTTTAGAATCTATTTTCCTTTATACACCGAACGATTTAAAACTATGAAATACAAAATTTATGTTTAGGGTTAGATTCACATAAGATCATTGATAAATCTTTTCAACTCCAATTGAAGGTTTAGTGAATATGTTTGATACATTTTGGTCAGATAGAATTTATACCAGTTGTACAACACATCAATGCTTTGATCTTTGACATTATACAGGATTTTACATAATAGCTAAAGCAAGTTGATTGTATCAATATATAGTGACACAGTTGAATGAATCAGAATTTGTCACACATTTCAGTAATTGAATTAAGAACTTGGAGCTCTTGTGTTCTGGCTGCTGAAGCCTCACAAGTACATAGTGCAGTAGTATGGTATCTTTCACTTTTCCAAGATATCAACAAACTATTTGACAACAGTTTAAAAACATAACCAATTAGATGATGAGAGTCTTTAGAATTACCTCAGTACATATATCATAGAAAGCAATTAAACAAAGTAGTTTGTGTTTATGAAATTAAGATTTTAATCCTTTATATGTTTTAGATAATGTAGACCCTGTTTTGCCAGGCTTTCTGATAACTTTGTTACAATATAACATAAATCTGAGTAGCTATCATAATGAAGATTAAAATTACAAATATTTGTCTGTATAAATTGTGATTCAGCACCAATCTATTTTTTTTTTCATAATTTAGATTTGTTACCTGTTTTTTCAATTTTGTTTTCCAATGTTGGTTATGGAATTTTCTACATATCTGAACTGGATGATTGTAATTACATCATGTTCACATGTGAACTGTATACCAAACAGCAAAACAATTTCTCTAATATCTTTCATATTGATTTTATGATTCAAGTGCTTTTTTGAAATCTGTTGTAACCTAGAAAGGGTTACTGAAAGAGGAATAACCAAAACGGAGGTTGGAATTGGAATGGTAATCTTTATAACATCAACAAAATACAATACTCGCCAGCGACGTGAAGCAGGTAAACCACTGCTAGTGATGGATTACTTAGCATATTACCACAACTTACGCTAGTGTCCTATATATTTATGAGGATTGGGACATACCCATTGATATTCATAGGTACGGTATGTAACAAAATCAATGATTGTAGAATTATAGTTTTAGTGCAATATTATTATCAACACAAAATTAGCATTTTATCTATAACATGATTACTTTACATACAAGAATTCACAAATAATTGGATGAAGTCTTGATTAGTCCTTGAGCAGTGTAATATAGTATTCTAGTTCAGTCTGTTTTGTTTCAAACAATATAAGGACTTTTTTAGTTGACATACTAGTTTTTCACTATTTTTGCCATGAACTACAAAACCAGGTTGTTCCACATCAGTTCACAATTGATTGAAGTGTCCAAATAGACAATTTTAACATATATCTAGTGAATAATCAACAGCTAACTACATTAATACTTGGATAGATGTAATATACTGGAAAATATCTCATAAGAATAATAAATTCCAGGAAGTTGTAATAATTCCTTTACAAGAAAACTTGCCTTATATTTCTTCCTTACTATTTTTGTCTGATTTAAAGAACTCACTAACCTGCTTGTTTCCATCAATTGATGTTTTTTTTTGTAAAAACAAATTCATTACTTTACCTTAGAGTAGTGGTTCACAACCTATCTTGCCTGATGCACCCTTTTCAGGATGTCATTCTCCACCTTTCCAAGACTGTACAAGGTGCATTTCAAATAAAATGCATATATTATTGAAAATCTTCATTCTTTTCCTTATTAGTACATATACACTTACATGGATTATTTTTATAGTGGCAAAAAACACAAGAGCTAGAAAATCTAGTGTGACCTCTCAGTTGCACAGATGATGCACATTGTGGGTTGTGCCACCTTGGGGAGCTTGAAAGTTAACATTTTGAATCTATCAATCTATGACCCCTATTCCCCCATTGAAATGCTGAAATTCCACCCCCTAGGGAGGAATTCCCCACTGCTCAAGAAACCCTGCCTTAGAGTATTCATTTCATCTTGAATAGTTTCTTGTCAATGGTTTTAATTAACAGGAATGATGGCTTCTTCATATGTGCTGGGTATATTAACAATAGCCTCTAGTATATTCCCTATTAATACACAATATTGCTTCAAACAAAAATATTCTACTTTTTTGTTCAAATAGCACAATTTCAATAAACTCTAGTCTTTTAGCAATTATTTCATCTTCAGATGGCACAGGTGATGGATTCATAGCTTAACTCCCACCATCCAGATTCAAAGAGATTGGTGAAATTTATAAAGAACTTATATTTTTTTTTTTTTTTAAATTTTTGTTTCCTTTCTGAAGATATACCATTTCATGAAATACATCTGTTTAATGCTCTGGCACACATCATCATCATCAGTGATGTTTTTAGATGAGGTTTATTAAGGGTTTCGGGTCTTTCAACATCATAACTCCTCTCCATGGTGACCCAGCTGATACTGTATAGACTTGTGTGCAATCCATCAGCTACAACTTTTCCTCAATTTTTAATCACATCCTTTTGGCAATTTATAGTCCAATCATTGGCAACTTCCAGTTCACTATGAAACTATGCTCTTGCATAAAAAAATGAAGCAAAAACGCAGTAACAGTTTTGCTCTTGTAAGGCATATAGCACTCGGCTTTAAATGGTAAGTAACGATCTTTGTTTCCCCTTACTGAGATATATACAGCCAAACACACACATGAAACTGATTCTACTCACTCTACAAAGTATCCTGAACTGCTTCTATCATGGCCCACAAAAATAACTTTTTTTGCTTCCAGCATTAAGTCTTTTGACTATTCATTTGGATAACAAATTGCACCAAAAGTATGTATATTACTAATTTTTAGTTTAATACCAAAAGCTGTTTTTCCTGCTCTGAGATTGTTACTTTGTGTTTAGCTGCATATCAACACCTCTATGGGGTTATTCAATACTGATATCTATATATTTTTATGCAAATTTATTTATTTATTTTTTTAAGATAATAATGGTTTTAGTGATACAAATCCTACTAATAAACCCATAACTGAGGGGGCAGAATTGGTGGATTCATACCTTTCCCAAGGGTATTTGTACATAAGTGAAAATAACAAACTCAAAGGGAATTGGAACTTGACTCTCTGATTAACAATTCTGAGCCATTATCTATTACACCAACCATACATCTAAACTTACAGCAAAAAGCACCTGGTATTGCCAAGCAGTCATCTATCTAGGTACTGACCAGGCTTGATGTGCTTTATAACAACATTTCGACCATTATTCACTCTACTCTTCATCAGGTGTTCCTCAATCAAGGTAACCTCTAGGGAATTTCAAACTGAACCCTTTATTTAAGCTATGAAAATAGATTGCTCTCATTCCATTATGTCTAGAGAATTAAGAACTACAAATATCACCAGACATGGTCACCGGAATGAAAATAATCTACCCCCATAGATTAAATAAAGGGTTCAATTTGAAATTCCTTCAAGGTTTTCCAGATTAACGAACACCAGATGGAGGCTGTAGAACACAACAGCTGAAGTGTGATGACAACAACAAAGGTGAGGACAATAGTCTTCAAATAAATAATGTAAATAAAGCTAAGGATGCTAGTCAAAAAAAAAAAAAAAAAAAAAAAAAAAATCGCTAAATAATCTGAATAATGACAATGCCTTATCTCAAAATTTGAGAGAGAGTGAGAGAAAAAGAAAAGAAAAAAAAATTGTATGACCCCCCCATCTAAAACCTGAGGTAAACAAATGCAGTCACTTACTTTAATGCGGATAGTTTTGCTCTTGAAGCTGCTGATAGCCACAATTACATCTTTGGAATTTTCTGGGGTATCTGTCATTTCATGGCTGTTAAATACAGAAAAAAAAATAACTGACATTAAAAAACAAAAAACAAAATAATGAATAATAAACATTTGGCAAACTTGGACCTTTGTGCCTGGAAAAAAAATGGCGTGTCTAAAGAAGGGTTTTCCCCTTGACATTGCTATTATTTTATTGACCTTTACTCCTTGGCAATTTTTTTTTTTACAAAGTAATGATTAAAACTGTAATAAAACCTAAACATATGATGAAACTGAATTTGCATATTTTTTTTTGTTCTTGAGAATTTACAACAAAAATATTAAATATTATTTTGATTGTTTATTTACAAGAATAATTTTACAATATTCTAAAACCTAATTCAATTGTATTAAAACTAATTCAATATCATTTACCAATTTATAAAATATGAAAATTTTTTATTCCTAAATTTCTAAAAATTTACTAAATTAAAATATGTGAACCAACTATAAGGAAATCCTTATTTAAAATAAAAAAGCCGAAATATATCTGCCTGAAAGAAAACAAAATCAGGCATAATCAGAAATTATCAATCATCTGTTAACTTTCAGCACTCTTCATTATTCACGAACATTACTTCCCTTCCAATCAACTGCAGCAACCTTATTCTTGATTTGTAGATAGGGTTACCTATCATACGGTTCATACTCTTCCCCGGTCTTTTGAATAGGTGTAGAGGTTTATCCCTTGTTTCCAGCTTAAGATTGGGGCTCCAGTGACTTCTAATGTTTTCTAATTCTCTTTCGCTAAGAGTAGCCACTTATGACTTTAGTGGCATTATTGCCTTGCTTGGGGTAAAATGATTTAAAAAAAAAAAAAAAGAGGATTATCTGTGCTGTTGCCATAGAAGGACATGACAACACAGTTATTAAATTCTAATACAGTAATATCTGGTGATAGGCTGTACAGGTATTGTAATGGTTCTCAGTGCTGAAAGTGGAATTAGTGAGTAGAGTTCAAATTTTGGGGATTTTGCATTTACTTTTGTACAAAAGACATGAATCTGTCTTCTCCCAGCTAGAGTTATAATGCAGGAGAGATTGGGCTCTCTAATCTTGGGTGGTAATCAAGATTTAGTAGAGGGGAAACATAGAATCCCAAACTGTGGAGAAATTAGTGGAAAACCACTTCATTATCTTTCCCAAGAGTGTATGATAATTCACAGATAATAAAGAAATCTGAGGAGAGTTATGATCTCTTTTGTCCTCAATGGAAATGGCATTTAAAAAAAAAAAAAAAAGGCCCTGGTGATATGTCACCTGCAGTGGTGAGAGAAACTTTCTACTTGGTGAATGAAGTCACTTACACAGCACTAAAGGTTACACAGAAAAACAAAAGACAGTGAGGATATTTAGTCAATGGAAAGTGTCTTCCTCATGAATCAAACAAAACTATTAAATAACCAGAGTAAAGTCTTACCTCAAAATTTCATAAATATCTCGTGAGCGTCCTTCTCTCAAACGCAAGAGCCACACACCAGGGTAAGCTTTCAGCTGGAAGTAGCCCTATAAAAAGAACAGAAACAAAGAAAAATTTCACTTGAATGGATTGTGTCCAGTGTTTATAGACTTTTGTCCATAAATCTTCTTAGGAGTTTTCCAGTTGTCCACATAACAGACAGAGGGAGGTATGCACAGGTGAAAAATTCAAAATAACAACAAAGAAACCAATGTAGAATTACTCACAAGATTAGCCATGACAATTGTGTCTACAAGGACAGGTGTACTGTTTGTGCCAAGAGTGAATTGCAAGCCGCGAGGAGGCTGACCAGAACTGGAATCATGACAATGACCTAAGAACAGATGACAAAACCATGAACTTGAAATTATATTAAAGTATATGAAAGCAAATTTTTATTTTATGAATTGATTTTTAGGGATACTAAAAGCTATTATCTCCCTTTGATGGTTGAGATGAAGTCACGTGATGGCAGCTTAGTGACATCTTTCTGAAGGTGAATTATTTCATTTATTCATAAACAATGAAATAGTTACTTTATTTGTCAATGAGACAAATAAATATGCTCATCAAAGAAAGGAAGTGGACAAATGTGGGTGTCTACACATATGTAAAAACATGAAGTCACTTTCGCCAAAATGAAGGCTTTCTTAGACTTGTTTTACTTGTTGATGGACTCACAAAGCAGCCTTCATTTCACTTACTGGTCAATGGATGTGTTTATCCAAATTTCAGGTTTTAGAAATATTATGCCACAAGACCATTTTTTTTTTTTTTTTTTTTTTTTTTTTTTTTAGAATTTTGTCTTTTTTGTCTTTCTGACAATACACATGCAAAACCGAGAAATCACCCTGAACATGACAGAGCATACAAGATTCGACCATTTTCTGATAAACTCGTGTCACTTTGGCAGAAATATTTTTATATTGGAAAGGAACTTTCAGTGGATGAAAATATGATACCTTTCAAAGGCAGGAGAAGCTTGTTAATGTATATGCCAGCAAAACCAACTATGTGGGGCCTGAGAGCCTGGGAACTAGCAGACTCAAAAACTGGGTACATTTATAATTGGCAGCTATACTTGGGCCGCAAAACAGCCCAGGTACCAAAGACAGTTGGTTTTGCCCACAAAATTGTGTCTTCCCTGTCAGAGAATATACAAAACAGGGGACATATAATTTACATGGACAATTTTTTTTCATCCCCTACATTGTTTCACTACCTAGCCCAACATGGCACACTGTGTGAACCAAAATGATGTACCTAGTGAAATAAAAACAACAAAACCATGACCAGGTGCCCCCCCCCCCACATCATGCACAGATACAGATACATTTTATATATTTCCTGGTATGACAGAATGCCAGTAAATTTGATGACAACTGTCCACACTGCTGAGACATTTAGAAAAGAAGTAAGGTCAAAACATGAAAATCATACCAAGATTGTGTACAAGCGTACAGACCTACTCTCAGCAGATGGGGGAGTAGACAGAACTGACAAGCAGCTAACGTACTACATGGTGCTGCATCGATCTATCAAGTGGTTGGAAAAAAGTTTTTTTTTTTTTTTTTTTTTTACTTGAATTCTGCTTCTGCCCTGGTCATCTGGAAAGCAAAGTCAGCTTGCCAAGTCAATACTGAAAAGTTTACGCTGAGCATTATTCATTCTCTGATGGAAGGCCATGACTCAGGTGTCTCACAGGAGAGGTAGAAGGACCAAAGACCTCCCCAGAAAGGCTTCTGTTAACAAAACACAACCTTGTTATCAACCCCAAGCGCCTGAAATGTCGAAGGCCATCTCACCCAGATTCTTAAATGAAGTACATTTTATTCAATTGCATATTCACCATTATTTGAAATGACTACTTGTCACTTATCAAGTGATTCTTCAATACCTTTTGATACTCAAAAGATTCCACAGGATTTGGCGTGAAAAAGTTTTTGAAGAATTCTTGAACCTGGTTTTCATTAAAGAAAGTTTTCCACCAGCAAAATGTTTTGCAGCAATCAGAAAGTTAATAATTTATTGATGCAAACTCAGGTGAATATGGCAGGTGAGATACCACAAACCAATCAAGTTCAAAAATGTTTCCCTGTGATATTCTTTCTATATGTGGCCTTTTTTTTGTCATGAAGGAGAATAACATTATTCCTTTAATCCACAATGTATGCTGCCATTACCATGCAAAATCTAAGGTTCACTCCAAATTTATTTTTAACTGCCATGTACTATTAATAGTTAAGATAATATATTCATCATTACAATTCGTTTCCCAAAATGAAAATTACTTATGACTCAACTTAATAAATTCCAAATTTTCAATTTGTACATGATAAAGTTTTATTGAAAGAATGAATATCTGATAAAATATAGTTCTGAAGGTATGCTCTGTGAAAATATCAAGAACTTATAGAGCATATGTAAATATAAGCAGTAAGGACATGGGTATCAACACTGGATGACAACAGTGTTTCATGCTTAAACACAATTATTAGGCCATATATATATATATATATATATATATATATATATATAATATAAACAACTTAAACAGAGGCATTCATTTTTATATAGTTGATACAAATCATTAAGTAATTACCTTCCAGCAAGAGGTATTCCAATTCAAAATCAGCAGAAACTCCATTTTTGGCCTGTCAGAAATTTAAAGTAACACAGTCAATGAAACAAAACATACAGAGATTGTGGATTGTTTAACATGAAGACCAATTTTTTTTTTTTTTTTTTGTTAGTGTGGGATTTACTAAATTTGGATTTATGGTTCAGTGGTGTTTTTTTTTTCATTTGTTATTCCACATTTAGCATGTTGGTTGGTTTGAGTAAAAATGTTTTATAGAGTTGTTAAAGATTTTTTTGCTTTCTAAATTGTAATTATTTATATTACATGCAGATTACTGTTCTCATCTTTGATGATGTTATCACATTTTGGCTGTTGTGCCCTCTTCTTTTCATCAGATACTTGTCAATCTGGGTAACCTTCAGAGAATTTCAAACTAAACCCTTTATTTAATCTAAGGAAGTAGGTGATCTTGTTCAGTTGACTATGTCTAGGGATATCTCTTTATATTTTTTTAAATTGTATGAAGGCAAATCACAAAGTAAAAGGTAATTTCAAAATTACAAAGTAAAAATAAAAAGGTAGATGCTGACACGTAACAATGTACATAGAGTGACAGGGAACAAGGTGGTCAGACATATAAATGTTCCATTTAGTGATTACAACATGTCATAGTGTGCTGTGAGTAGAGGGTGTAGAACCTGCAGAAATCTACCACAAAATATTAGCACAGTATGGAGAATACAACATGAATGAAAAAAAAATTAATGAATGGATAGAACATTTTAAAGCGGGAAGAAAAAGTGTAATGGACAAAAAGTCACCCATTAACATTGCGCACAGAAAAATAGAATCAGGGAAGACTGACATATTACGCTAGCACAGGTGTTAGCAATCATGGATATCAGCTATGGATGTGCACATGCCAGTGTTTTTTTTTTTTGTTTTTTTTTTCACCCTAAGGAAGGCAATAATGCCACTAAAATGCAACGGGTTAAAGGGAGTGAAAGAGAATGAGAAGACTTTAATGTGGAGAAAGGATAATGAAAGAACAGAATTCAGGAAGACAGAAGATTGCAGTTGATGTTGTATTTAAATTTTTGAAGGCAGGGAAGTAAGAAACCGGAAGAGAGATCCACAGGCGAGAAGTGCAAGAAAAGAAACTATTAGAATAGAAATTACAGTTATATCTAGTTTCTTAAACAATAAAACGATGTGACCTAGTTGCCAATATGATGACTTGGGGTGCCACAAAGTGTGTGCGTTGGGTGCCCAAACAAGCAACCAGTACAGACGTGACTTTGTGAGCAACTGTAAAGCTTTTTTTGCAAAAGATTGTTGAATGATACCAGAAGTGCATCACTATACAGGGTGGACTACATTGAAAAGTGACATATGCACTTGTTCATCAATAGAAATAAAGGTGTTGTATGGAAATTGGTTTTACTTTTTGATTCACCCCTATATTTAGATTTGCTTGTATAATTTTATTTATTTATTTTTAAGTATTGTTTGAGTTGGTGTTGTTGAATAGGTCTTTTTTCAGTTATTTCTCTGGTAATAATTTGATCACTTTGAAATGAATCCACAGCAATATATATGTTTTATGATGTAAACGCAGTGCATGTTTAATAGGAATTAAATGGAAGAGTAGAACTGAATAAAAGTCATTAAAATGTACAGTTATTAGATTTTTTTTTCTTTAAATTTAACAAAAAATTATTTAGGAAAAAAAAAAAAAAAAAATCTGTTAAAGTTTTACTTTCCAAGTGCTGAAAAATAAAAGCTGCGAAGCAACTGACCTCTTCAAGCATGATATTGTCCAAGTCGTACAGTGATTTCACAGATTCCACCAACCAACTTTCTGGTGGATGCATATTCAGTGTGAGTAAGGACTTCTGAGGCAAGTTTTCAAACCGAGCCAAGGGTCCAGGGCTTGCACTGCCATCAGCATTGAAGTTGAGATCAGGTTCTAACACATACCGATAAAAGCTGAAATAAAACCATGATATTAGAGAAAAATATGTAAACATGAATTTTGAGGCTTTGAATGTACTTT
>CAHIKZ030005407.1:4107500-4230000 GCA_903632075.3 Acanthosepion pharaonis | reverse complement strand
TGCCCAAATTACCTAGACAGAGTAAAAACCACTTGAACACGTTAATTGCTATGACATGATAACCCTAGGCATAACCAAAGTTTCACTCATGTGATCAGTGTGTGTGTGTGTGTGTGTGTGTGTGTGTGTTATGACAGGGAGAGCAAGATACATTTTTACATTCTTTCAACATAACTTTTAAATGAAAACTAGCTAACATCATTTTTTTTGCAAAAACAACTGACATAATTTTAATATTTTCAGAATTAAAAAAAGTACTATAAAAATTATAGTAATTTGCTATGATAGCTTCATCTGGCACAAGGCTACAATCATAGGGTCACTAAGAATGAAATAATGAGCAAAAATAAAAAAAAAAAAGATTTAAAATTTTCCTCATTTTCTTTTAACAGTCAATAATGCCAAATTTAAATAATAATGAGGAGCAAAGAACATCACTTACAATCAAGATGGGCACAAGTTTTTGTGCTTCTCGTGAAGCTGGGTCCATTATGATCTCCATTTCAAATGAAGGTGCAAGGGGGTTGGCTGGGATTTTCACCACACTGAAATAAGAACACTAAAATTAGTAGATATTAATGTGACATTGAGGTTGTGAGGCAGTTAAACATTTATTATAAGCAGAAAAAGGGTTAAGCCCAAAATAAAATATAAACTGAAAGATAGGAAGAGAGAATGGAAGACATTTTCCCTGGTAATGTGAAAGTGAAGAAAGAGCCATCTGGGTTGCCTCATTCCTACAAATTGAAATGATGCACCAAGAATTTACTTTTTTTTTCTCTATCAAAAATCTGGCATGTGGGTAAAGTAAATTGGGAAATGGCTTTATCGCTTTTTTGGGAAATTAAAAAAAAACATGTCACTGGCGAAAAGGGAAACTAAGTGGGAATTATATTTTTGTTAGAGAAAACAAATTGAGAAATTAAAATGGAGAATGTACCTGCTGCGAGTGTTAGGATTATGAAAATCAATCTGTCATAACAGGCAGGTTTTATGGTTTATGTTTTCACTAAGACAGCAACTAGCCCAAGGATGGAAAATATCGTCTCTTTGTGGCGAATTTAGGTAAACAAATATATTTTCATTGATGAAAACAAATTGGGAAATAATCTTTATCTATCACTTGGAAAGTTAAAATAAAGTGGTCTGGTTTGTGTTTTTGGTGAACACATGGGTCCAGGAAAGGAGCCAGAGAAATGAAATTAATGAGGAGAATAAGCCATGCCCTTTCTCCTACACGCTTTAAAAATTTGATTTGTCACAAAGACAGTGATGCCAGCCCTGAGAAGTAGGCAGAGTTAGAATACAGAGAAGGAAGGTGAAAGGAGCAGAATTTAGCCCTACCAGTGCAGAGTAGTGGTGCGAGATGTGAAGTGAAGCAGGTTGGAGTTAAGGGAGGAGCAATTCCTGTGATTACTCCCAAGAAAGGTGGATAATTCTTACCTGTGAGTATCTGAATGATAATTGATCTCTTTTCTACTCTTGGATAAAGATTTGGCGGACAGAAGTGAAGAAATCTTCATTACCAAATCACTGGCTCTGTAATGTGAAGTGAACCAAATATAAGAATAATTTTTTTAAAAAGTTGAAATCATCAAGTAAAAAAATACAAAGGTTTGTTGATAGGATTCAATATATTTATACATATATTAATGCCCCTGACAAAAAATTGTATGTGTTGGAGAATTAAAGCAAAATTTTACTATTATAGACACGCAAAAGGCGATTATCACCCTTTGGTTGAGATGAGGTAGTATGATGACCAGTGAGTTATGTCAGTTCATAAAGTGATGTAAGCTAGTTTTTAGTTAGCACTCCTACAATCAACACATGCCTGCCCACACCAGTTGATATGTAGCCTGCAGAGAAGACAGCCATCACAAGCTCAGAACAGTAGGGCATACAGAAGAATTGAAATGGTTTCATCAGAAAAGACGTCACCAACATACCCTTTTTCCTGTTAGGAAATATTACAAGTAAGACCCTATCTCTTTTTGCCTTTTCACACTGCCTGTTGCATATACATGTGTTATAATTTCTCTGTATGAGACAAATTTGTGATAAGTATCTATATATCATAAAAAAAGTTTCTCAGAACCATGCATGTTTGTCATTCCATGTCATTTATCACAGATATAACAATGCTTATAATGGGGAAATATAAACTGATAATATTCTTTCTTGCACAGAACCCAATTACTATTATTGTTATAACATTTCTTTTTAAGGAATATAGATTAAATTTTATTCTTATCGACAGAAAGAGTATTATTTTTTTCTGAAATACTTTCAATAACTCTTACAAAGCATTTTATACACTTGCGTAATTTTCAAATTTATATAAACAAAGTAATTTTATCATAGACTCTTATTTTAGTCATCTTTTATCAGCTTAACTTTAAGCATTTTCCAAAATATTTTAAATATATTTGAATTTTAAACAGACTGGGATGATTATTCTTTTTTGGAGAAAAATCCACCCTGGACATTCTTATTCAAACCAGCCTTTTTATTAAATATTAAAGAAATTTCCATCTATCCCTTAATTTATGCTTGGCGCATATTAGGACAAAGTGTTTCATCTGAATATTTAATAAAAATAAAAGGTGTGCAGAATAAGGATGCCTCAGGTGGATTTTCCTAAAAAAAATTGTCCCAGCAGACTACCTATTTGAAATACAAAGGTAATTATATCTGTAATTAAAACAGAAATTTCAGTTGTAACTTAGTCAAGAAATTTAGTTCTAAACAGTGCATAAAATCCAATATTAAGGGAGGACTATTCAAATTGTCTTCTGGAACTACTTTTCTCAAGTTCATTATGTAATTTAAAAACTTTTTGACACAAAGAAGCACATAAATGGTTTGTAAGACCAACATTTTTAAAAGTAATTTCATGTTGACAAATGTTTATATGAGAATCATTAAAGAGCATTTCTACAAGTAATTAATGAAGATGTTTTAAGAATATGTCAATAAAACTGACACCTGAAATTCTCTCACAACCTATAAACACTTCCAAAATGAAAAAAACATTTTTGCTCAGGATGAATTTTTTTCTTTATGGAGCATTCCAAAATGCCAAATACGAGAAAAAAAAAGAAATTGTCAAGAAACTATATTTTTATTACAGACTTTTCTGAATCTTGGTTTTATATAAAACCAAATTTGCAATAACTTTTTAGTACTTTTCACACACGTACACATATATATTAATTAGTAACTATCCTTTTTTCTGATTATCCTTCAGCTATTGATGTGATCCCTCTTTACAGAGAATTTGATATCAACTTACCAAGATCAACGAAAAAAAAAAAGAGAATTATTTTTTCTTATGTATTTTCCTGTTATGATGGAAATGACTATTCGTATTTAAGACTCGCACAAAAGATCAATGGTGAGATTTTGCAACTAACGTCACAAAACAATTGCTTGCTATTCCTTTGGACTTGCTTTTACAAATGTTCATTTATATCAGGTTTCATAAAGATTACAGCCCTGTCCTTGTATAGCTATGTTTGTCTACATTTAGAGAGATAGGTATGTCAGAAAAGTAATGGAACCCGGTGTGCTGTGTGAGCTATTGCCGAAAGAGGGGTAAGCATCTGGCAGTTTTCCGATAGGTTTCTAGCAGAGAACATTGCTGTACTGGAACAACATTCCTATTCATATGATCTTGCTGCATGTGACTTTCTTCAAGGGAATCATCAAGGAAAACCATTTGGAAGGTGTGGAGGTCATCAAGATAGCCGTAACAACAGAGCTGAGGAGCATCCTAGAAAAATCCTTCCAGCAGTGCATAGAAGTGTGTCAGAGAAGGATGGAAAAGTGCATTAGACTTGAAGGGGATTACTTTGAAGTGCAAACCATATAGTTTGTTGTTTGGAATTGAAATTGTTTGTGATCCTCGTCCCATTACTTTTCAGACAGACCTTCTATTTTTATTATAATTTGTTCTTAAGCCATTAATGCTCACAATAAAAATCTGCACTATTTACATTATTTGGACTATTGTCCTCATCTTTGTTGCCATATTTATTACGTTTCGGCCATTGTACGCTCCGGCATTCTTCAGGTGGTTGGAATGTTGAACTGAACCCTTTATTTCGCTTGCTGGGGTATACTGTACCATGTGTCCTTGAGGACACATGGCACAGTATACCCCAGTTCAATACCTGGTTAAGGTGGTAGAGAACTTGGAGCGGGGAATTAACAGGAGACAATTGATATAACTGACATCCATTAGACATGGCATGTGGAATTAGAACAGTCTACCCCAGCCAGCAAAATAAAGGGTTCAGCTCAACATTCCAACCTCCTGAAGAAGGCCGGAGTATACAACGGCCAAAACATTGTGATAAATATGGCAACAAAGATGAGGACAATAGCCCAAATAATGTAAATAGTGTACATAATACCTCATCTCAGAAATATAGACATATAATAAAAATCTGGTATTATAAAAATTAAAATAGTAATCAGGGATTAATTACAGGTTCCTTAAAAAGAAAAAAGTATTATAGGTTTATAAATAATCCAGTATTAGTAATAAGTTTTTTAACCTTTAACTCAGTAATGCCTACTGTCCCATTTTGATGATGGTAGGAATTTAATAGGTTAAAGGCATTGCTTTAAAATCATTCATCATTTCTCAGCTAGTTAATTCTGCCCAAATTCTCAGTGGGAAGCCATTACTATTCAGATTTTATTTCCAACCAGAAATGTTAAACTCAATTCTTTTAATAGTTTGTATAAAATAAAGTTGAAAAATCAAGCTAGACAAAGTGATACATACGGTTGGCCTTGGAATTTCATAGTTTCAACATGGGCCTGGATTTTCTTGGCAGCTGTCTGCATCAAGTGTTTTTCCAGGAGAGAAAAATCTTCTTGAATAAACTGCTCATCTGTGCCCAATGGTCCAATGACCTGTAGGAAACAAATGAAAAAAAACTCTTAAGCCTCTGACAGACCAACTCTACCTGAAAAATAACAGTTTCAAAGACACTGGAAACAAATAGAGGAAACATTGGAAATTAGTAAGAAAGAACTAGTTAAAATATCCCTAGAGATGAATAGTGAAACAACAACAATCTACCCTAGTACATTTAGTTAAGGATTCAGTTTGAAATTCCTTGTAGGTTACCAGTTGAAGGAAGCCAGGGATCATAATAACTGAAACAATGTAATAATAAGCTTGAATGTAAATAATGGCAACTCATCATCACAGAAAATCACTCACAAACTTTCATTTTATACGCTATGGAACTAAGATACTTAGCCTAAACCTTATGCATTCTCTATTAATGTGCTTTTTAAATTGTAATTGTCTTACTTAAATGTCGATTCATGTTGTATTCACATATCAAATATCATTTTACTTGGAATCTTCTCCACACTTCGATATGAGTTGATATGAAATTTTTTTTTTTGAACATTGACTTTTTCTGTCTGAATTTCTGGAATGAGGAGTTATCATTATTTAGATTATTTACATTCAGACTATTGTTCTGATCTTTGTTGTGATAACTATCAAAAATGATGAGGGCTAGTCTGAATGTAAATTTGGTAAATAACATTGATTTCTTTAAACATTTTCTTAAGTTGATTTTATCATTAATTTGTTCCTCTGAAAATAATTTCCAATTTCACTCCAAGCTTGATTTGCAAACAATAGTTATAAAAAGGTTTGTTTATAGTTCAAAAAATAGTTTATAGTGAAAAAACAAAACAAAAAAAAAACAAACATTTGTTCCATTTGATTCCATTTATCTATATATAAAATTCTGTGACTGCTTTTAGCCTGTTCGTCACACACTCTAAAATAGCCATACATTGACCAATCAAAACCAAATTTTGGAGGGAAGTGCAAACAAGTAAGTGGATACAAGGTACAGTTGGTTTTACTAAGATGGGTAGTTTAATACAATAAATTTTCATTAATTTTTGGGGAAAAATTAAAAGTTTTATTATTTAACATACAAAATACTCCCACTATTTTAAAAACAATTTAATGATTAAAATAACAGATACTTAATAAAAATGCAATATTGTTTTTTGCATATCTTTAAAGTTTTTATATATATTTAATTCCAGAAAAAATATAATGCACTGTAAATGCACAATAGGGAGAGTAGAGTTTGTAAATCTTGACAAAAAAATATTAGTGTTAACTTCAACAATACTAAATACAGTAAGGATTTCAACACATGTCGGCATGTTGCAAAACATTCTAGTAATACTAAAACTCTAATCTTGTGTTAAACGATACATAAAACCCCAATCAATATAGAAGCATATTGTACCTTGAATGCCTGTTGACTGCAGTGACAAATTTCATTAAAATTAGACAAGAGGTTCTTGAGATGGGCCATTTTTTAAAAAAATTTTACAGCATTTTTAATAAGAAATTCAGTATTTGTTTTCAGTACAAATTTTTATATCAATTTATATATAAACAAACACTTACATAGTATATTCTAAATATTATGTGTGAAAAATAATAAACATTCATAATACATTATAACAACATTATTAAATAAATTTAAATATTCATGACAAAAAATATATTTATACAATTACTACATCAAAAAATTTTTTTTATGTGTTACATGACTTATTAGTAAATAGATGGATGCTGATTTGCAGTAATTACATATTTTGAAATAAATGCAAGAAAGAAACAAATATGCATAATAAAAACATACTTATTACTTTGAAAAAGACAATACCTGTTTTAAGTAATTACTCCAAATGTTCATGCAATGTGTTAACAATGAAACCCAGTGGAACAATAAACCTTCTTCTACCAGCTTTAGTATTATTATTTTTGTATTCAAAGTACATTATAGTGAAGAAAATTCTCTTTTAATGTAAAGAAGTAAAACATATCTATTGATATCAATAAAATAATTTTCATACTTTAAATGTGGATATATTTGAATTAAGGTGTTTTTGGTGCTTTTCATTCATTTTTAGGCGGGGGAAAAATGTTTACTTATTAACTAATAATTAATAAAAAAAACATACTTATTATTTTGAAAAAGACTACACTTGTTTTAATCTATTACTCCAAATTTTCACGCAACGTGTTAACTATGAAGCTCAGTGGCACAATAAAACTTTAGTGTTTAAATACAAATTAAAATGTGTAATAACATTGATAATATTGTTACCTCATCATTTTGTATCATGAACTGCTTTTAAAAGGAACCCAACAGGTTTATGGATGATCTAGTATTGTTTTAAAGTCTACTTATAAAATAGGAAGAAAATGTTATCTTTTATCATGTTCTGAGAACAAATAAGAAAACGTTAACAAAATCATGCATAACTATTAAGAAAACAAAATGTTGGTTACCTATAAATATTATTTTAAATGTTACCTTCATTTTTTTCCTCTGTTTAAGCATAAATTTTTCTTTAAGCATTAAATAGAAAATGTTGCCAATGAATTTTGACTATAGAATTATATAGTGTTGCATTCCTTAGACTACACCAATGATTCCAAAAGTCGGTAGTACTGCTCCACAACCCACTGGCAGCAGTAGAAAGATCCAGGAGGGGCATGAGAAAAAAAAGTAGCAGCCAGAGAGTGGCAGTGTCACATCTAAAGTATTACATACACCACACTGTACCTGAAGTGTATCTAGCTTTCACTTTAAATGACAATTATTGTGGGAAATATTAAGATACTCATCTGACATGCAATACTAGCATCAAGAAAATCCAATCAAAAGTTGACTATACATTGTGAAGGCGGATGTTAGGGCTAGGTTTTGGTATGCAAAGAGACAGCAACCCCAAAAGTTTGTGAATCACTGATCAACACAATCTCTTGTTCCACTGAATAATGCTTGTAAATAATGAGATCTGGGAGGGCTGAGTAAATTCATAGAATCAAAGTTAGGGTGATACCTGCAGCCTCTCTCGACAAAGAAAAGATTGCAGTGAGATCCACTTCTATTGCAATCCTTAAATAAAATAAATAAATAAAATAAAAAAATAAATAAATAAAATAATATAAAATAAAATAAAATAAAATAAAATAAATAAATAAATATGAAAACTGCAAACCTTTCCATTGCCAATCACAGCTTGCACACCAGGACTCAACTGTAAGACACGGCTGACAAAGGAAGAATGAGATTTCAAGAAACTGCCATCTTCTTTGTCCAGAGTGGCTATGTATTGGTCAATATCCATCCCCTAAAGATGAAGAAACAAAAATATGACAACATTGTAAAGGTCTACATTAATTTTTTTTCACACTTACCAGGAACAGCATTTATTAAGTTTATTTGACATCATCTTTATATCAACCATCAACATGAAGGATGCATATTTGAAAGAACATACCTTGAACATGTCAATCAACAACTTTAAAAAGAATATTAATAATTAAGTTATTCTATGTCTAAATAACCAAGAACATTGCATGTGTGTCCACTAAAAATACCCAAGAAAATGGAAAGAAAATGTTCGAAACAAATGATTGTTTAGTCCTACTCATTGGGCAATGGTTAATGTATAAGCATTGAAAAATTCATCTTTATTGGCGTAACAAAAATAAATATATCAGGCTTCCTCATAAAGACATATGGATATATAAAAACATACACACACACACTCATGTCTATGGGTGGCCAACCTGACTCAATTTCCAAAATCTAATCAAATGACCAAACATTGTAATTTTTAAAGGGAATCCCTTTTTAGTTGGGTCAAGTATGTCTTAGTAGATTCCTTTGTGTATGTGTACACACACACACACACATTAGTGTATTTGGGCAGCAATCCCACTTTTAATCAAGTTTCATTAAAGACGACTGATAAACTTCGATTAAGCTTTTCATTTAATTTTTCTTGCATTTGTACAAGTGTTTCCTTTCCTGGACATAAAGTGAGCAAAAATTGTCCAAATTTTCTGTATGTCTGAATGCTTTTGGCTATTCTATTAGCCATTATTCAAGATTTTTATTTTTATCTGAATGAATGGATATATTATATATGTTATAGGAATGTTATATATATATATATATATATATATATATATATATATATATATATATATTTAAAACCTTGCACTTAGAACACCTGATAGTGCTTGATGAACACCAAGCTCGTACTGAATGCTATTGTTGTTGTAGTAGGTTTGATCTGTTGTACATTTTGTATTAGATTAAACTATGCTTAGTAAATTTAGACACAATCATTATGTGTGTGTGTGTGTGTGTGTGTGTGTGTATATATATATAAAAAAAATATTTAGGCAGTAAGAATTCAATCAAACAAGTTTTAGACAGTTTATCAACATTTTTTAAATACAATAAAAAAAATTAGGCAGTTTGAGACTTATGTAAAAACAAGCATTTTCTTTTATTTTAATCATTTTACACTAAATGATAAATCCACTAAGACACAAGGAGTTATTGATAGTGAAAGAATCAGAACAAAAAAAAAAACTTTGAAGAGAGTGGACAATGAAAGAACACGATTCAAGGAAACACAAGATGACGACTCATGTTGTATTTAATTTTTTTTTAAGATCATAATTAACAGGAAAACAAGCCAGAAGAGACAGGTAAGAAATGCAAGAGAAGAACACATCACAAAAGAACTTGCAATTAGCAACAGTAAAATAATGTGACCTTGCTACCAATCTAGTACTATGTTTAAATTTAGAAAAGTCAAGGTACCAAAGAGGAAAGCTTGTTAGAATAATTATCAGGAAAATATTTATTAAAAAGCTATGTTACAGCAGCAAGAAACTGACTTATGTGAAGTTCGTATTTAAGTGTAAAAAAAAAAAGTTATAACTTTAAAGTTATGAAGAAAAGAATTGGAGTAAGAAAACTAAAGACTTAACACAAAAATTAAGTTTTAATGAAAATAAAATTCATGTTTTACTTACATTGACTTCCAAATCCTTTAATGTTTTAGTACCAGCTTTTAAATTTTTGACGTATTCTTCTTTGACAAGTTTAGTTACAAAATTCTTTGCCATATTTCCTGTAAGGGTTGACATGGCAATGTATACAGCTCGACTGATGAAGTTATCTTTGTCCAAGTGGAGTGGATTGAAAATTATACCAACACGCATATGATTGGAAAATCTCTGGGAAACAGAAGACAAGAAACATTGTAATACATCATCAGTTAGACATATATAGCTTTCTGGAATAAGGTAGTTTCTTAATAAGGGCCTTTATTATTTTTTTTATTACTATAGGTGACATTGACATACAAGAAGGCTGTTCTCTATGATGAGAAAGCAGAAAAAAATCATTTGCCTCAGGAAACCATGAGTAGCAAACACTATTTTCAGTTTCACAGTCAAACTCTTAGTCTTGTGACTTGTTTGCACCAATGGTTATCATTCATTAGTTTCCTAAACATTAAAGTATTAAATTTAGATATGCAATCATTGTGTGTGCATATATATATATATATATATATATATATATATATATATATATAATTATTTTTATTATAAGAAATTAATTATAATAAAAACATGTTGAAATTGCTCCACAAAGCTTTCATGCTTCAATACTTTGATTGTACTTCTTCAGGTGATGGTAAGTAATTGGTGATAAATGATTTTTATGAAATTTTAAACACAAAGTATAACCTCTTTTCCAAAAATTAAAGTTGGTGTTGGGGAACATAAGGTCAGAATTAAAATAGACTTGTGGGTGTGTCTTGATTAACCAATTGAATGTCAGATCTGGACTGAATAGAAAAGTAAGCTCAAGGGGTGAGTTATTTTTTCATGTCATGATAAACCAGAATATAAACTGGCCAAAATTGACAATAATGGAAAATATGTCTACCACAAATGTATCTTGATTGCAGACAAATATGACATGTTTAATTTTTTTGAAAGGATCTTAAAGAGAGGAGTAGGTTAATCAGACAAAAGTTAACTGATGATTTTTCTGTTTCTATTTTTATTCCTATGATCACTGTTGTTATGTTTTATATATATTTTGATGTCAAGGCAATTATAGCCACTATTTTTTAAATCAGTCTTATAAACTTACTATGTTTGTAAAAGACATCTTCACTGGAAGAGCTATTGCTAATCCTATATTCTATGGAGGTGGGTATGTGTTTGATCATGTATGGAGAGCAGTTAGAATTTGGGTGGGTATATACTGGACTGGCATTTGTTTTCATGAAGGGTTGGAATGCATTACTAACTAGGTCTAGGAAATCTTTTTTTTAAATTAGTGTTGATCTTAACTTTAAGGTTGAGACTTAAATTCTCAATGTATTAATTTCCTGATTTTTGTGGAATTTTTCACCAACATAAGGCCATCATCACTATATAAGCCTATATTATTAATGTTGATATCTTGGTGGGCACTAAGATTATATAAGATAAATAAACCAACAAAGTTGGAAGACTCAGCAGAGTCTAACAATCCCTCGGAAATATCAAATTGGTCAACAGAGGGGGAAGAATAAATCAGGAAGTTCATATTATGAGGATATGTAGGATAGATAATGACTGGACCTGAAGAGGTTAAAATTGTAGTGGTCATGGAAAGTATTCTCTTAGGAGTCTGTTCAAAAAAGTATTGAAATTTATGTAAAAAGAAGCATGCATAAAATGGTTTATCATTGTCACATGTCTGTCATATTTTATTATTATTGTCACATGTCTGTCATATTTTATTCTTGTAATATGGTGTCAAATGCATACAAATTTACATACAAAGAGAGTAAAATTACAATCCAGTTTGCATTTGTGTAGAAGAGAAGCAGGTTGACATATACACAAAATAAAAGATTATGTCAAGAGTGTATCTGGCACAGAGTTGTATTACCCTGAATAATTGGCTGTTTGGAGATGACAGTCTCTCAACATAACATCATTGATAAATTTTCATGGCAGATGTACTAATTTCTATGAGAATGGTTATGCTTGTTTTTCAACAAATCACAGCCTCTCTATGGTTGTATCTACTGGTAGATAACAACAACATCTTTCAATGTTAGGAGGTGGATCAGTTGGTGTTGACAGCTGGGAGATCATTTCTTGGACTATTTTTGACTGTTCATTTTGCTGCCAGTTGGATTCATAGCCATTCATTTTGCTACAATTTGCAAGGATTAGCTGTTATTTTATAATTCTACAACTTCTTGATTTTCCTAACATTAAAAATCTGTTTCTAGTGCTGGTACTATGGATGCCAAAGGCAAAATGTTATTATCGATCCTAACAATGATACAGTTTTCCTAAAAATATTTTAGGCTTTTTTTTGGGTAGTGGGGGTAAGAATTTATTAGTATAGATTATTACTGTAAAAAGATTTTTTTTTTGTAATGGGTAAATATTTTTCATATCTGTTGGTAACAATTTCTTCTGTCAGACAAATTTTAACCTCACAATTATCATTTATCAATCTTAGTCTTAAAATTTTTACTTATTCACGAGTGTCTCTAACTGACTCTTTATGTTCAAGGGCAGACAATAGTTACTTTAATCAAATACTTTAGATACTATTAGGCACGAAACATGTAAAGATCAAATTCTAGATTTAATTCAAATATAAAAGAAAATATACACAATCATGTTTACATGATGAAATATAAAAAATTTAACTGCATGCAAAAATGAAGCAAAACATTTGTGAGCCAGGCTGTATTTTAAAGATTAAAAAATACAGCTTATGACATTCATGAACTTAAAAAAGAGAAATGACTGTAAAACAGAAGAGTAGTTTCCCTTGATAAATGTATGTGAGTGTTTTTTTAAATGATCTTTTTAAAGGTGTTTGGAGCAATTTTATAAAATCCTCCTTTATGTAAACATTTCAATATCCTTATATTCAAAGTTAAAACTTACCAAATTTTTAATGGCAGTGTAAACTAATTCTCTTCCTTTTGGAGATTCAACATCAGCAACAATCCAAATGGAAACAGCACGAAGAGAAGAATCGTCTAGGGAAGAAAAATGGTAAAGTCAGCAAAGTAACAATTATATGCAAATGAAATCAAATTTTATAATAAATTTAATCAGAATTTTTTGAATTCTGAGTAATTTTAAGAGTTGCAATGTCTTCAACAAACAAACTATCAACTTTTTCTTTTTATTGTAATTTTTTTTTTTTTTTTTTAAATATAGAAAAATGACCAGTGGATCACATATTTGAACTGGTAAACTCTAAAAGGCAGCAACTTGGAAAGAGGATTTGCTTGAAATATAAACAGAACTATGAATGAATGTGAAAATAAAGAAATTGTTATTGATTCCCAGCTCGCTATGCCAAGAAACTCCTGAATACAACAGTTGATATATAATATGAATGTGTACATGTGAGTATGTATGTATATACTGTTTAATAAATAAATGGAGCACCAACTCAAATACAAGTATCCAATAAAAATAACATTTAAAATGATAAAAATATGTTGGATTAATAAAAATTTATCCATTCTAAAACTTCTTTGTTTATGTTTAAATATGAAACTGTGCTGATATGAAAACTTTTGAGAGATCTATATTGAGAGATGTCTCACTAAAAGGTACAATTTGGGTCTTGCCTGACTAACAGGTTCTTTGTATCTCAGTTGGTTAGAGCATATCAGATTTAATGATTACCCAGAGAGATGTAGGTTCAAATCCTGCTAGTGAGTAAATTTTTCTGTAATAAAACTTCTTGAATATTCAGGTCAGTAGATGAAAATAAATATACTGGCATCTATTCAAATATTCACTAAAAATAACATTTAAAGTGATGAAAATGTATATCATATATAAATTCTGAAAGTGTAGAATTTTTTCAAGGCTAAAACAAAATAAATAAAAATAGCTCTGTTTATGTAATAATAATAAAACCATATAATAATTATCAATGTGTATTTATATATTTCCTGTCCCATCTACAGTAGGAAGGGAAGTAAATCAACTTTGTCGTCACTATCTTTGTCATTCAGTTGCAAATCTTTTCCTTCTGAGATATATTTCCATTTCACTGTTATATTAAACACATGAAATTTTTAACAAGATTTTGTGCAAAAAGCGATTTATACCAGAAGTAATCAATAAATCACAGATACCATCAAGCATCTAAAAATATAAAGGGAATAGATTAAGTAAATAGTTCATTGGCGTCTCTTTTAGTTATGAATATTTTATCTCCATTTTATTGAATCTCAGTAAATTGTGTCAAGAGTTGTTTCATTGCATCTCGCTATTAAAACTTTCTAACAATTGCTGCCATATTTTACATGCACAGTTACACTAGTAATAAAAAAAAAATGATAATGTGCTAAAAATCACGTTAACTCGTTATTTTTCTATACAATCCACAAAAATAAAAAATAAAAAAAAAGCTGCCTACCTTTTCGTGCCAAATAGTGCATATTTTGGGCCATCACAGATGACATGGCTTTTACACTAAGGGACGAAAAAGCCTCTGAATCAGAATAGATTTCTTTATCTACAAAGAAAGAAATTTATGTCAGTTTTCAATGTAAGATTATAATAAACATTAATTTGGAAAACATCCAAAGATATTTTAACTTTCAATATAACAATTTATAATGAAAAAAAATAATCAGACATGATAAATATTTAGAAAAATAATATTAAATATATTAATATCAATTAAATCTACAAATTCAGAAGATTCTTTTAGACTATATTTATTTTATTTACATTCGGACTATTGTCTTCATCTTTTTGCTATCACACCGTTTCAGCCATTGTGCCCTTCGACCTTCATCACGGGTATATCAAGCTGGGTAACTTACCCATTTGTGAAAATGGGTGAGCCATAACTGAGCCGTACAACAAAGAGTTCATGTACACACTATCTGGCCCAGGCATTGAACTCACAATTACTTTGTCACTAAATTCACAAACCAACTTTAACCCACTAGCCTAATGGATTAAAGTATATTTATTTTGTATACTTAAAGAGGAGTTGGGCTCAAATATAGATCAAATGTGGATCAGAATCCAATAGAATACAATAAAGAACAAATAGGAAACATTTATCAATATAATATTTCATTTTTATTAAGCTTCATCAGGGAATAAACAATTAATAAAAGTGAAATATGTTAGATTGATAAACGTTTCTTATTTGTTCTTTATCAAATCATATTTAAAAGATGCAAACTACAGAACAAATTTCATACTAATAGTTGCAAATAAAATCACCTGGAGACATTAGGTCAAACCCCAGACCTAACCTATCTTGCAGGAGTTAATGTTGGATTTTCAGTTCAAAGGTATTTGTACCGATGAACAATTCATTCAGACTAGAAATACTTTTCAAGCCATAAAATTTCTACTCACCAACATTTTCGGTTAGATCTAGGTACATAAGAGGGGAAGAAAGAATCCGAGAATTGATCCGTGGCAGTACATTTTCCTTCTCCATCAGCCAATCCAACATATTCATATTATCAGTCAGTTCACCCTGAGGGAACAAATGAAAGAAAACACCATCAACAAAGCAAAAAATATACATTTTTTTTCAAATACACTTATTAACACAAAGTTGTTTGAGAATTATTCCATTGATCATTCTGATGAGTATCTCCATCTTTACTGTTTTGATTATTTTATTCTTGTTGTTTCTTCTAGTCTTTTTGTAATATTACATCGCTTGTGTTGTTAATGAAATTTTTGTTGCCATCTACTCAAATGAAAAGATTCATATATCTCAAAGAAAAAAAACAAAACATTAAAGGCCTTTTTTTATGCCAGATTAACATTAGTAATTTTGTTATTATATACAAAAAGCAACAAAATTCTTCCTTATACAATTCTAAGACATGAATAATGATGGCAATATGCATGTGCCAACTTATTGCTGTACTTTGCACTTTCATGTAGTTGGTCTTTTCACTAGCTGGCTTTGTAAACATCTTGGAACAGTTTGCAAATGTCATATCAAAGACAATGCAAGGAAGAGAACTTTATACCAGCAATAGTTTTCCAATTATTATTGTAGTACTTGGTTCTTTCATGGAGTCAGTGTTTTCACTTCCTGGCTTTGGAACAATCCAATATTTTCATAAAGATACTGACATCTAGTGCAACACACTAACAGAGCAAAAAGATAGAAATACCAGACAAAAATAAAGTTAGTATATTATATACATAATTAAACTGTACTCTGTGAATGGAAGTTTTTAAAAGAGAAAATATGTGAAAAATTTAATAAAATTTGCTGTGAACTAAGTGTTTAATACCAATAAGTAAAGGTGGTAACACTTCAGATTTACTGAATAAACAGTGGAGTAAGTAAGGTTCATATTCAAAAGAATAACCAACAACAAAAATTTCACCAAAAGAAGTTGAGAAAATAAGCCTAATAAAATCTAGTTGCAATGGTGGTGTTGGCAAAGTAGTAGTAGAAGAAAAAAGAGGAACAGTAGTAGTAGAAGGAAAAAAGAAGAGCAGTAGTAGTAGCAGAAGAAAGAAGAAGAGCAGTAGTAGTAGAAGAAAAAAGAAGAGCAGTAGTAGTAGTAGAAGAAAAAAGAGGAGCAGTAGTAGTAGTAGAAAAAAGGAGTAGTAGTCAAAGAAGAAAAAAGTATTAGTAATAATAGAAAAGAAGGATTAGTTGTAGATAGAAAAAGTAAATGATGTAATGTAAGTAGTAAAAAAAAAACAACAAAAAAATTGTGGACAGAAAGAAAAATATAGCAAGTTCAATCTAAAAAGGAAAATGTTAAAAGCAAATATATTTTTCCCCCAACTTACATGATAGACAGCTCTCTGAATTTCATGTGTGCCATGTAATATTTCTGAGACAATAGCTTCTTCCAGCATATCAGCATTTAGATATTTTTTCTTGAGAGGTACACCATTAACTAATACCTGGGGGAAATCACTTAGGCCAGACCTTTTCACAAAATCTGCAGCAAACTGAAATGCAAAACAAAATTCCAATAAAGTAAAAACAAAGCAAAACTGGTTTTGTAATTGAGTTAGCCATCATTATACCAAAAAGTGAACACTGGTGCCACTTGGAAAACCTAAGGCTGAAGGTTAGGGTTAGTTAGAAATTTTGAAGACAAGCAATAAATATCTACACTACAAATTTTCCAGCAACTTTTAGCTTAACAGAACTTTCTAACAGTCAATGATTCTGTAAAGATGCAATTGATCTATTAATTAGATTTATTACTGAATTAAGATTGCTGGATTTCTGATTGTCTGGCAAAATAGATGATCAGATAAGGTTTGGGAAACAAGGATGCTGTGCTTAGTGTTAACAGCTATAAAATAAAATATATATCTACCTTTTCCTTAATGCCTTGACTGCATGAATTTAAATGTGCTACTAGATTTGCAACTAGGTAGATGTAACCACATGGGCTATTTTAATAGTTTCTTTTCTTGCCTTCTGATTTTTTGCTTCCCTGCACTTATTTAAATGCAACGTCAATCGCCATCTTCTGTCTTCCTGAACTATTTTCCTTTATTCTCCTCTGTAAAGCTTTCTCTTTCACTCTATGTAACCCCTTGAGTCCTAGTGGCATTATCGCTTTGCTTGGTGTGAAAGGATTAAAAAAAATCTATATGTAAACAAACATGCATCTAGAAGAGAAAAACTCTTGGTGGTCATGTGTTTTTAAATCAGGTAAATTGATAAAGTCTTGCATTAAATCAAATGATTCTAGAAAGGTTTTCTTTTCTAATGACTTTACAGCAAAATCTTAAAAGCAATTTTATATGACTTGGCTGAGATGTACATAGTACTTAAATAAAAAAAATATATTTTTCTTCTGAGTTTAACAAGGTCTCTCTTGTTACACCTGTCCTTCAGAAATCCAAATGTTTAATCAGAGCTAAAGGATTGCTTCTCTTCTGTAATGCAGATACTCTGCATTATATTCCACATTGCTGGGATGAGCAAAAACAAGTGAAAATAAGACAAGTATATTTTAATACATAATAAAACAACTTTTATTCATTTACTGCCTGAGAACAACAAGGATTAGTTGGGATTTAAACCATGAATTCAACATGTGTGTCAGCATGTCAGATTCAGAATTGTCGCACTGACTGGCGGACAAGGGAAGAAACTCATTTGTACTTTGAGTTATTGTCTTTTATAAGGCGAGTAAGTTAGCATCCCCTAACACTCTGCAAAAGACTAATTACGTTCAGTATATATAATGGGGCAACTAATCCTAAAATGACAAGAATATTCAGGGATTGATATTTTAACTGGTATTTAACAAATACAGCATTTTACATGAAAAGTGGTGAGAGTCAGCATTGGAGACAAGAGCAAGGTAAACACAAACCTGTCTGAATTAAGAGAATGTTACTTTTAATTAGCAAAAGAACATGGTGTTTGGGGTGCAGAGAAGATACAGAGAAGGAAAATGTCTCTTACCTTCCTTAAATCATCATAGTCATCATCATCGCCAAATAGCTTGTCAATGTCTTCATCTGTGAAACGAGAACTAAACTCGCGTATTATAAATTCTGAAGTAATTTCTTCGGTCTTTCCTTTTTCATACAGCTGTCAAAAGAAATTGTAAATGGTTTTAAGAGTTGAAATAAGAAAATAGTTTTATTTTAAAGTATAGGCTGAGTATTGGCAAATTGAAGATAGTGTGCTTAACCTCTCATTATATATATATATATATATATATATATATATAAGTTCATTAAAGATGACTAAAAAGGTACTGCAATTAAGCTTTTTATTCAATTTTTCTTGTGTTAATATAACATTATATATAGTTTGTTTGTTTGGGTTTTTATGCCATATCAACCACTGTGGGTTATTTAATGCCAAATCCATCTTATATATATATATGCCAAATATATGAATTTTAAATGCCTATTTTGTATGGAACATTTTTAGCAAGCTAGAGCTTATTTGCTTGCACACTGCAAAATAATCCTAGGTATTTTTTGTTTAAGTCAAGAATTTCCATTTGATTGTTGATTGTTTTGTTTAACGGCATCTCAACCTTAGTGGTCACTTTATGCCGAAAATGATTTTGAGTGACTTTAAAAGTCAAAAAGGTATAGCTGGCAACATTATGGTTTCAAAAACGTATAGCTGGCAACATTACTTTTCCGAAAACATTATCTGAGGCCTTGCTGTTGGATGCAGTTTAACGTCATACCCAGGACGCGGATGTAGTTTATTGTCATACCCAGGACGTTATTATATATAGTACTTTTGGCTATTCTATTAGCTACTATTGAGGATGTTTTATTTATTTTTAACTGAATATGTACATTTTTTATATATGTGTATCAATAGTGATGGCAATGTTTTTTTTTTTATTTTCTAAAGAAGGCCAGCACATTGTGTAAGTGTACATAATTGGTATTACTGAGTGTTGGCTTTTTCTTTTTTATTATTAATGCTTCGATTATTTTTAGTCTTGTTTTCCCCTTTTTACATGTGGATGTAGCTATCATAGTTCTATTTTCTATGAACATGTTATAGATGGGGTTTGGTAGGTTTGTGTGTGTGTTTAAATGGGTCCTAATTGAGTTATGTCCTGAAAAGAAAACACTTATACAAGCAAGAAAATTTGAATAAAATGCTTAATTGCAGTAACTTGTCAATCGTCTTTAATGAAACTTGTATAAAAGAGGGATTACTACCCAAATACACTATATATATATATATATATATATATATATATATACACACACACACACACATCTATACACACAAAAGGGCACACTGAAGCTTTTGACTCAATTTATAGTCAACATTGGTTTGGTGAAGTTTAGATTTTTGGTTGGATTGTTGCTAGTGATTGTTACAAGTTTTTAAAAATTTTTGTAATAAGTGATGAGTTTAATTTGTTTTTGCCAACAGGTGGCATGTACCTGGGCATTTGGTTACTTTCATTTTATTTGTGTAACTTGTTTTATGAATAGTTTAATGCCTGTTTTTTTATGCTATTATTTGCATTGCTGTTTTTGTTTTTTTTATGTTGATTTGTTTGTCTATAAAGTGATTACAAAAATTGTTAATTTGTGACACAATGGAACCCAGCCATGGCTCAGGACACTGACAAAGTGGACTGTGAATATTTTCATCTGAGATGAAAGTGTCTAGTTTTTTTATGACCAGCAGTAAAGCCTAAAAGTAAGATCTTCAATACAACCACTCACAGTCCAGAAGTAAAAGAAAGGAAATAGAGTAAATGAATTAGCAATTCCGAATCATTATCCATTACATCACCTGCAAATCCAAGCTTACATTATTTGGTATTCCCAAGCAGTCACCCATCTAGGTACTGACTAGGCTCAACATTGCTTAACTTCAGTGATCATATGAGAACCAATGTTTTCACATGATATGGCTGTGGGGTAAACCTGTAAAATTGTTGGTCTTTTGTAAAGAGAAAGTGGGGGAAATTCTAACAATTTGAATATTTAAAAATGAAATGTTTAAGAACATGCATTGGGTTAAATAGAGTTTATTTTTATCTTTTGTGATGTAATTGTAGGGATTAACTGAAATCTGAAGGCAAATTAGAATAATGGAAGACCCCTTGCAAGAGCCAAGCAAAATATTAAGAAACAGGAAGAGTTTGTTAGAAAGGAGTGCTGAACTGCTATGTAATATCAGTCCTCCTATCTTGCTGCACAGGTGAAGTAACTTGATGTGGTTCTACAGAAGGATGATGAGAATACCATGGATGGAGGATGTGCATAACAAGGAAGTTTTAAGGAAAATGGAAGCAAAAAAGATGGTCTTAGGATCAGAAAGAGGCAGATGAAATTTCTAGGACACATAATAAAGAGGGATTGACACATTGATGGCAAGGAGGAGCAGAGAGAAACAGCAAGTAACCTACCTAACAAACTTGTGTAAATGGATGACAGAACAGGAACTGGGAGGGATGGTGAAAAACCAAACCTTACTAAGAGCTACAAATGATAGGAAGTTAGGGAGAACCATGATTGCCCAAGTCCTGAATGGAACATACATTGAGGAAGTAGAGTTCATTTTCATATTTTCTAATGAGGAGAATTTGTAGCCATAAGGATAAACTTCCTTTGATTTAAGTGGGTCTTTCTTGGCATCTGAACAAAACTGAAAGAACAATTTCAAAATTGTACTTACATCTGTGATAAAAGACAGAGCTGATGCTGGATCCTGATCAGCCTTAATGTACTGGAAAGTCCTGGCCATGGCCACTCCAGGATCCATTCGCCCATCCAATTCTTTACTAGCATTAACAGCAAATACAATTCCAATCCTGTAAGCAAAACAACAAAGGAAGTAAATATTCTGTTCTTCATATTAAAACTTATCTGTAATTTACTTAGATACTGGAAGGAGTATTGGAGATTTTACATGAACACAAAATGACAGGGAATAGGAAAGCTTTCTCTAGCAGAGATGCTTATTGATAAGTTCAAATCTAAACAAGCTGGACAGAGAATACTTTAAAAAAACTGAGTTTCCATTTTTAATTTAATAAATTTAACATTGGTGAAGTTGTACAGGGTGTAGCAGAAATACCTCCCACATTGCTAGTGGCAATGGTATCTTCATCTAGTTAATGTATTACCATTTTTTTCAGATAGCATCAACTACCATCATGGCTTGGACTGGTGCACATCATGTGTTTGCTTGTGAAACATTTTTTAAGAGTGGTGAATCTGTAATTGCAACACAGAGCTTTTCATGTTATATTGGAATGATTATGTGCTGGGTAGAAGTTAGATACTTCTATGGGTTGAAAATTTCAGGGCCACAGGTTCAGTGCTTTAAAGAAAGTCACCTGGAAGTTCTCGAAGTGTTCAAACTATAGAAAATGTCCAGGTTGTCAAGCTCACTTTTATCTGTTTGTGTCAATAAGTAGAATTTTCTCTACTGAGTGGAAAATAACCTGTTTTAGCTTCATGGAAGACCTCTACACAGCAAACAAGTGACTCTGTGGCGCACAGTGGTGAAATTTGGTTTATGGGGTCCTTACTTTTTTGATAGGGAGAGACCATGCAAAGTAACATCTGACTGGTATGTGTAGATGCTGTGGACCTTTCTGGAACCAAAACTCAGAGATCTTGGGAATCTGGATGTGTGGTTTCATCAAGATGGAGCTACTGCAAACACAGCGAGAAGATCAATGGAAGCTGTGAGAGAAATTTTTCCAGGACATTTGATTTCCTTACACTGTGACATTCAATGGCCTGCATGCTTGCCTAGTCTTTCCCCCTCTGAGTATTTTCTCTGGGATTACTTGAAAGCTGGGGCCTATAAACATCAACCAGCAACCATTGAAGTATTAAAGGATGCTATTCACAAAAAAATGGCAGAAATACTGCCAGAAATGACTCTTCGGATGACGGAAAACTTTAGAAATCATCTTCAATAGTGTATAGCAAATAGGCCACATTTTGTTTGGAGGTGCCATTTTTAAAACCAAAAGAATAAAAATTGTAGCCCTTTGTTTAAACAACAGTGAAATAATTTGTTTAATAGAAGTTACCTTGGTCTTTTCTCAACTTTTAAAATGTTGAAGGTATATCCTGTGACTATAAATATTTTTTTTCCATGGAAATGGCAATAGAGCAGGAGAATCTGGTAACATGTGGGAAGGAGGTTGTAGGGAGGAAAATAATTCATCAACCACAAGGACGCGGAGATGCTTTTCAACTCTATTGAGACTGGAAAGTTACAATATGGGCAGCTCCTGGCCATTCATAGCAGCAGTATTTCATTTTCTGGCACTTGTAAAGGTAGAGGATAGCAGGAGGATTCAGGTACTCGGGTCTTTCTAAAAATTAGTTTATATATGCTAGTGTTTCAAGCATTTTCTATTTGGAGCTTTTCAGAACTGTTGAGTTATTTCAGTGAGAAATATTCATCAACTGTAAAGGGTCAACTAAACAGAGACTGATTTTAAATTTAAGGGACACATGCAAAGTGAAAGGAATGTAACCATTTTTTTGGTCACTTCTAGAAAAGGATCCAAGTCCAAATAGCAGTAAGACTGTCTTACCTGACAGGGGCACTATGCACATAAAATGCCTCGGCTATTTTTAATAGATCCCTGCTTTGGGGATGTGCAGGATCTAATACAAATACCTGGAAATAAAAAAAATAAAAAATGTAGTGATTAAACAGATAACTGACAAAAGTTATAACAGCATTACAAATGCGTGGCATTTTTTCTTTTTTTTTTTTTTTCCATCCACTGATATCATTTGTAAGTTATGCCCTTTTATTCTCACCAGAAATACAACACTATGTAAGGGGAAATGAAGGCAAGTGATCGTCCGAGATTTAATTACTGTAAATAATAAAATTTCACTCAGTTATCACAAAATTATTCACTTAAATCACACTCCTCATCACAAAGACAGTGATCTTATTTCTTATTATTATAAACATTAATTTTTTTAGTGGGTATACATTTTTGAGTTGATATCGATGTTGATTTTAAACAGTGAAATTAATGACAGCCAGCTGAGATATCAAGAAGTGTTTACTAACAAAAATATGCCACTCAACAGGAACTGAACATGTATTTCTTTCTTCCATCAGGGAAACCACTCTTTTAGCCAAAATGTGGCCTACTAAAAATAGCTTTCATAATAAAAATAATGTTAGATTAAAAAGAAGTAAATTTAAAAAAGTACACTGATCTATACAAAATTCCTATGAAGAAGTTAATAAAGTTTAATATTTATTCCCTGAAAAGAAATTCCCTATTTTTTATGAGTGGACAAGTTTATTTAAATAGTGCTTTGCTCAAAATGGCTTTCATATTTCTAGTCTCATTAAATGGTTAAAAAAATTAATTTTTCAAAAACATAATTAGCATTATAATAACAAACAAACTATATAAATGTAAACATATGCTTGGGTGCCTCAGTTTTTCACTGGCTATTCAGCTTCTACCCCATGTCATGGTGGTTCAATTCCTGCCTGTGTCAGTGTGAACAAAACTGAGGAGGGTTGAATGTATGTTCAACAAAGAAACTTAAAGTAAAGTATCACATGGAGAAGAGGTGTTTCGACTATGGACATCATTTTCTAATTTTTTTTTATAAATAAAAAGGACCAAATGAGTTTGGAGAAAAAAGAAAGACTTCATTTAGTATTAATAATATCATTATAATCATTGAAGGTATAAAAACAGAATAAGATTTTTCTGGGTTTATTAAACATCCCAGCATGTGAGAAATAATAAATCCATGTCAAAATTAATGACTTCTGAAAAGTCCATAGCTTGGAAACCAATTAAAATAGGAAAGAAACATGACATACCATATGGAAAATATTTTTGCCAATATGTCTCAGCATCCCTGGAAAAGTGGGTCGAAGCATTTCCTGGACACTGCTGGGCCATCTTCTGTACTTTGCATCTTTTTCCAAATCATTAATATACTGTAATAGAAAAATAAAATGAGGAATTGTGATGCAATATAACTTCAAACTATCAGAAAAATATTTGACTTAAATTGGGAAAAGGCAAAGATGTGAGGTCTTATTAAGTATAAACTTATGTGAAATATAGGTGATGAGATAATTTTAGTTTATATCACTGCTTCAGAGTAACAAGTAATATATGTTAGTCCATTACTAGCCAAATGGAACAACCTTTAGAAACTAGCAAAAATAACCAACATTAAAAAATACCTTCCTTAAAATCCATGAAGAAGAAATCCATTTTACACACGATGCACACAGTAACATCATAGAGAAGAGAGTTGATGCAATACTCTTTAAACACCTTTCATCATCAGCCAGTTGTGATATTTGCATTTTAAGGCTTAATTCACACAGCTATCTCTGATTGCATAATGGAATATAGAAAGTATTGGATAGTCTAATCCTTGTAACAAAGAATACACTGAAAGTTGATGACAAGGGGAAAAAACATTTGCAACAGTAAGAAATTCAAACTCGGGAATCAGTACCTCCCATGTCTATTGAGTGTATGCAAGTTTTTTGTTTGTTTTTCTTTTTCTTTCTTTGAACCAGTGACTAAAAAAAGAGTTCCTTTATCCAGTGTTGAGAAAAAAGTAAAATGGTGGCAGACAAGATACACACAAAACACTGCATGTTGTTTCTTTCCAAGTTGGACAACAGCAGAAAAGATGACTGATGAAGACTATGAAGATGTTTTTGGTTAGAAGCAGTATGTGCTGTGAATGGTTTATGAAATTCAAGAAAGGTGAAATTGATCTGGAGAAAAAAAACCCAAAA
The DNA here is from genome assembly GCA_903632075.3 of Acanthosepion pharaonis. NCBI lineage: Eukaryota > Metazoa > Mollusca > Cephalopoda > Sepiida > Sepiidae > Acanthosepion > Acanthosepion pharaonis. The sequence continues at coordinate 4,204,819 of CAHIKZ030005407.1, read as the reverse complement.
AAACAAAACAAACAACAACAAATTGGTGCACCAAAAAGAATTTGAAATAAAACGTGTAAAGCAAAGGCAAATTTCAAAAGTAGGAAAATAGGTTTAACAAATTGTCAAAATGAAGACATTCTCTCACTGCCTACATTTCATTTTTGTCAGGAGCCTTTTCCTTAATAGATTGACATTTGTGATGAAATGTAGGTTCCCAACAATAACCTGGAATGTTGAAAAGTCACTGGCTGATCCAAGCAACTTGCAGCATCAACAACAAAATCTAACTTTAGGAAAATAGCTCTATATTTGGTGGGATATGAAATATGTATTGCAAACTGCCAAGGTCTGGAGAAATTGTTACTTTAAAGAATTATAGTCATAACCATTGAAATTTGAGAACTACAAACAGAGGGAAAAAAATGCATTTATCTGAAAGGAAAGTTGGAGAATCCTACTGTGTATATATTGGTTTACTGAAAAACAAACAATGAGGTGTGAAATACTTCTTCAGTCTATTCACTAAAACAGAAATCACCTGTATTGACTCAAAAAGCAAGAGTGACACAAATATAATAAGCAATCATTTGCAAATAGAAATAGAAAAGAAAGATGAAGGATTTCCTTATGAAATGAGACACTCACCTCAATAGCAGAATGACGGAAATCAAGAACATAGTCTTCCACATTATTTTTCAGGTCCATCTTCACTAATTTATTTAGGCTTTCTTCCTGCAAATAATCATAAAAAATGATAGAATTTACAAGGCAATGTCATGAATGTTTTAACAAATTGGGGATGCACAGAGGGTTCACTGGATAGACAGGAGTACAACACTCAGCATTCCACTGGGTAGACGGGGAGTGTAGCAATGGGTATTTCCCCAGGTGGTCGAGGAGTACAGCAATGGGCATTCCCCCAGCTAGACAAGGTGCTCAGTAGATATATGGTTCCTTAGAATTAAATTTTGGTTAGACTGAAAGAAGGTGGGACTGGAGGACTTGTATTGCTCTATGAATCACAACATTAATGTCTGTTTCCAGAAAGCACCACCATTTAATTTGTAATATTGGATGAGTAATAATTTGGTCCTTATTCAAGCAAGTGAGCCTGAAAATTAATGTTCAAAAGAATCCTCATTGTGAGATGTAATGTCTTATCTGTAGTTATAATGTGAATCTCTTTAGTGAAATCAACATGAGAATACTGAATAATATACTGACACATTTGCAGTATAATTGCACCTTTATTTTGCATCAGTTCATTGCCAAAGAGCTATGAAAAATCTCTTTTAAAAGAACACTCATGTGAAAATATTTGTTAATGGAAGGAATAATAAAAAGAGTGTATTGGAATTATTAACTGTGGATGATGGGAATTTCTGGCTCAGTTAATTTGTTGATCATCTACCAACCTTTTTTTTTCATTTTTAATCTTCAAACTAGATAGAGATGAATTTGAAATGTTGGAAATAAACAAAAAAAAAAAACAAAAAAAACACCACACACATATATATATATAACAAAGGACATGCATGAATCAGGTCATACTTTAACTGGATGATCATAGCAAACAAGTAAATTATTTGTAGATCAAGCTGTTTTGAATGTGACCTTACTTAGATATCTTCTAACATCTATATAATACTAAAACTCTAATCTTGTAGGTATGAATGTTTGTCATTGCTTCCAATCTTCAGTAGGAATGACTGCAAAACACTTTCCCCTCCCCAACTTATAGGCAGACAAATAAAATAGGCCAGATCTCGGTTTCATATGACTCAGTCCTGGTTAGTCTTATCTTGAAGTCAGACTGCTACATTCATTAATCCAAATTTGCTCTTGTGTGTCAATCCCAATTCTTAGTTTGTTAACACTTTGCCACATTACTGTTGCTTTGCCTTATATTATTTTTTGCTCTATTCTTTTCTTTTTCTTGTTGTTTATTACAAACTTTGTCAATTCTGTTTGTTGGGCAGTTCTGCCATTTAACAATAGCCACTGACTCTAGATCTGTTCTTGAGATACAGCTTAAATGATACATAATTCACCAACCAATTTAGGAGCATATTATACCTTGAACCCCCTGCCGAGTACAGGGCCAAATTTCATTAAAATTATACATAATTATATTTAGAAATAAATGTGAGGAAGAAACAAGTACTTATAATAAAAAATATAATTATTTAAAAAAAAAAAAAAAAAAAAAAAAAAAAAAAACTTGAAAAAATGAAACTAAGTGCAAAAAAAAAAAAAAAAAAAAAAAAAAAAAGGCACTCATACCGTTATTTCAATAAATATGAAAATTTCCCCCTAAGCAGACAATTGCTTTGTTTTGAGGGTTTTTTTTTTTAATGACCTTCACCTTTGAAAATTATAATATGATAAATACTAAAAGTGTTATCTGCTACTATCACTTGAATGGAAAGACCATTAGTGTGGTATCAGTTTGCAATATCATTCTAAAAAAGGGTAAACATTCTTTAATAATTTCTCATTGTGTTTAATCTAATTAATATTGTATGTGAGTAATAATATTTTTTACAATAATTTGTATTGCAAATACAAGTTAAAATATGTATAATTAATAATAAAACTGATAATATTATTACCTCATCATTTTCTATGAACATCTTTTAAAAGGAATCCAACAGGTTTATGGGTGGTCTAGTGTTTAATAAAAGACTATTCTTCATTTAGATTGGTTTCCTTGTATGATAAATACTAAAACTAGTTTTATAAAAACAATAAATGTTGTTTCATAAGTTTACATTTTCAATCAAGATCTTTTCTGCCAATATAGTGGCTTGTGTAAAAAGTAAAGCTATATTTCTCAACTATGGGAAAACAAAAATTATGTCCACTACACATTTATTGAAACTTTTTGCCCCCAACTCAGACATTCAAATGTCCTCAAAGTTGCAGATGGGGGTGAGTAGAAATAATATGAAACAGTCTTTCAAACAAATGTCACACTTAGCTGCTTTTCAGAAAAAAGTTCAATTTTCACAACACCTATTTACAAATACAGATTAAGATGTTTGTTTTAAAAGGAGATTATTTTTCTTATATTCATTTAATTATCTAAATAGCTTAATTTGTGTTTAACCAAATTGTTTATCATTTAAATAACAAGTAAATAATTATTTATTAATCTAATTGTACACAATATCCAACATCAATGAAAACAACAAAATACTTACCTTAACCCCCAGAGAGAAGAGCCCTTCCATGACAGCAGCTTCTGATTTCATTGTGTCCAATAAAGTATAGACATCATAAACCTCAATATCAATGGGAATGCCGTTCAAGTACATGGCACATTCTCCAGGTGACAAGTTGTGGTAATTCTCAAAGTGCTGAAGAGAAAAAGAGAAAAAAAAAAAGCAAAGTAAGATAAAATGGCAGTTAATAGTGTTGTGAGAATCATTGTGGCGTTTATGTAGAAAACATGTCTCTCCTGGTATTATTTTTGAGTATTTATTTGAGTCCAAGTAATAAATGAGTAAACACAAAACAATAGAAAACAAATGACAATGCATGTCTTAACAAAAGTATTAAGATTACAAGAAAACATTTAAAGACTAGTTTCATAAAGCATTTAAATTTGAGAATGTGTTTATATATGTGCGAAATGTCTGTAGGCCTATGTGAGAGACATGTGTGAAAGAGTACAAAAATCATGAGAAAAAAAGTAAGACATTGAGAATGAACATTCCCCAGTAAGGGACACTTTTCCCAACCACCACATGTGACTACATTTTATAACCAGAGATGTAAAAGAGGAAAGAGAATGAGTGAGAATATCATTACTCTTATGGGATCTTACCCATAATAATAATAATTGACTATTCTATACTTAATAAATACTGCACCTCAGGAGTAGGCAAGGAGTCAGTAGTTCAAGTCGAGTCAAGAGTCAAGTCAGAGGCAGTTCGAAACAGAGTCGCGTTCAGACAATTACTGCAAGACATTGGAATAGTGATACTGGTCGAGACTACATTGTTCTCTCTACTAAACCTGATTGTTCATACTAACACTTCTACTTCTCTGTATATATTCCTGTTTGTAATATATCTGTGTTATTCCATACCTGTGTTCGCATTCTTCTTTATTGGTTCTACCTTGGACTATCACCTCGGTACAAGGAACTGGACCATAACAATTACCTATTTATAGGCTTAAGTCATGACCCTAGCAATGTTTCTTTTTAGGAAAGTGTTGTAGCACACCTACGAATGATAATGGGTATATCCCCATTCATATAAATACAGTAGTAAATACTATATGCTGTTCTGCAGTTAGAGATTCATTGTGGAATTCACTTGACTCACTTCTAGCAGCTGACTACTACTTCTATGCACTGCTGGCAAATCTTATATGTGTTGTTCTTGTCCTAAGTATTACCATGCATTACCAACCTTAGTTTGATTATTCTATTCAGTAACCTCTAGGTTACGACAGAAAGTCAAGTGGGATAACCCACAATAGCAAACAATCTATTTCTTTTTTCTAAAGTTGTTCTTTTGAAAGAACAATGTCATTCATGATTAACAGACGACAGCATTCAAAATATTGCTGAACTTCAAAGTGATTGATTGATTGTTTTTTTTAAGGTTTATCAATGTTTCGCAGGTTATTTAAAGCCAGAAAATATTTTTAGATTGTAAGAATTTTTTGAGATAATGATTTGCTAATACAAGCCTTAGTAATTGACCCATACCTGGGAGGGGAGAAGAAGTGGATTCAAATTTTTTGCATGGTTATTTGCACCTAAGCGAATATAAGGAACCTAACTGGAGTTCTTCAATTTCCAATTCAGAGCGCTCAACCATCACAACACCCGCACATCCAAGATTACAACACCCAGTATTCTCAAAGAGTCACCCATCTAGGTACTGACAAAGTTTGACATTGCTTAACTTCAATGGTTGTACAAGAACTAGTGTTTTAACGAGATATAGCCGTAATCACTTGTTGAATTCCAATTTTATTCAATTAAAACACAAAGCAATCTATAATCTATCTATAAAAGGCAGGATGTGTGTGTGTGTGGGGGGGGGAATGCATAATGCCCGCAATTTTCGACGGATTTGTACCAAAATTTACATGCACATGCTCCAAGTTAGTGGGAAGGCCAAGACCGACTTTGCATTTCCCAACTCCCATCGATAGTGGACGTAATCAATTTTTTCATGCTTCTACGGCAGTTTTCACGCAGTTTGCAGCCATTTTCTACTGGCCAGAGTGAGAGCCTAAAGCTGGCTGCCACGAATAGGCAGGAAGATTCTATTGGCCAGCATGAGAGCCAACAGCTGACTGACACGAATGTTAACTAGCATGCTATAGCATGCAAAAAAAAAAAAAAAAAAATCGATAGCTGCATTTGTCACAAGTGGGAAAAATTTAAATCTGCATGGCACTTTACTCCAATTGGCTCATTAAACGCTTGCTTAAACTTAACGTGATTCTGATTCCGCAGAACTGGGTTGGGTATGAAAAAGTATTTGTTGTTAAGATTCTTTTTTCATTTGGTTTTTCCAGTTACGAGTCCTTTTTTAAAGCTGATCGTTTTGTGTTCATTTTGTTTAGTTCTTTTTTCATAACAGATTTAATGTTTAGTATAGATCTTAGAAAAAATTCGCAGTGTGAGATAGGCAAGAAGTAAGGCATGTAGCAACATCAGCATGGCAAAGGGCACTCCTTTAAAGGCAAGGAAGGGCAAAAATATTTTAAGTCAAGTGATAGCGATTACTGTATGAGTCGTATGATTTTTGAATCAAGCACAGGCAACCCCGAGCCATGCTGCTAGTGAGTACATAAAATATGCAGGTAAAGTACCTTCTGGTTTTTCACGATTTCTTTTCGGATTTCTTCTGGTACTGTTGTTCTTACAAGGGACCTGACAAAATATTTTAAAAAAATGTTTAATAAAAAGTTTTTTTTTTGCAAAACACTAAAAAGTAAATGAAAAAAAAAAAATGGTTTCAAACTAAGCTTATTGGTAAAAACATACAATCTGTTGTAATCACAACTGACAATTTAGAATTGGGCATGTGTAATAAATGTCAAAAAACAAATGTACGAGTATGAATTTAAAAAGTTCCTTTCGGTTTATTTTTTTATATAAGAGAAAAAGAAAAATTACAAAATAAATTACTACTTAATGGTATCTACATGTTATAAGGGAGGCACAGTGGAGTAATGGATAGGGGCTTGGAATGAGGAATTGGAGTGCCAAGTTCAAATTCTAGTCAAATTCATTGTATTCACTTATGTGATAATACTCTTGAGAAAGGTATGAATCCATCTCTTCCTCCCAGCTATGGGTAAATAACAGCACAAACTGGGCCCTACATCTTTGGTTGGCAACCAGTCTAGGATAAAAGAAAACTTTGAACTCTAACTAACCTTGTAGGTATTGCCTCTTTAGGCAAAAGATAGAAGGTAACTTAAAAACAAATCAACCTCACAAGGCATCTCAAAGAATGGAACCATCCACCCTAACTCAAACTATGACAGGAAATTAGGAACTCCTTGGGCTTAGTGCAATAGTTTGAACAAATGCAACACTGGGACACAGCACGACACCGTAGACACCTCTGATTTTGGACCATTCGGGCATGGATTTATCACCCACAGCACTTTAGATAACAACATGTTATAAAATTTTCAGATTAAGTTTTTTTTTTTTTTTTTTAATTTAATACCAATTCATGTTTTGAAGTTTAATTTGTAAAAAAAAAAAAAAAAAAGTATTGAAATATTATAAAATGTTACTAAATCTATCTTGTTAAATAGAATAGATGAATTTGTTTGATTCATTTTGAGCAAGTATTATTAAAAAAATACAAATAATATCTACACCGGAAAAGAACAAACTTCCATGTTAAAATCTCTTTTATGACATCTTTTTGCTGATAGAAAAAATGTCAAATATATATGAAATACACAAAAATAAAAATATGATAGCATATATTTCTATTTTTTATTTTTTTTTTTTAAGTATCATGCCCATTTAAGATGTAGGCAATTATGACTCTCCACAGATTCTTTTTCTGTGAACTGCCAAACATTCTTGGGAAATGTAGTGAAGCCATTACCCATTGCTTTATGATTTTCAATTCAAAATTTTCCTTTTCTTACACTAGTTACCATCGAAAATGAGAAAGTTTACGCAGCTATTTAATCCACAGCTGGAGGGGAGAAGAGACAGATTCATTATTTTTCCTATGGGATCAGTGAAAAAGTGAATTGACTAAAATTTGAACTTGGCTTGCTAAACTCACTTTCCATGCCAATATCCATTACGTCAGCACTAAATCCTACTCTAAGACGGTACAAACTAATAATAAAGCACAAAAACTGGATTTAAAGCTGTCAAATAAAAATTTGGAATGTAATATTAAGCAAGTACATCATCTTAATGAGTAAACATAACTTTTTTTTAATGTTTTCCTGTAGATAAAAATGTAGATACAGTCTTCTTAATTCAGAAGACTAGTCTCATTATATGGTATTCATTCCAGCCTCCATCTGGATCAGGAGTCAAAAAGAGACGACAAAAATGGTGGCAAACAAAATAAGAAACAAAACTACAAAATTAACAGATATTTTAATATTAGGTGTCAAACAGTAAATCTGACAAATAACAAATTCACTAGTCATCACCTTTAAAAATGAAACATTTATAAAAATAGGTAAATAGCTGAACAAACAATTTGTCAAGCTTTTTTCCACACTGGAACAAGTCACATGATTCTTCAGGTGAGACCCAAGAATCTTGTAGTCATCAACAAATTGACAGAGTTGCAATAAAGTAATCCAAAGACAATGTAATTGAATATTTGCATGTGCAGTTAGTGTAACAGTGTAGAAAATGGAATTGGCAAACTAAATTCAAATCTTCACCTAGTTTATTGTATTCACTTTGCCCTAATGTTCATGGAAAAGCATGAATTCTTCCTTCTCTCTCCTGCTAAGAGTTTAAAAGCATGGTAAACAGCGCTCTTTAGCTTTTGATGGAAGCCAGTTTAGAAGGACAGCTATGAATGCAAATACATGGAAAAGGCAACAGGTTTTTTTAAAGCAATTTTCATGGATACAATCAATTATTAAAAAAAAAAAAAATCAATTAGATTGTTAGATTTATGTAAGAAGTTATTTTTTCAATTATTGTTCATAAATTATTTACCAATTGTTCAGCTATGTGGGTTTGGAAATAACTGATATGTAGAACTATGCTATCAATTTTTGGTAGTGAAAGTTACTGCATGATCTATAGAACTACACCTCCTGTCAAAATTATAGGGATACCTTTCTTTTTTTCTTTGGGAAAATAAGCAGTATCTCAAACAAAATTCTTTTGTTGCTTTTTATAGAAAGAATTTCGTTTTTGTAAATTTCTTAAAATAAATACTAATGCTCTTTTTAAAGGATTACTTTTTCTGAAAGTGAAAAAAAAGAAAAGAGATGAAGACACATTGAGAGAAAAGAAAAGTTATAATCAGCTGCAGGGCTGTGGAGATGGAGCCAGAAGTAACTAAGGGGTCTCTGGATTTGGAAAAACTATACAGATTCCAGTTGAATTTACACTTTATGTAAAAAAATGTTACATGATAAAATTTTTATTTTCATTTCTTCCACTGCATATTTACTATTTCCTTTAAAGAAATACATCTCAGCTTCTTTTTTAAAGTCATTTTATTTTTGTAGTTATCTTGTATTTGCAAAACTATATATATAAAAAATCTTACATTATAGATTTTTTTTTATTTTTCTTATGTCTTTTACATCCTGTAAAAGATTATATTTCAACTTTTGTTACAAAGTTGTTTTATTTTTGTTCTGTACTTATTTCTCATTTGCAAAGATATATATATATATATATATATATATATATATATGTGTGTGTGTGTGTAAAAAGTCTTACATTATAGCATTTTTATTATATCCTTTCAAAGATTTTGTCTCTAATTCCGTTAGAAAATATTGAAGAATGAATAGGTATGATATAAAAAACATAATATCTTTATTCTTTGCTATAAACCAGTTTTAATGAAATAGGCCTACTCAAGTTTGGAACATATGCATAGGCTTTATGAGATTTGTAGGCCTTAATCACTTAATTACATAAAGAGGAGTTGGAGGTGCCAAAAATAGAGGAATCAGCTGAAAACTCTTCATAATGAGAGGACAAAACATGTGAGATATGAAAGGCCTATGGATATATGTGTATTTTCTAACCTGGCCTGGACTGGGAAATTTTGACTGATAGTCTCCAGGACATTTAGAGCTTCATCTGGAGGAGCAGAAAGTGCTTTTGTAGCAGCTTGCAAACTCAAATCTGAAATTAAAGTGAGAAAAAAAAAAAATAATAAAATTTTAAAATTACATTAATAATTAAGAGATAAAAATAACTGATAAAATATACTTGTATGTCGTCAACATTTGACTAACAAATGAGTTATAATAATTATTTACAATTGGACTAATATCCTCAACATTATTGTTATCACTACAATGTTTCGACCATAATACCCTCCAGCTTTCTTCAGGTGTATATTAATTCAGTTAATCTTCAGGGAATTTTCAATTGAACTCTAAATGGGCAAGATTGTTTGTTTTTTTTGTTTTTTTATTCATGGGAAGTGATAGCTTACAGCCCATATATCTTTTTTTCTTTTTTTTTTTTTTTTAAGTACTGCCCAGTTATTGCTACAGAGTGAATCTGGACTACCTGGCTCATAGATTGAACTCACAATTACTAATGCCACTAAATTATACTCAGGATATCTTCAGAACATAACATTCTCATGATGGCGTGAATAAACATTGAAATATTAGCAAGATTCCCCCTGACTCAATACTTATTCAGTTTGGATAATGCTGTTTACATATTCGAGATATTAGAACTAAGGAAGTTATAGACACTTGTACATAATAAGTACTGCATTAACTTGCAGGGGGAGGGGGGGGGTGTCACTCGTAGATTATCAAATAAAAGCTTGAAATTTGTACTTTACCTTGTAACTGCCAGACTTTTAAAGGTGTAAGTTCAGTGGCTGTATCCATGAGGTAATTGTGAAATTCACGTAATTGTGGTTTCAATTGAGGATGAAGTTCCCTGGATAATAAAGGAAAAGAACAAATTGAAATTAGAGAATTTTATTTTGAAATACTGCCCACATAATGGTAATAAATTAGCGAAATGAAGATACTGTTGCTATTAATGTTTTACAGGTATTTCTGTCATACCCTGTATCTAAAAGAAAAGCCACCAATGTAAATATGAATAAGCAAACATAAATGAATAAAATTTCCTGATTGAAATTTTGAGTCATTTCTTCTTCTATGTGCCTTGTCCTTTCAGGACATTGAAAGTCATGGCTCTCAACGACTTTGTCCTTTGTAGCTCTTAATAAGTCTTCCCTTTTCACTATCCCACCAAACTCTGCTCAGCAATCCATTCACTCAAGTTTGCTAAATAGGTTATATGTTGTTTTTGTTTGTCCCTGTTACCTAGAAATTGAAAGTGCCGCTTCCTGATATTAAGTACATTTAATGATTTCTTTCTAAATCATCATTAAAAAAAAAAAAAAAAAAACAGAATAAAACAAGAAATCCTTGCAGAAAATCCAGTGTGGAAATAAGTCATATAAAGTAACCAGCATTCTAGAGACTTCAAAAATGAACAACATAAGGATCATTTATTTAAAATGGAAATAAGTTGTATAAAAGAAGACTGCAAAAATGTGGAGGAGGGGAAGCATTGCTGATGCATCAAATAAAGAAAGTTTGAAATTATTCACCAGATAATGAATATGCCAAATACTGTGCAAGTGAAATCGAGGATAATTATTGAAAATTATCAAAAAACAAGACATCCTAGCAGTAAGTCCAGTGTAGAAATAAGTGCTATAAAAGATGTGATGTAATGGAATAACCAGTCACCTCCATGAATGATTACACTATAGGTAGTAAGTACCTATAAAGTCAACTGTCTACAAGAGACATGAGGAAGAGTGAGAGCAAGAAGACACAAGCAAGTCCAACCTTCCAATTAGTGGCACTCACTACTAGATTGACCTATGTGCATAACTGTACTGTTTGTGTACAATAAACCTTTCTTTTATTATCCACCTGGTGTTAAGTATTTATTCCCTTAGCACGGAATATAACAAGATGATTGCAAGATATGTATGTGCGTGTGTGGAACTGAAATTAACCTCTTAAAATGAAACTATGTATTTGAATTAAAATATTTCTATTTACAACAAAGAAACAAATATATAACATAAGAAGCATTTATTAAAACAAAAAAAAAAAAAAAGTATTGCTGATGCATCAAACAAAAAAGTTTAAATTTATTTACCTGAGTATGAATCTACCAAACTGTACAAGTGAAAATGAAGATAATTTAAAGAAAACATGTTTTTGTTTTTTTCTTCATTTATTTTTTTTAAAAAATTGAAATGATATAATTTGCTTGAAGCAGAAACTACTACTGAAAAATGTATGAATGACTTTTGTTTTATTACTAAATTGAAAGTATTCACAGAGAAATTTTTTTGGGTCCTTTTGTACACTAGAACAGCCATGAATAGATTGTGATAGACGTTTCAGTACATTACGATAAGAAAATTGTGAAGGCAGAGTAAGCAAAAATGCAGGGCAAATCAGAGGAATATACTAAGCAGCAACTGAAATTGTTCCTTTTGTGGTTGACACACTTGAGACTATTTCTAGGTATCCTTCTGCCTTTCAAGACGCTTTTTTATTCATAGAGCTAGGAGAGAACTTGGCAATACAATAAGAGTAGATAGGTTTGTCTATTGTCCGATTCATACTCCTCCCTGGTCTTTTGAACAGGAGTAGAGGTTTATCACTTGTTTCTGGTTCCTTTCATAGTCTACTTCTACACTATACTTCTAACGTCTCCGCCTGAAGTCTGAAATTTTATTCATTAATTAAATCTTGACCTATTCAAGTCTAGAATTAACTGTTATCATTTCTGCATAGCCCCCCTCCCACATGAACTTCACTTCTTGCTCTTTCTTATGCTCATACAACACTACACAATAACCATCTACATTGAGTGGCTGTTGGGCCTTGTATTGGGTGAACATTACTTTAAAAAGAAAAAAAAAGGACACTTAAAATTACTCTCTGGCAAGATGATACAATAATCTTTGCTGCTGGATGTAGTTTATTGTCATATGAAGGACTGCCCAAGAAAGAAAGACTGAAAATATCAATACAGAAAATCTTTTTCCTATGACTGACTTACTTTAGCTTATGGAAATCAAATCCCTGAATTTCTTTCTCCCAATTTTCATCTTCATCAGAAGATTGGGCTTTATCACCTGGAAAATAAATATGAAAAGTTGCAAAATAAAAGAAAATGGAAATTCTTTGAAGCTGGGATACTTGCAGGAGATATATATATATATATATATATATACACACACACATACACACACGTGTATATGTGTGTGTGTGTGTATGCACGTGGGGGGTGGGGTTATCCCACTTTGCTTAAAAAAACAACAAAAAAAAAAAAACAAACAGTCATTAGGGAGCACTCCTTAAGCCTATAAAATGGTGTGTATTTCTCTCCCTAGCCTCTTTTGACTACTTTTCAACTTTAGTTTTAAGATGTATTCGTATGTGGGTAAAGTGTCCCCAACTAGGGCATGTTCCTTTTCATGATTTTTGATTTTTGTACTCTCTCACACATATTCTTATGATTGCTAGTCTCATGTTTGTTTCCTTTATCACATGTAATTCCTTTTGTTAATACATGCATTGTTGTTTGTTTCATAGTTACAATTCTATGTTACTCACTTTTTACTTGGATTCACATTGAGTCCACCAATATTGTTCGTGGGATAAATTTTCCAGGAGCCCATAGATATTTGTTATCCAAAGTGTTGATTCCTCCAACATAATGGTGTCTAAATATTTACACAAGCATAATACTATCCCACAACATATAATTTTCCCAAAATGAGTGTTTGTACACATCAGAGAATAAAACAAGAAATTTCATATGTTAACCAAAAATTGTTTAAAAATAAATTTATAAATATTTATGGCATTGTTGTTCTTTTAACATTAGCATGAAGGTTATGAGCATTACAATGCTCAGATTGGTGAAAAAATTCAGCATATACAGGGGACAATGAATACATTGTCACCATTTTATATTTTTAATTTTGTGCATGCACATTGTTTTTGATTTTGTTGACTGCACATTATAGCAGGGCCAGTTGAACACCATCCATGAAAAAAAAAAAAAAAAAACACCATCATGCAATTCACTCCACTAGGAATTTGGAAATGGCATGATGTACTGCTTGGCATTTGTGCTGGAAGCTTCAGTACAAACATTTCAGAGTGTTTGGGTGTCAATCCGTAGACAGTGCAGAAGATTTGGAAAAAGTTGGATGATATATCCAACCTACATCATGGTGTTTGGAGGGATCACCAGTGATGGCATCATTATGCCACCATTCATCTTGCCACAGGGCTTCAGACTCAACAGGGAGGCCAAGATCAAGTACCTTGAGAAAGTAGTGTTTCCCTGGGTCAAGTGAGGTGGCTACTGGAAGAGCCTATGTCTGGCAACAGGACTCTGTACCATGCCACACAAACTGGAGAATCCAGTCATGGCTGCCAGATAATTTCTGTGATGACATCATCCCTGGACTTCAACTCCCTTGATTACTACGTGTGGGGTACAGCTGAGAGAGAGAGAGAGAGACCAACATCACTCCTTGTAACACCAAAGATGAACTGAAGGCAAGGATTATGTCAGCATTCACCAACCTAAGGAGATCATCCAGAGGAGTTGCAGGATATTATGACATCATCTGGAGGTTGCCAATGGCGATTTTATCGTATAAATTTACTCTTTAGTATTTCCAGATATTTCTGTGTAATTTTGGTAAATATATCTGTTAAAATGAGATGTTAGTATTATTATTTCCATTTCTGTGTAATTTAAACGACAATTTATCCACCGCATCATGTATTAAGCATAATGCAAGGCTTAGACCTTTTTTAATGCAACATTATTAAGCATTAATACCCGATATTTCTCTCATTATGGTTATATTTTTATATTTTAAGCATGAAATAAATATGAAATAAGGCTCAAACTTGAGAATTTGCTAAGCATGATTAGGCTCAGCTAAGATTATTATAAATGATGCAAAAAAAAAAAAAAAAAAAAAAAAAAAAAATAAAAGGAAGTCTATTCCAGAAGTGTTTAGACAATTGAACTTTTTTCATGGTGAGTTTGGTTGTCATCATAACATTTTAGCTAACCCATTCTGTAGTCTTTTTCAAGTGTACAATCAGTAAAGAAAGAAAGTGGGACTCTTTTTCTAGAAAATAATGGCAAATATACTGATTGACTGACTCCTTCCAGCAATGAGTACTACACAGTGTGGAGACACTCTCTAATTCCCTCCCAACCAAATAAAGAAATCCATGTTGTCCATCAGAGTATTGCTTGCCACTTCAATTTTCTTATTTCAATATTGTAGCAACGTTAAAATAAAAAACAAAATGGTATCCAAATGGATTCTAAAACTTACAGAGGGAATTTAAATTAATTTACTGATTTTGTATGTTCACTTATTTTCAAATAAATTAGATACAAACTACCTACCTTCAACCTTGGTGTCATCTTTGGCTTTGTACTCGGTGCTTTTAATAGCTAATTCTACACCATAGCCAGATAAACGCACTTGCTGAGGAGCAGGATTCTATTAAATATTATTAAAAGAAGAAAAAAAAAATGTAATATATTCATTTCTATTAGACAAAAAGAAATAAAAATGTACAATAACTTTCTATTACTGAAATTATTTAATTCTTTAATATTTAAAGACAGCTACTAAATTAGCAGGTAGGTCTCATCATTACAATTAAAGTGGCTAGATACAAGATTTGACAGAAATATCTCCCAAAGCTAGATGAAGATACCATTGCCACTAATGTGTTATCATTATGTGGGAAGTATTTCTGTATAATGCTAAGTTCTATACTAATAGTTTTTTTCTCTCGCACTTCTTATTTGAGGAACTCTCTTCTGATTCTTGTTTTCCAATCAACTTTAATATTCAAAAATTTAAATACAATGTCTATTGTTATCTTCCATTTTTTTTAATTACTGTTCTTTTATTGTTCTCTCTTCTTAATAATGTTTTTTTTTTTCTCTCATATTCTTTCACACTCAGTAACCCCTTGCATCTCAGTGGCTTTATTGCTAGGTCTACTGCTAGGAAATTTAGTTCACTGAGTCATGAACAATCTCTCTTGTCAGAATCCATCTTGCACATTTATAAATCTACCATTCGTCAGTGCTTTGAATACTGTTGCCGTATCTGGCTTGGCGTTCATACTATATATCTCAAGATTCTTGCCAAAATTCAAAGAAGGGTCTGTAATGTCAATAATTAATCCATCCTAGTGTCATATCTTTCCCAATGCTTCGACAGCATGACCTCAATACTATTGACATCTGGTTGTTCTAGGACTTCAGAATTATAGATAAAATAAATGAAGTCACTCCAATGGATGTTGCAGTGGAAGCATTGGAGGAATTGCAGGTAGTGAAGATATGTGACCCAAGACTCAGAACTGTACAAGAGGGGGTGATCAGTACAGTAATACTGTACACATTGTGCTTAGAGCTTGTCTTCAGGTGTTTGTAAAAGCACAAAGCATATAAATCACAAGACCTTTATACTATAAATAATGTAGCTTGGACATGCCATGTTACTTCTATGGAATTGAATCACTCATTTCCTTCATATTTCAACTGTCATGAGAAAGTTCCAATCAGACATCTTTTTTTCCAAGGAACTGCTAATTTGTAGAACAGACTTCCACTTGGATGCTTCCCTGAACACTACAACTTTAACATCTTTAAATAAAGAGTCAATAAATAGGTATCCTCCCTATCCTCATAATATTTACTTCCTACCTCTTCCTCTTTCATTCATATCTCGCAGTTCATTCATAAAAACCAATTTAATCTACCCTGAGTGGTTCTCTAGCCTTGCATATGGTGAACTTTAGTAGGTGACAGAAAAAAAAGAAAAAAATAAGGAAGTGTATGAATTGTTGCTATTAATCCCTTTATTAACATAACAGATATCAGAAAATTCAATCATCTATATATAATAAATATGAATGTCAGAGTGTCACACTTTTTCAACTGATTCCTAGAGGCTGTAGCCCAACATATACCATTTTGGAATCAGGCTGACTGTAAGCAAATTAAAAACATTCTGGGCTGGACCTGGACTCACAATCCTGAAATTTTAGATACCCAAGTTTTCATTACTGTGAGTGATTTTTGGCAACAATTTTTTTTGTATGATAACAATTTTTGTAACTTTGAAATAAATTTGGGAATAACTGAAATTAATTGCAAAATCCAGTCACCAATGAAATAAAATTGTTTGTACAGTAAGTAAAGACCTATGTACATCAAATTGTCTTTACATTAAGTGGTGGCAGAAGAATTATCGTTGAACTTTTAAAAGGTAAGCTTTAATATTAATGCAATACTTAAATGCAGCAATCAATTTTGAGTTACTCTGTAGTTTATTGTTGCCTATCACATCTACTCCTTCCTACCTATTGTGATGAAGGCCTGATCAAGAGGTCTCTGCAGGAGATAGCTTAAAAGCTACCTAATAGGGTGGCTTTTAAACTAGTAATAAAATATGTTTGAATGGATTTTTGTCACCTGATTTTAACAATGCTTTTCATTTGGTAAAAGTGAATACAATGTCTAAGAATATGAAGATTGAAAAAGCTTCTGAATAAATACATTTTTTTTTTATTTTTAAATCATTTCACCCTAAGCAAGACAATAAAGCCAGGGGTTACTGAGTGTGAGAGAATATGAGAAAAAGAAAGTTATTAAGGAGAAAGAACAATAAAAGAACAGGAATTAAGGAGAGGGAAGATAATGATTGACACTGTATTTAAATATTTGAAGTCAAATTTGACTGGAAAGCAAGAAGCCAGAAGAGAGTTCCACAAGCAAGAAGTGTGAAAAAAGAAAATATTAGCATAGAACTAGTCATTTCAACTGTAAAAATTGGAAGTTGCAAGCAATAAAATTAACTAGAATATGCACGCACTTCCAAATTTTATCAAGTAACATTTGATGGCATATATAAAAACTTAAAGACAATCCATCACTGTCAGGATTTCATGGCGTTCAAACTCCCTTCACACAGTCTGGGGGTGGTCACCAAAATTCTGACCAGTACAGTATGGTCTGTAATTAAATTCCCTACAATTATGATTTTGCCATTTCTGCAACAAAATACAGAATAAAGCCTGAACTTACCGGAATGAAATGCCGGAAAACATAATCAATTTCTTTATTAATGGTCAACTGCTTGAGTTTTTTATGGAATGTTTGTGATGCAGCTGTTCCAAGTCTGGCATAGAGAATGACCAACACATCAGTTTGTGCACTGCTAGGAAATCTGTGGTCAAATGTGTATGTTGGAGCTTTGGATCTGTAAAACAAAAATCATATAATTTGAAGGCCAGGAAGTACATTTTGAGCAAATGAAACTGTCCCTTTGTTGCCTGAAAGGAATATGAATTAGTCACTTAAAAGAATTGAAAAAGCTGAAGTATATCTTCCCTTTCTTACAACAGGAATTAAAACAAGCAAACAAATAAATTTCCACTCCATTTGGGTTTAGTTTGGTTGATTTTGTGATGGCATATTAGCCTCTATGGGTTATTTAATGCTGAAATCTAAATATTTTGAACAGTTTTATGGCTTCAAGTAAATAAATTTTGAATGCATTTGTATGCCTTCAACTACAGATAAAATGTATTGTTGGTCCTTTTTTATATGAAAATGTATAGCTGGTATTTTTATACTTTCATAGTGTTTTGTTTAGGGATTCACTATTTGCCTAGTTGAGACCATAACAGTTTAGACCTATGTACGGTAGAAATTAAGAACTTGACTTGGGGAAATATATTGTGTCCAATAATAGATATAAAACGTTTTACAAGAATAACTACTGAAGAAAAAGGTTTTTCTGTCCGGAGTTAGGACAACATTTTTCTCTTAGTTGCAGTATACTAATTCATCTTCTCAATGTAGCACCTAGAATAGAAATTGTAAATAATATAACATAAGATTTATTATATAGTTTTTTGATGGAAAGAGATAAAAAATAAATAATAAAAAAAAAGAAAGATAATACAAGATAACTGTTATATTATCTGGTATTTTTTTTAATCATTCCACACCCAGCAACCTACTAGCCCTGGGTAAGATGATAAACTACATCCAGCAGCAAGGCCTCTAATCAGGAGGTTTTGAGGAGCGTGGAACCACCTCTTAATTGCTGGTGTTCCCAGGTCCACCCTGAACCAGGGTGGTAGCACCTGTTAGAGTCCCAGCTATGGACAAACAGTTAACTATTACTAGCAATACTTTTTTAAAAAGAATTATTACCAGCAATACAATTTTAAAAGAAAAATATTTCCAGAAGCAGATTTTTAACAAAACAAAATATTACCAGCAATAAAAAAATGTTGTTGGCATTAAATAACCCATTGAGGTTGATATGCCATAAAACAAAATAAACCAAACCAAACCAAACCCAGCAACCCGCAGAGATGCAGAGGGTTAATGAGTGTGAAAGAAGAAAAAGAAAAACACTAAGGAGTGAGAAGAATAAAAGAAAAGGAATTAAGACAGATGATATTGATTGACATTGCATGTAAATTTTTGAATATCAAAGTTGACTGGAAAGCAAGAAGCCTGAAGTGAGTTCAACAAGTGAGAAAAGAAACTTTTACCATTAAACTTGTGGATACATCTGAGGAGATCTTGCCACCAATCTAGTACTGTGCTTAAAGTGGACAGAGGAGAGTTCATCAGAACCATTACTATGAAAGTATTTATAGAGAAGGCACAGGGAAGCTACACTCAGGTGATGAGAAAGTGACTGAAGTTATGATGCCAGGTCAGGACCAATGACATTGCAGATTCTTCTTTGAATTTTATCAAGAATCTCTACATATAAAGGGTGCGATGGATAAATTGTCGTCTAAATTATGCAAACATGAAAATAACACTGATATCTCATTTTAACAGATATATTTACCAAAATTACACAAAAATATCTTGGAATACCAAAGAATATATTTATTCAATAAAATCGCCATTGGCTTCAACAATGGTCTCCAGACAACTTTACAACTGCCTTCTGGACGATCTCCTTATTTAAGTTGGTGAATGCTGCCATAATCCTTGCCTTCAGTTTGTCTTTGGTGTTACAAGCAGTTTTGTTGGTCTCTCCCTCAACTACACCCCACACATAATAATCAAGGGGTTGAAATCTGGGGAATTAGGTGTAAGGGGTAATGTGATCACAGAAATTGTCTGACAGTCATGACTAGGTTCTCCTGCTTGTGCAGCATGGCGCAGAATCCTGTTGCCAGACAATGGTCTTCCAGCAGCCAACCTCATGACACAGAGCAGTATGACCTCCTCAAGGTACTTGATGTAGGCCTCCATATTGAATCTGAGGCCTTGTGGCAGGATGAATGGAGGGATAACATCACCCTCACTAGTGATCACCCCAAATAACTTTGTAATTACCATTAGATTTATCTAACTCTTTCCAAATTCTCTGCACTGTGAATTGCATCATGGTGCTTTCTCTCAGATGGTGCCTAAACAATGTATTAGCAACAAAATGAGAGATCCTGTTATAGTAATACAAGGCATGTTTGCTTACTGGTGTCAAGTCATGCCTCTTGCTACCATAATAATGGAATACCTCATTACTAAGTAGGGGAGATCAGGCCATGTAACTGATGAATATATAAAGTTGCATTGTTTTTTGTTTTTTTTATAGATTAAATTGCCAGTAAGAGTTTCATTTTCAATTTGATAATACATGATTTTTTTTTTTATATAAGTAAACTATTTATAAGCAACTGTATTTAAATTTGACTAAATGACTAAATTTTAAGCAACTCCACTGTTCATGTTGGTAAGGCTTAAGCAACTCAAAAATATATGACAAAAAAGTAAAGGAAGAAAGAAAAAAATCTAAAAATTAAACAAAAAGACTTATTAAATACGTTCTTTTATATAGTATTCAAGAATTCTAACAATTCTACTAATTTAGTTACATTCAAATATCTATTTATTGGACCCAAGCATAAAAAATTTAAGTAAGTGAGTATTCATGTGTAAAAATTAAACAATTCAAGTATTGGCCAAAATCCTAACATTGCTCATTACCAAAAAAAAAAAAAAAAAAAAAAAAAAAATAAAATAAATAAATAAAAATGGCATACCAAAACTGACAAACATTCTAAAAGTGCTGCTCACCTTGTAGAAGCAGATTTGATGAGTGTGTCAATTTCTTTGATGTCACAGGTCATAGCTCCATGAACATTCACAAACGCTTCACAATTTGTCCACTTTTTTTCACCAGATGACATTGCTAACTTATCCTCCTTGGCCATCTACAACACAAAAATTGTTTTTTTCACCAAAGAGAAATATTAAAATGTTTATTATGCTTTGTAAGTGTCTTATTGATGAATGCGTGATATATACTCAAAAATATAGCATAAATACATATTGGTATAATGTTGCTTTGTGCATCATCCTTAGATTCTGGTAGTCTGTCAGTAGTTCCTCAGTTGGGGACCAATTCTGCATCAATAGACTAAATTAATGACATAATTTTACTTAGGTTTATTTCATGGAGAGACATAGTAAGCACTGTTTCTTAGAGAGATAGAGAGTGTAGATGTCAGCAAGTTGGCCAGCTACTATCCTCTCCATGTTTGTGAGATATTCTCCCTGTTGAAACGATGAGTACACAAAGAAATCTGGAGATGAGCATTAGAGCTCTTGACTTATCTACTAATGCAAGCATACTCCCATTTTCATGCAGTTTTCTGTCTTATATCAAAACTCAAAGACAATCCTTCATTGTCAGGATTCCCTGCCAATGGGTTTCAAACCTCCCTCATTCAGTCTGGGTCATTTCAGACCAATAAGGTAGGATTTGAAATTATATTCATTGCAATTATCATTTTTATCAAGCTTACTTATAACAAGTCAGTTGTTAAATACATTCAAAAGCTTGGGTGTTTTAATTTTATGATAAGGACTTCTAAAATCTCTAATCATTTTTACAGTTAATACAGTATACAATATATGTAGCAAAAAGAAGAGAGAAAAAACAAAAAAAGTGATGAGAGGGTTCACAGGCAAACCAGCTGTTCTTCTTTGCCGTCAGTCACCTCAAAGAAACAAATTGCGAGACTCCTTTTCTCGGCCATTACACCAGGCAGTCGTGAAATGGACACCCAAATCAAACACGCCTACTTTAACCGCCTCTTGGTCTACCAGTCTATTCGCACGTCCGACTGTTTCACAAAGTCCGCCGAATGACTCGCCATCTGCTGTGCTGTTGGCACCTCACCTTTTTATGCTAGTCCGACACTGCTGAAATTTGCATGTGTACAGGTACAATCCCGTTTTGGACGAGACCGGCGTGTATAAATCACATCTACGACAGCGGCCATGTTTTCTCTCGGATTTATCACGCAAGCAAAACACGTTCGCACATGTTTCGAGCTCTGAGGTAAGTCATCACAATATACATACAATATATAATATACAGTATACATATTATTAACATTTATGTGGCATATACTAGTTGAAACACCAGTAGTGTTTTTATTAAACTATTATCTTCATTTTTTTTGTTTGTTTCTAACCTTGTTTCCATTGATACATTCTTCTTGGGTGTTGTATTTGGTAATCTCTACAAATCCTTTATACCAGATTAGACCAGTGACAAAGAATAAATTAGCACAAAAAATGTTTAAAAAACAACAATGGAATAAATATGTTTTATAATGTCAAATTGACTAATTTGCTTTTTATGGCTTATTAACCATTTAAAGGTTATTTAGACTGTAAGAATTTTATGGAGATAATGATTTTACTGATGCAAGTTCTACTAATTAACCTATAACTGGGAGAGAAGAGGTGGTTTTATACCTTTACCAAGGGTATTTGTGCATAATAAATATAACGAACCTGACTGGAATTGGAACTCAGTTCTTCGATTTCCAATCTCAAGCTGTTATTCATTATACACATCAAGCTTACAACACCTGGTATTCCCAAGTGGTCACCCATCTAGGTACTGTCCAGGGTTGAAGTTGCTTAACTTCTGAGATTGTAAGAGAATCAGTATTTTAATATGATATGACTGTAAGCCTTATATCAAAGATTTAAAAAAAAAAAAAAAAAACTAACCATGTACACAGTCAGCATTGGCATTATAGATTTCTTTCACATGTTTTTTTTTTCTCTTTGATCCGATATGAAAATTTTGATGAGAATAAAAGATGAAAAACACAATCAATCAATACAGACCTGGTCGTGCATTTCCACCTCTGGCGAGTGAACACGAAGGGACAAAGATAATTTGAGCATGTTAAGTTGCAAAGTCGACAGGTATTTGGCTGCCAATTCCAGTAGAAGATTGTATAAGGATTGATCAGATTCTGTTTGATGGAAAACAAAGCAGAATTATTAAAGAGAAAAAGAAAAATGAACACCAACAATTTTTTAATGTTAGGGAAATACAAAGGAGAAAAGGAATTTTAGGTTTTTCTCAAGTCTCTACTAATTTTATTTTGACCCTTTAAATTAAAGTTACCCAATTTGGCAAACATGGACCTTCATGCAAAAGAAGAAGAAGGAAAAAAAAAAAAAAAAAGGAAAGAAAAATGATGTTTCAAACGGACTTTTTTCATTGATACCACTATTATTTTAACTATATTCATGTTCTTTCTAATGTCTATTTACAAGATTATAAAAAAATTATTTACCTTTTATAAAGATTTATTATTTACTAAAATGTGAAAAATCTTTTTATTAAAACATTTAAAAAATTCTTTTAATATGTATTTCTTTATAAATTGATAAATATTGAATTGTATTAGTTGGTTTGCATTTTCAGAATCTTGTAAATATAAAATTATTTATAAACAATCTAATAAATAAATAGTGTGTAATATTTCTGTTGCAAATTTTGATAGAACAAAGAAAATGTATAAATTCAATTTTATATGTCTGGGTTTTATTAAAATTCTAATCAACACATTTTAAAACAAACATTGCTGAGGGAGTGAAAGGTAGGTAAAATTGGCAATTAGTTTTAAAACTTATTGCATTGTAGATGGGTTAAATATTTTAAAAAAAAAAAATTTGAATAGAAAGATTTTTCACATTTATTTCTTTATAAAATGGTAAAATCTTTTATGATGATAATAATTGTTTATAATATAAACATTGCTGATGGAATGATAGTAGTGTTAATGAAAAAAACATCCTTTTGAAAGACCATTTTTTTTTGCTGGCATGAAAGTCCAGGTTTGCCCACAATTTATTCAAGAGTGCTGCAGTTGAGAAGAGTCTCCATAAAAATTTACACAGCAAATGGGTTATGTTTTTGGCTTTTCAATATAAAGAGTTTCAACTGTTTCTTTTTTAGACTAAATAAATTTATATTGTTAGTCTGAAGCTTTCATACTTGAATATATCAGAATTGTTCAAATAGGTGAGGTAGAAAAGTGATGAGGATAGATTGAATTGATTGATTGTTTTTTTTTTTTTTTACAACATATCAAACCTTTATGTGCTGAACCATAATAAAAATAGGTGATTTTGTGTTCTGAACCTTATTTTCCGTATAATATTTTTTTGTGTTCTGAACCTTATTTTCTGTATAATATTTTTTTGTGTTCTGAACCATATTTTGAACTGTATAATAATCTTTTTTGCTGGTGAATATAGCATTATTAATTTTTTGAGAAGGTTTCTTCCAGATATAAGTTTTATTATTTACCCATAGTTTCAAGAAGAAGATGGATTCATACCTTTCCCAAGGGTATTTACATGCAAGTGTATGAGATAAACAAGACTGGAATTTGAACTCAGCTCCAATTTCTCATTCTGAGCCACTATTACAAAGACGTGTGGAAAGAATATATTTAATGCTACTCAATTATTACAGGATGCAACATTCACTTAAATAAGACAGAAAACAAATCCATTAAAATTTGATGGGAGCTTTATTGGTGGAGTAGAAGTTGTCCTAGTGGTCATTGTATAAATTTATATTTTATAAAAGTTAAAATATTCCAAAACATATATGAAACCAAAAAAATAAAAGACAATCTATTTGCAACTTCCTGACAATCTAATGAAATATTCTGTTATGGTAATAGGGAGCATATGCATGTATTGGTGCAAAGTAATACCTTCTTACCATAATAGAAAAATCAATCTGTATAATCAACAAATATATAAAGTTACCATGTGTGTTTTTATATTTTATATTATAGAAATTATCTCGTTAACAAAATAATGGCCTCAAATTACATGTAATTTTAAAATAGTACAATAAAAATTCAACATTGTTCTGTCAGTTGTTACTCTCAATTGATTAAAATTTCAAATCGTCTTACCAGAGACAGCCATAGAAGCAATTTATTGCAAATCCCAAATAGATTTGCATGTAGCCACTATACAATACACCTTTCAACATAAATTTGGCATTATGTTTCTCTAAAATACATAGAAATTCAGCAGAATATGGAGACATGATCACATCAAGAGTCCCATAACTCATTAGTGTTGGGGGGAGGGACACCATATTGACTGCTGCAACAGTGATGTGTCTAGGGCAGTATAGTTTGATAGAGCCCATCCCTCTTCAGGCTGGTTTTGAGTACAGAGATTTCCTTCTCCCAGACAGTTTGCCACCTTAAGGCAAGAGATCCCAGACGGCTGTGCTAGTTAGCCAATAGCTAGAGGAAGACAAGATGGATTCATACCTTTCCTAAGGGTATTTGTGTGAAAGTCAATGTAACAAACTTGGTCAGAATTTCAACTAGGCTTGTCAATTTCCCTTTCCAAGTTACTAACCATTACACAAAGCGCACATCCATAGTGACAGGGTACAATGCATTAAGGGATAATCTGGGAAAGAACCAGACAGTATTGAACCCAAAATTTGAGACACTATACATTATTTTGCCTCCAATTCAAGACTCCAATCAAAGTTTGTAGAGAAAAAGAAAGAAATAATCTGATTCAATAAGTTTTTATTTGAAGAAATCGAAACAATGACCAGAGCCAGCTGTTGCAACATCAATAGATTCTCTAATTGATCTCATTGGCCAAATATAAGTAAACAAGTTTGATAAAGAGAGACACATGGACACATCTGTTGTAAAATAAAGTGAATTTTGATTCTTGTTAATATGAAGTCAATGAAAAACATTGGTTTTGGACAATTAAGGATAATAACACTTCTGTACCATAAAAGTTTTACATTTGTAAATATATTTCATACACTAATTGAAATAACTATTATGGGATGTAGATAGTAAGATTTTTCAAGATTACTTGAGTGTTAATTAGACTTATGTCAAGTAAGTTTAACTTCAAGATGTACAAATTAAAAAATAATTTTTACAGTAGTTAGGTGAGGAAAATTTAATAACTTTCTGAAGAATTTATTTTCTTATTGAAACATTAGACTAAATATACTATTAAGTGATCCAAATGCTCTTGTAAACTAAAATACACAATTGGAAAGCTTTGCATATGTATACACCTAACAATTTTGTCTTGGCACTGATAATCTCTACAGTGGATAGCATCTCTGCATCTTGGCAGAATGGTCAGAGCATTTGTCGGTTTGCTCAAAGTATTTCATGTATATATAAAAAACTAAAAAAAAAAAAAAAAAACTAAAAAGACAATAAAAATGCCATAAAAAAAAGCAAAAAAAAAAAAAAAAAAAAAAAAAATAGAAAAACTAAAACACTGTGCTGAGTTGCATAAAAGATGCTGGGTGGGTATAAACTTGGGACAAAACCCCATCATTCTATACCCCCCCCCAGTTACTCTATTTGGCACTGTGTCTGTGTAAGCTTAGCTGAAAAAACATTGAGAAAACCCACATAAAAATTAAAAAAAAAAAAAAAAATAATACAATATATATATATATATATATATATATATATATATATATAAATTGGTAATTGGTAGGGATAATCCCAAAGAGGATTAATCCAAAGAGAGCTCAATGTAAGTGACAGAGCAATAAAATAAGCAAAGAAAATCCTTAAAAATCTATTTCAGTGAAAACTTTTTTCATAAATATACTTGAATATTCATCTCTTAAAAAAAGCAACAAAAAACTTTGGTCTGAAGAGATGAACACTTAAATATATTCATGAAATAAATTATAACTGAAATGTATTTTAAGGATTATATATATATATATATATATATATATCATAAAGAAACAATTTATACAAAGAATTAAATAGTAATGTTAAGATGATTAATGGTGAAATCACTTCACTAAAAGAACTCAATGAGACATTAACTTACAATTAATTCCTTGATATACTTATATTTATGTTGTTGTCAGATGGAAGATGCATGCCAAGTACTTTTGATAATTTCAAATTGTCATTGTCATGGTGCAATTTTCCCATACATCAGCAAAAATAAGACAAAATGTGTAGAAGATCTTTTTTAAATTATGCTATTTATTGACAGTTGAATATATGTTTTGGAACATGCGATGATGTGCCACTAGAGTTCTTGTTCAAATCAGTCAAGTGAGAATTTTGTTTGAATTTTGAAAAGTTATAAATCCACAAAATTTTCTTGTTATGTATATTTATCTGTTAAAGTGAAATAAAAATTTTTTTCTTTGTTAAAATAGCACAAGAAATACCTTCTTTAAGTCTGTCTGCATTCCTCTGGGTGATGGCTTCGACAAAACCCCAGAAGTAGTCTTCATTTTCTTTTGATAAATACTCACTGAAATCAAGATTAAATCAAAAATGAATAATTCACTATGAATTAAAATCAATGTATATAAAGAATAAGAAATTTTAAACAACTTCATTGGACAGACAATAATATTTTAAGCTGTTTATTCAATTTAAAGATAAAATTTTTATTATTTTCATAGTTGTAATAATTTGTAAAGAGTAGAAAGAGGTTTCTCCAGTCTTTAATTGAGAAAAAGATACTTTTTCTATGTGCCATGTCACTTCAAGACATGGACAATCATGGCTCTCTACAATTATCTGTTCTTTTTAGCTTTTTTTTTTTCTTAAATCATTTTGCCCGAAGCAAGGTGATGCTTCTAGGATGCTGTGGGGTTTACAGGAAGTGAGTGAGAATGAGGAAAAGAACAATAAAGGAACAGAGTTCAAAAAGCAGAAGATGGTGATTGATGTTGCATTTAAATTTTTGAAGATTGAAAATTGGAAGGGAGTTCCACAGGCGAAAAGTGCAAGAAAAGAAACTATTAGTATTAGAATAGAACATATGGTTGCATCTAGCTAGTTTCAACAGTAAAACAATGAGACCTAGTTCCCAATCTAGTAGCATGCTTAAATTCATTCAATCAAGAAACTAAAGAGAACAGCTCATGAGAATCATTACTATGAAAATATTTTTAGAAAAGACAGAGGGAAGCCATATTACAGTGGTATAAAAAATGACAGAAGTCAAGATGCCAGGTCTGGATCAATTAGACCCTTTGAATTTTGTCAAAGATGACTGGTAGATTTACAAATGTGCACAAGGAATTCTGATGAGAATTGTCAGACACAACACAGTGAACCAACTTTCCTAGCAGTAGACCCAGCAACTGATTCAATATATATATATATATATATATATATATATATATATATATATATATATATATATATATATATGTGTGTGTGTGTATATATATATATATATATATATATAATCACTCCACTTCATGTCAATGGAAAATTTAAGTCCAAGAAGGCACAAAGTATTGTTCTCCTGGAGTTTAGCATCAGGTATGCCAACAGCAGGCAGAAAAGGTTCTCTGTGGTGATTAAATGAAAGCAGTTTCGTTTTGAAAGTGTTAAAATTTACAAGCTATTCCTTGCCCCAGTTAACTACTGATTGAAGGCCCTTTCCATGAGTAGTTGCCAGTTTTATTTTGTCAGATCTGTCGAACTTGCTACTAAGTAAATAGTTGTATCATCTGTATAGATATCTAGTTAGGAACTGATGACATCAGGAATGTCATTGATGAAGATCAGAAACAGCACAGGTCTAATGATAGAGCCTCAGGAACACCTATATTAATATGAAATGAACTAGAAGCATGTACATTCAACATGAACTTCATTACCTGATTTGTTAGCAACAATTGGATAAAGCTAAAGATATTGTAGCCCTTGATCTTGTGGATAAGACCAGTATTCCAAATCCTGTCGAAGACTTTGAGATATCTAGGGCTAAAGCTTAAGCTATTCTTATCTAAAGCTTGATAGACAAATTCAGTGATGGCTGTTCACACATCTGTTATAGATCTGGAGAAACAGAAGCCATGTTATTTATCTGAAAGGTCATGTGAAGCAAGATGCTTAACCAATTTAGCATTGATTAGAGCTTCAAATACGTTGACAAAAAGAGGTGAAAGACTAATAGGATAATAATTTGAGAGGTCAGAAGGTTTCCCAGAGTTCTTAAAGTCAGGAACCACAGAAGAGGACTTCCAACAAGTTGAAAAGCAAGACGCAGCGAGACAGTCATTGTAAAGTTTGGAAAAAGTTCAGGACAATTGCAGGGATACCATTGAATCTGCAAGCCTTGTAGGGATCTAATTAAGAAAAGACAGCAGAAACCATGGACAGAGTTATACGCATATCACTCAGTTCTAGGGGGAAAATCAGAGAGCGATACTCCAGATAAGTTGAGAGTGGAGTTAGAAGAGAATTTCTGGGCAAAGGCCTGTGCTTTATCTGCAGTCGATGATAACACCTCAAATTGATTGAAAAGAGGATGGATTTCTGAGAGACTGTACAGCGTCTCATTCTATCAGCAAATAGTGATTTTGCATCTTTGAGGGCACGCTTAAATTCATTATGAGTGATAACAAAGAGACATCTGTTACAATTGGACCTGTTGCTCTAGTATAGCCAAAAGAAGAGATTCCTGTATACTATACCAATGAATAGGCAGGAGAGAACCAAGAAAACTTTTGTTTTACTTGGTATTTCCATGCTGGCTCGGTGGCTTTGGTGCCAGCTTTCACCAAGGAAGAGACCTCAGTTGCACACTTCTCAACAGATAAAAAAACATCAATTAATAATTTTAAAATATTAAAATATCAATACAAGAGGGCATCAAAATGGAAATCATGAAGTTTATCTTTTTGCTGTCTCTTCTAATCCCTGTTCTGTCAAACATTTAGAAAAGATTTGTAAAAGCTCTCAATTGCAAAACAATTCTTTTTTTAATTTATTTACTCAATCAAAAATGATCTAATAAATAATTCAAACTATCTTGGTTCTTGTTCCAGTATTTTAGCCAATGTATTCTTGTTGGTTTTTGTTATCCTCAAATGTTATTTAAAATTTTCAGGTAGAAGTGCTTGGACATATTAAAGTGTCCCAATTTCTAAGATAGCAAGACTCAAAAGAAAATCTCATGGATGACATTCAAGGTTTACTAGGCCATATACACTTGAGGAAGGCTGAAGAACATATCAGTTAAGTTTCTGAAAGAAAAATGATAAAGATGAGAATGTTTAAATAATTTATGGAATATTTTAAAAGTATTTCACCTGTATCAGCAGAAAAATATTTTGCTCTTGTGTTATCTGATAAGGGAAATAGATTCACAGGGATAGGATTGATGCAAATGGGGCAAGGTTATCTGCTAATAAAGAAAATGGCTGACTGACATTAAGAGAAATGGATGCAGTCAAGATTGACTGCTAATAAGAAAAATGGATGCATTGGGAGGCAAGATTGACTGCTAATAAGAAAAATGGATGCAGGGGGTGGGGCAAGGTTGACTGCTAATAAGAAAAATGGATGGGGGGGCAAGGTTGACTGCTAATAAGAAAAATGGATGGGGGGAGGTTGACTGCTAATAAGAAAAATGGATGGGGGGGAGGTTGACTGCTAATAAGAAAAATGGATGCGGGGGGAGGTTGACTGCTAATAAGAAAAATGGATGCGGGGGGGAGGTTGACTGCTAATAAGAAAAATGGATGCAGGAGGGGGCAAGGTTGACTGCTAATAAGAAAAATGGATGCAGGAGGGGGCAAGGTTGACTGCTAATAAGAGAAATGGATGAAGGAGGGGGCAAGGTTGACTGCTAATAAGGAGAGATGCAGGTGGGCAAAGTTATCTGTGTATAAAAGAGTTGGATATATGCTGGATCACGGTTGCTTTAAATGATTGAAAACCAATGGATGTTGAAATTTTTGGTAATAAATAATATTGTACACATCATTTAATCATTAGAGAACTGATATTCATCTGTTTATTTAAAATCAAAACTAATTTAAAATTTGATTGATTTTGTCAGTGAGAGTATCTTTATAGATCATTTAAGCAACAGGGGCACAATCCACACTAAATCGAAGTGTAGGATTAAGCTGCTGTATTAATGACCAATGGCAGTACAAGTTCTGATGGATTTGAAATTCAAATGATCTTTAATACAAGGTTTAGAAAATGAGGGTAAGTTTTGTTCTTATCATTTTGCAGATTTCTGTTGAATATAAAAAAAAAAAAGATTTAATTTACCTGGCTTCCATAAATAAAGGAGTAGAATTCCACTTGGCATTCAAGTTAATCTGAACAAAATTAGCTTTGCTGTCAATATGGCTGACAAGTAATAAGACTGTTATTCCCACGGTGGCAGCACAAAGGACAGTCTGGAAATTAAAAATAAAAGAAATAAATATCATTTTGATGAAAAAAAAAAAAAAAAAAAGAAGACAACAGACTTAAATATTCTTTGAACAAACTACATGACATTTGCATAAAATGCAAATTTTTTTTTATTGTTCCTGTATGTGTGCAGATATTGGTTTGGAATGAGAGACCAGAGTTCAAATTCCAGTTGGGTTTGTTACATTCCCTTAAGCACAAATATTTTTGGGAATGTTAGACATTTTCATGACGGTCGTCCTCGAGTATCGAATCCAGAGGTTGGCAGTGTCATGAAAATGTCTAACAGGGAAATGCATGAATCCATCTCTTCCCTACACCCCCCTCCCCAGCAGAAAGTAATGGCAATCTACTTTGGGAAAAAAAACTTCTGCTTAGTTTGTATCTTTTGATACATGATCACTCAAGCATATGACGTGGGACTGACTGACTGAAATAGGTGTGGTAACAAAACTTTCACACCTGGTATACTTGATTGAAGATGATGTTTTGCATGCAATACACTACAATTTTACCTCCAAGAAAAAGTCACAAATGATATTTATGATAGAGACATTGCAGAATTTACAAACATATTCAGGCTAAGTTTAAAATTAAAACTTAAAATATTACAAAACAAAAGTTTATATAAAGTTCAACATTATACTTTTTTTTAACTTTAGAACTTCTGCTCAAAAAAAATAAAAAAACAATACAACATCCAGATTTTCTATGAAGTCACAAGTAGATGTGAGCATTTCATTAAAACTTGTAATGTAATTCTGCACGACAAAATGAATAAAAAATAAATAAACCTACAATATCCAGATTTTCTATGAAGTCTGGATTATATGTGAACATTTCACTAAAACTCAAGGAAAACGTTTTGTGTCACTGTGACATAGGGTCCAAATGTTAAAACAAATATTTGCCAATGTGATGGAATTAGACAGTAGAAATATAGAAGTATTAAAGACAAAATTTCATATACTGACTAAATTAATGCTGTCTAATAAATTAGTTCATAGTATCAATAAACCAAATTTCATGATAGAATCCCTGATCTCTTACTATTTTCCTACCTCCTAGTGAGCATATACCTTAAAGTACTAAATAATCCTACCAAGCTATGACCGTTAGAAAATGCTGTACTCAGTAAAAATTATTTAAGATATAATTTCATAAAGAATTCCAAGACAATATGCCAAGATTGTATTGCTTGCTATGGTTAAATTCCAAAGCTGACTAATTCAGTTGAGATGACATTTAAGACATCAGATTTCAATCTCTCCACCCATTCACAGTGTCAAATTGTTACATAAAAAGCACATTTGAATATTTAAGAATGTCATTTGAGCAGATGAAAAAAAAAAAAAAAAAAAAAAAATATGGTAATATATCTAAAAGACCGGTGCATTTTTCAGACTTACAATTTCACCAACTCCCTAGATTAACTTTTAGAGTTTTGGTTTAAATACAAATTCCGCATGGGAATTCAGCAGCTTACTGTGGAAACAGAAAGAAAAACAAATAAAAAACAGGCTTAAGACGTCCAAGAAACCAAAGTAGACATGAGGTGATTTTCTCCATATCCATTTCTATTGAAATTATTTGGTAGCAATATTATGTATGTTGAACTTGTAGAATTATCATGAAAACAAATCAAATACCAAAAATAAACAAGGAATTTATTTTTTCCCTAAACAAATTATGCAAATTGACTTTATTAGCAATTATTCTGCATGAGATTTTCAGAGAAATAACATAGATAACTTTTCTTTTTCTTAAATCTTAAATTAATAAGAAATTAATATCCATTATTTGGTTGTCAAATTATCATTAGTGAAAGGAAAGTATATCTACACGGGGAAAAAAAAAAAAAAAAAATAGTAGAACCAGCTTACATCTAGCCTGGTGGGTTAAAACTTATCAGGTCACAGTGTGCAGTGGTGAACAAGCTATCTCTCTGGACATTGCTTATGAGTTCAATCTTCACTAGGATCCCTCCAAATTGTGGCCTTGGGTTAAGCTGAACTTAGTAATATTAAACCAGAGAATTGTACTCACATTTAGTTACATCTTAAGCATTTCTACTATTATTAGAACCAAGCATAAAAAAATTTAAGCCACCATTTAAGCAACTCAAGTATAAATTCTGTGCAAAAATTAAGCAACCCAAATTCTGGTCAAAATCCTAAATTGCTTATAGCAGAAAAAAAAAAGTTCTGTTACGCTGAAATAAGAATCCAAAACAATCACCTAAAAAGAGGCATGAAAATGCCCAGTCGACTTTATGAGTGTACAATGAAAAAAAAAAAAAAGAAAAATTAAGAGTGTGCACTGAAAACATCTGGAAAACCAAAATTCCAACCAACAACAGACAATACTGAATATTTAAGCATTGGCATTTTAGCAATAATGTCTTGCTGTGTGTTACTGCATGTAGCAGAAACAGGTGTCACACAAACTACTGATCACCTGACATTAACTATTTCTCATTTTATATATATATATATATATAGACATACATATGATAGATAGATAGAGATGGGGGGGGGGTTATGACAAAGTGGAAAGTTTTCTTGATACGTTTTGTCTTTTAAGACTTCAGACTAAATTTATCAAGAAGTTCTAAAGGATGAAATGCGTCACATAATGTGGCATTTTTCCACTTGTTATAATCCCCCCCAATATTGTATATATTTTATATACTGATATATAAAAACATTGTTATCGCATACCATTATATATATATATATATATATATATATATATACTTATTTATTCAAAAATTATAACATAAGCATGTTATAACATCACTACAAAAATAGCCATTTTGTTTCAACACTTCTGGTGTCTTATCAAGTGATGGTGTTGATTGCGAAATAAAGAGTTTTTTTTTTTGAAAATTCAAAGCCATATCCACCCCCCTCAATAGGGGAAACCTTGTTACGTAACCTATGACGACCAGTCAGAATAGAGGTATATGAAAATTCAAAAAACATGATAGTGTATTTTAAATACAAACCATTAGTTGATCAAATTTAATGTTAGACTAAACTAGAAATCAATATGAAATAATTAAGTTTTAATTTCATGGTAAAATTAAAAATTACGAATTTCAAATTCTAAATTAAACCGAGCATTAGGTTTAAAAAAGTACAAAGTTATTCAAAAATGGAATGAAAAAAATATATTATATATATATTATTACTATTCTTAGTTACATGCCAATTTATCTGGTAAATTTGACGTTGATGTGAAAAGTATCAATAAGCACTACAACCCTAAGGTACGAGTGAGTTAGACAATGTAGACAACCCAAGAAACACATTCATATCCTAATACACAGACATATAAACATATATGCATGCAAATATAAGAGCAACACAGGAAATAGAAAAAAACGAAAGAAAGAAAAAGAAAAACAAAGAGGAAAAGGAAAAAATTCAAAAAAATATGTAGATAGTTAGGTGGGTATGTAGGAAGGACAGATAGATAAGTTACATTCAGGTAGCAAGAATTCGTCCAAACAAGATTTGTTAAGTTCAATTGATAAGATCTGTTTTATTTTCTATTATATTTTTTCCA
Source organism: Acanthosepion pharaonis (assembly GCA_903632075.3). NCBI lineage: Eukaryota > Metazoa > Mollusca > Cephalopoda > Sepiida > Sepiidae > Acanthosepion > Acanthosepion pharaonis. The sequence goes on along the minus strand of CAHIKZ030005407.1, from coordinate 4,170,385 downwards.
ATTTTTTTAACAAGAAACTGTACATCAGGATCAAAATTTCTTTGGTTTATTTTTGCTCAAGTGCATGGTAGACAAAGATTTGTTGACAATATCTTGGCATTTCTTTGGAATGCTGAAATTCAATTAATATTTGTTTCATCTTAAAAGTTTTATTTTGGCTGTTTGTAATGAGAAAATTGACAAGTTACAAGTTAACCTATGAGAGTGTGTGGTGCATGTGTAGCCAATGCAAAAATTTAATGTTTTTTTGTTATTGAAATTTATGTGGGGGTACATTGAAAGGGAACAACTCTTTAATATAAATTTATGATCTCTTCATAAGTGAAGTTACTTCCCCCAAACTATTTTTTGGGAAAAAAAAAGAAAATTAAATATGGCTGGATTTTCTGAGAGTTGTTAGTTAAAAAGTTGAAATTATATTTCATATATATAAATAGATATATATTCTAGCATTAAATACAACCAATTCTGTTTGCAATTGAAAAAGAATATTTCAATCAAATTCAATGGAGATGTGAAATAAAAACAAAGAACCATCTTAAAAAAAAAAAAAAAAAAAAAAAAAAATCTGTTGAAGAAGCAGATGATGGCGGGGGGAGATTATGTTGGTTTGGTAAACCAATATTGATAACCTACAAGCATAATTTCAGAGTGAACTTCATCCTTTGTACACCAACATTTACTGATGGAAAATTCACACACACCGAGTGGATACAAGGGTCTGTAGAGACCTCTAGTTTTTTTTTTTTAAACAGTTTAATTTCCATCTTCTGGCCTTGTTTTTTTTTTATGGTGTTTGGAGTGATCACTAGTGATGGCAAAGTTATGCCTCCATTCATCTTCCCACAGGGTCTCAGACTCAACACAGAGATCTACATCAAGTGCCTTGAGGGGGTAGTGTTGCTCTGGGTCAAGAGGGTTGCTGCTGGAAGACCCTATGTCTGGCAACAGCACCCTGCACCATACCACACAAACAAAAGAACCTGGTCATAGCTGTCAGACAATTTCAGTGACAACATAACCTGTTAAATCTGGCCACCTAACTCCCCAGACTGCAACCCTCTTCAGAATGCAGGTGAGTGAAAGACCAACAAAAAAGAAATTATAATGCCAAAGATGAACTGAAAGCAAGAATTATGTCAGCATTCACCAACTGAAACAAAGAAACTGCCCAGAAGAGTTGCAAGAGATTCCAAACTTGTCTGGAGGCTGTTGTTGAAGCCAATGGTGATTCTATTGAGTAAATTTATTCTTCAGTATTTCAAGAGATTTTTGTGTAATTTTGATAAATATATATTAAAATGAAATGTCCGTGTTTTCATTTTTATGCAATATAAACAGCAATTCATCCATCACAACGACGGACTTTATCAAGGTAAATGTAAGGGTTTTATTTAAAAACAAAAGTAAAATAAACATTTTTACTTTTCCTTATCAATACTTGTTGCAAAATAAAATCCTTACATGATAAGTCCATTAGTGGACAAAACATCGACTAAGTATTCATTTTGTCTATATATATATATTTGTAGAGAAATCAAAACTGCATGGTGCCCGAGTTTCACACCTAAAGCATTTATCAGACCATGTGTAGTGATGATTACTTAAGGGATGGAACTGTGAATCTTCATGCAGTGTATATTACTATTCCCATACTGTTTATATCATCAAACACTATCCTCATATTGAGCACTTTTCCCCTCAAAAACCTGGCAAATTTTAAACAAATATGTATGTCTTAAAAATATTACAGAGCACATTCTTTTTCTTTAAAAGAAATCTTTTTCAAATAACACAATTTCAGAAAGTTTTGTTGTGAAAAAAAGAAAACCTAAACGTACAAAAAAAATCATAAACATTGAAACTGAAATAGTCCATGGGGGTGGGGGTGTTAATAAGAAGCCTATATATATATATATATATATATATATATATATATATATATATATATAAATAAAAAAAAGAACAGTAAGATATATAATCCGGTGTTCTTATAGATATTTTTATTTTTTCAAAACAGTGCTCAATGTAAATTTACAGAGCATTAATATTATAAATTAATTGATTTAAAATATGTTTTTTTTTGCTACACAGTTCTAACTATGTTTCAAAAATGGAAGCTAAAAGCCCCGAATTTAATTTTGTAATTAAATTAAAGACATTAGTTCCATTTCATCCTCAAGCGAATTTTGGAGTAACTTTTAAAATTACTTGGTTTTAAAGACACAGCTAAAATCATAATTCATGTTCCCAAGGTTACAGATAAATCCAGTTTACTAGACAAGAGGTGTCTGGGTGTTCATTATGTCTATATTTAATGTATCAGTTATTGCTACGTTTTGGTGGTGGGTAGGGATGTATTTTTCAATGAAATCTAACATCCGTTAAAAATGTGTCGTCTGGATTTTTTTTTTTTAAATTTTATTGTTAACGGCAAAAATTCTTACGGCATCCCCCCCCATTCGTATATTTAAAGATTGGGGGGGGGTTAGGTTAGAATATTTTTTATTTAACTACGATTTGAAATATTTTTCCTTTTAATTTTTAATATACTATATTTCTTTTAAGAACAATTAAATGTAATTAGGATCCCTTACACAGTATGTAGAATTAGTTTCACATCAAGTATAAGTATGTAAATTATTAGGTTACAAAATTTTTTTTTTTTTAATATTTAAATATTATTTAAGTAATATTTATGACAATGACGGCAAAATTAGCTACTTAATTTCACTGATTTAGTAAACTTTTATTTTTTATATAAACCTAGTAATATATTGTTTCTCATGTAAGTACAAAGGACATGGGTCATTCAAAAGCTTACGTCTCCTAGCAATATTACATATTAATTTCATTTTACTGTGTGTGTTTTATTGGGTTCTTTTAATTGTGTGTAGTACTTTAGGTATGGAAACGTTTTATTTAATTACAATTTAAAAGAAGTTTAGGTTAGAATTCATTTTATTTAACTACAATTTTAATTACAACTTTAAAATATTTTCATTGTTAGTTTTAATAGACTATATTTCTTTTAATAGAAGTAAATGTATTAGAATTACTTACGGTAAGTAAAATTATTTTTCGATATCAAGTATATGTATATTACGATTTTTAAAAATTTTACATTTAAATATTATTTAAGTAAAATTTTTAGCACTTATGGCAAAAATAGCTAATTCATTTCTCTGATTTAGTAAACTTTATTTTATTTTTATATTATATATATACATATATATATATATATATATATATATATAAACTTAGTAATATATAGTTTCACATGTATGTACAAAGGACATGGGTCATTCAATGGCCTACATCTTCTAGCTTTTCATCATAATTTCATTTTTCAGTAGGTGTTTTATTGGATTCATTTGAGTGCCGGTATTACTTTTTGAGAGGTGTTTAGGTTAGAATATGTTTTATTTAACTACAATTTTAAAAAGATGTTTAGGTTAGAATTTGTATCAACTACAATTTTAAATACAACTTTAAAATATTTTCAGTGTTATTTTAATAGACTATTTTTTTTTTTATGAAAAAACAAGTAAATGTAATAGAATTACTTACAGTATATAAAATTAATTTTCATGTTAAATATAAGTATGTATATTACCTGATCGCACTTTTATAAATTTTTAATTTTAAATATTATTTAAGGAAAATTTTTGACAATGACGGCATAAAATAGCTATTTCATTTCTCTGATTCAGTAAATTTTTATTTTTTATGAACTTAGTAATATATAGTTTCTCATATATATATATATATATATATATATATATATATATATATATATATATAAAAAACCTTATCAGAACTTTTTATACTTATATTATACAGGAATTACCGTTATACTTAACAAGTAGGCAGAAGTTTGATACCACCAACTAGATTTGAACCAAATCAAGTAGTAATCAACATTATCAATATTAGCTTATTTAACTGAACCCTGTCAAGGTTTTCAATAGAGGTAACACATTTTTGCTGATACTACCTGGATATGACAATGCCTTTTCCCAAGTGTTCACTCACCCAACTTTTCTATCAACCATTGACATGCCAATCTGTTCAGATGAAGTGCAACAAAAGACAAATTTTTGTTTCTCTGCCTAGAGCCTAAGTAAAAAGTGAATAATACAAATCAGAATTTGAACTCTGTGGACAGATTCTGTTTCCCATTAAGTTACCCTACATTTCCATGACTATAAAATGGGTCATAATAGTAAAATAATTTAACATATCTTCCTGGTGGCAATTTAAACTGAGGCAATTTTTTTTTTATCATATCTAAACATAGTTATAAACTATAATTTCAGACAGCAAAAATTTCCCCAAAATCGGTTTGAAAATTTCATCTGAACTGAACTATTAAGCAAAATAGTCAAAAAAAAAGAAAAATATTATATATAATAGAAAAAGAAATGCCTGTTTTTGCACTTCAAAACAGATAGCTTTTCTGTCTTTTCCCCATTCGATGATAAGATCAGTTCCAAGCTGTAAATATATCTAAGACTTTAAGAAAGTCATTAACATTCCAAGTTTTGTTTAAACAACTGTAATGATACCACAATTTTTGGCCAACCCTTTCTACAGTCTTTTACACTTGTATAATAGTCCTACCAACATCTAATAACAGCAACATGAAGGAGATAAATTGTCTGAATAAAGTTAATAATGTTAATGCCATTTTGCAAAATTAGTTAATGCACTTTGTTTTCCAAGATTTTAAAAGGAAATATATTATTCTATATATTAAGTAGAGTCATAAATAATTTCAGTTTTTCTTATCAACTTTATTCTTAAAAAAAAAAAAAAAAAAAAAGAAAGAAGTAATATTACATATTTAATTTAATTATATATTCACCATTATTTGCAATGACTTGTTGCCACTTAACAGGCAGCTCTTTAAACTATATTGTGTAAAATTATGCAAGTTTTGGTTTGAAAAAGTATTTAATAAACCCTTGAATCTGGTTTTCAGTGAAGAAAGTTTTTACAATCAGAGCATTTTGCAGTGATCACTAACTGTAATAATCGGTTGGTGCAAGGTCAGGTGAATATTGCAAGTGGGAAAGAATAGAGTTCAAAAATGTTTTCCCATTTTATTCTTGCTGTATTTTGCCTTGCATTCTCCTAGAGAACAACATTTTTCTATTAATCCACTGTATACACTGCCATTGCAGTGCAATATCTATGTAACAAAACTCAAAATTTATTCTTTACTTCCTCGTATGAATAGTTTAGTTAGGCTGATACATTGTTACAACTGGTTCCCAAAAATGGAAATAATTGTTCTTCAGAACTATCTTTATTGCTGTTTAATGTTTGAATAACATTTTTTGGAAGTCTTACAGGTGTTTCCAAAATTTGTTTGACTGTGGTAATAAGAAAAAGAGGCTTGAAATGTGCTAATGTAAATATAACTATATGAGTGGGAGGAAAAAAATCCCAATATATTTCTAAGTTTCAGAGTTTTTTTGTTTCAGTGACTAGTTGATTTTTTTTTTTTTTTTCATTAGACCATGTCCTTTCATAAAGCAGGTGATGATAGCTCTCTTTACAGATTGTTTTTTGTTTACTATCTGCCATGCCATTTTGGGAAAGATAGTGGATCATTTTCTTCACGGTTTGGAATTCAGACTAAGAGTGAAAGTGATCGAAACAGACTCGGTCGTAATTTTTAAAGTCCGTACCGATAAATGTTACGCTATCTGCACGTATTTCACATTTACAATATTTATTTTATGGGTCTATTTCTCTCAAGCAAGAATTAAGCAAGAAGCATAGAAAGAGAGAAGTTTGAGTTAACAGAAAGTTGAAATATTGCTGTTGAACATAAAACGGAAGGAAAATGAAAAACTTTTGTTCCTTTGCTTAGTAAAGTGGGGAAAAAAAACGCTTCCGTTAGTCAAGGAAACATCTTTCTTTTTTATTTTCCGACTCGGAAGTGGTTTCTTTACAAGTGTCAATAGTAAAAATTGTCAAGTCTTTATTTTTCTCAGACTTTTGTTTTTTTTTGGAACACGTCGCATAAAGGTTCAAATAACACAGACGTGATTAACTATGTGCTAAAAGGAAACCGATATACCTTAAATAAGTAAGTTAAGTTAAAGTACAATTAAAAAAAAATGAATGATCGTTGAACACAATGAACAGTAATATGATCGTTGAGAAAAAGGTTAAATGAAATGTTTTTTGTTTGCTTTGTTTTCTGAAAATGCCAAGCTTAAAATAGCAACGTTTTTAAAACTATAATGATTTTTTTTTTTATTATTCATTTTGTATTTATTGTGGCATGCTAAGCATGCGAAGTAAGAAGTTATATTTTTATTTGGGCCATTTTCAGGAAGTGATCAAAAAGACAGTGTAACGCGGTAGTTTCGAGATTTGAACAAGTGAGGCTTTTTTTTTTAAACAGGAAAAACAACAATTCTGATTACCTTGCAGTTTAAAATAGATTTAATGCATCACGTGATTCAGATTACACTTCGAAAAAGTGATTCCATTTATTTTTTTCTTAAAGAGAACGAATGTTTACATCAATTCCAAAATTAAAATAAGAGAAAGGAAGAGAGATATTATCAACCATGGAAAAAAATACAATAAAAATAACGGCAACAAATTACAATTTGGCTTCACACTCAATATTAAAAAAAAAGAAGAAAAAAATATTCGCATTTGAAATTTTCGAAATGTTTTGTTTTGTTGAAGTGACTGTTTTTTTTATATTGTTTTTTTTTTTTTACGAAAAAAATGCAGACACAAGATTCACCTAAAAATATATATATATACCAATATAAAATTCAGACAAAGGATAAAAAAAACATATTTAAAAATAAGTTAAATATTTCTTCAAAGAAATAAAAATTAACGTTGATCAATAATCTAACTATCCACGTCTTTCACCGGCTTTTTTTCATTTTACGGTTTGTTTACAGCCGTTAAGTAAGTACCGGAAAATAGGAACTGGCGACATATACCAACCAACATTAAGTTTTTAAATAAAGCTAAAGAACTACATGTTTAGTGCATGATATTAAATAGGAACTAAAACCTAAAAATGAATTAACACCAGTAAATTATAAGTAAAAACGTTTAAGCAATGCCATACTTACCATCCTGGCGGCTGCCATGTTTTTGATCAGGAGAAGATGTGTGCTATTTTCATTGGACGAATCGAACAAAATACACATGGGTAACTTGCTTAACAAGTTTTCAGTTTTGAGAAATTTTATTGAGTCAAAAAAATTTTTAGAAATAAAATAATAATTACAACTTTCGTTTACATTTGATAAATTTTCAAAAAAGTTATTTGTATTGTTTTCCGTAGAGTTTTAACTAATCAAAAGGAAGATAATGATTCGCTGCTTAATATTTGACAAGGTAATATTTAAAACTTGTCTCAAATAGCGTAGTTAAATTTTTTGATTCCCTGCCTTATATAGTGTTAGAATAAAATGTTGTTTCGGGAAAATTATTTTTAATGTATATTTTACTCATGTAATTAAATTAGATAAAAATATATTTATTAATCGTAAAGATAACGATTAAATTATTCCTGTTAACGTATTTTTAGCAACTGATAAATAATATAAAACTGTATAGCTTACATTAAAAAATATTTTTTTACAATCTGTAAATGAAAATATTAACAAATAAAATTTAAAAATGTAAGTAATGTATTTTGCTTAAATTAACAGTTGTCGATATACTTTGACTTATACAATTTATTCAGTTGTTTGAATAAACTGAATAGGGGAAAAACATGTTATGCATCTATTACACCTTCCTGGTAGTAAAATTTAAAAATACACTATTTATTTATTTTTCTATAAACCACTCCCACCAGATGTTACCACAGCTAAAAGTTTTAGGCTTTTCCCCAATTTGTTTGCATATACAGATATTTACACACATTACCAAGCATAAAACATACATGTAAATGACTAATTATATTTATTTGTATTAATCCTATATATATATTGTGGGTACTCTTATATATGCTCCCATGTTTGTTTACTGTGAGTCATCTGGTGTGGAGTCCTATGTCTTGTTGCTGTGAGTCCCAACATGTCTTTTGGTCTCTTCTTATATAGATTAGAAATAGGCTCCAAATGAAAGACAAAATTTAATATTTTTTGTCACGTTGCCATTGGTTGAGAAAGTCATGTGGTGTGCTTACTGTTACATCTGCATGAGGTGACACCAAATCTGCTTTCATGTGTCTATTTTTAGATTTTTTTTACAATGATCCTGTACAAGGCCCAAGAGAGAGCCACTTGAGGCAAAGGTTACAAAGTATGTGGCACAGTTTATGGGGATATGTAGAGAAGATAATGGTTAACTCTAGATTTGAACAGGTTAAGAGTGTAGTAATCGAGGAAGTATCCTTTTGGGAGTCACTTCCACAAAGCAGAGGTTCGTGGGACAAAGCTCCTTGAGTAGAGCTTACATCTCACCATTGGAATATGAAGGGGATGAGGGTGGTTTGCTACAATGTGTGTCATGGCAGGTTTTACCCATGAAGGTTAGAATTGGTGGAACTAAGGAATGTTGTTAATCTAAACACTTTCCATAGAAATAGCAATAGAGCAGTGAGATGAAGGTGTAGTGCCACGCCTACATTTTCTCCAATTCTCATTGGTTAATAAATACATGATACTTATTATAGGACAATTTAACCATCGCAAGTAATTCAAATTTTTTCTCTAAAATCACGGATTGGTCCATTTCCTGACCAATCACGTATTTTAGTATCTTTTCTATATTTTTGCGCTAAGCTATCCGGAGCCTACCCATCGTTATAAAAAAAAGAATCTCGCTATCAACCAAAAAGACCAGTAGCAGTTCAATTCTTGGAAAATAAGGCACGGCGCTATATTGACATTTTAATTCTTAATTATTACTAATTCGAGTAATCATACTAATTCCTGTTGATATCACTCATGAACATTACATCTTTCTACACTGATAAAACACTGTGGAATTATTCTGTATTTAGCTAAGACTTCAATTGAACTTTGTAGTTAAATTACATTCAATTTTGTACTCAACATTTATTAGCTAAACTTACCCTTTTTATTACGGAAAAAAGAGAAGCAACTTTCTTTATACTTATTGTTGAAATTTGTATACCATTGTTAATACAATATATTATTAATGTTCACTGAGCTTGATTTTTTTTCCTTGATGTTTAAATTAAATGTATGGATGTTGATTATCTTGAAACACGCAGCCACATTTATATATTTGATCAACCCAACTACTAATCACACCATAACAAAAGCTTGTGACAATTTACCTGTGGGAAAGGATTTGTAGAGTAGAAAATAATTCATCACCCACAACAACATGGAAATACATTTGGACAAAACTGGAAAGTGAAGACTGTGCAGCTCCTCCCCATATATGGCAGCAATACTCTATTTTCAACCTGATATAGCTCTTGTAAAGCTAAAGGATAGCAGAAGGAGTCAGGTACCTACTGGAGCGGTACAGGGAACTGATCATTTTTCCAGTATCTTTAGTGATGAATCAGTGGTACAAGTTCCACTTCCAATAGTGAAAACAGACATCATGAAATAACATCCACAAGTACTCTATAACTGATAACTTCTCAAAAACATTGTACTCTTTGTTTGTGATTCTGTAGTGCTAGTTGAGAGAATTTAATTTATTGGCTTTGCTGATATTTGGCCACTGAAGCAGATACCTACCCATTTAAAATAGAGTAAAAATAAACAGAGAAGTCTGAAGAATAAAAACAAAGTTCTATTTTCTAAAAATGAAAACACCCATGAAATATAAAATATGCCTTCAATCTGATCATGAAAAAAAAGTGGAGGATGTTGCAAAGAGCTGTTGCTACTCATAAATCAAAAGCATATCATTCCTCTCCAGGTACTATAAAATCTCTAGGTTTCTGTAAAAACGGGAACTTTTGATTGGCCATGATGGGTCAAATGACTGGCCAAGTGTAGCCATACTTATTTGGAGAGAGAAAGGAAGGATATCACAACACCAGCTTATTTTAAAAGTAACCCAGAAAATTTACAAGTAGTGAGATTCAAAATTTAGCAATACTGGTCTTTCAAAAATTGCCTCTGTCTGGCAACTCTGAAATTCAGTTAGAATCACCAAGTGCTCTACCAGTATGTTATTAAGTCAGACTTCATATCTTCTCTGATATGCAATATTTTCCTGCTATCTGAAAGTAAGTGTACCTATAAAATTGTGATTGTTCTGATGATGCATTTTCTGAATGTACTTCTTATTTTTTTTTATTAAAAATATGTAATTTTGTTTGGGGTTTAAAAAGACATCATCAGCCCCCACAACAGAAATATATAAATTACAAACAAATCATATACAAAATGCAACATAATAAGTGTAAATAAAATGATAAAATGCTCCAGCATACATTTCAGAGAAATGTTTGTATATTTCAATATATGTTAAGTGTACAGAGATAAGAATTTCTTGCTTATCTGGTGGGAGCTACATGGGGAATCAAAGCAGTGTACTTGGTAATCTGCTTTGTTTGGCCATCAAAGATGATGAGAGAGAAAATTTGATTTCTGTTTCAATTGATGGCAAAATGCCTATTCTGGTGCATGATGGGAGTTTTCATACTTATTTAACTATCTTTTTATTATTTCACTTTTTCTTTATTTATTGTTAATTATCATTCTTATCTATATTTTAAGTAATTTTATTACTTAACTTTTAATATTTCTTTTATTATTAATTATTTATTCTTTTGGTTTTATAATCCTACTATTTGAAATTTATTCTTTTGGTTTTTATATGCCTATAAATTGAACTATCAATGAATTGCTGCATGAAAGAAATCCCTTGAATATTTATTTATTTTTTTTAGTATTAAGAGTAAGAGGTGATTTAGTGATTTATTTGTTGCTATCACTGCAAAACTTCTATAAAGCGAAATAGCATAAAGCAAAGAAGCATTCCATCAATAAGGCCTCTGATTGGGAGATTGGAGGTTTTGAGGTGCATGGAACCATCTCTTAATTACTGTTATTCCCAGGGCCACCCTGACCCAGAGATGTAGCATATGTTAGGACCCCTGCTATGGGTAAATAGTGAACCTCCAAAAAAAAAAATAACAAATCAATATGAAGTATAAAAATACATTTTTATCATAAAATTACTGACAATACATTTTTATAAAAAAATTACCAGCAATACCTATTTATAGTAAAATACCAACAATACATTTTTATAGTAAAATTACCAACATTCTATCAGTTGTTGAAGGCATTCAATTAGGTTCAAATTGTGTTCAAAATACTTAGATTTCGACATTAAATAACCCATAGAGGTTGATATGCCACTAAACAAAATCAACTAAACATCATTTATATGGGACAACATCTTTTATAGGAATAATCATGTTTGAAATCTTTTATTATTGAACTGTTATGGATATGGAAGTATTTATACCATCTATGTTTTCAACAAAATGACATAGAACAAATACAAAGTCATGACCAGTTGAAATTTTATGAAATATCTACTCAATAAAATAAAATAAAGAAATGAAAGTGTGTTTATTGAAAATGTACAGTTTTCATTAAGAACAGAGATCTTCTAATATCACAGTGTGGAATACCTACTTACAAAAATAATGGTGTTGTGGATGTGTGATGTGTGTTGGAGAGGAATTGAAGGTATGAATTATCAGAAGGTTTGAATTATCAGAAGGCTTAAAATTGTGTGTGTTCAATAATCTTCCATCCACAACAATTAATACAAGACAGAAATAATGATTCATAAACATCTTGTTTCAAAATGTAACAATTGAATTTATTAATATTTGATATAGATGCATGAATACTGAGTGAAATGTTAGACAGAGTTGTGTCTCTTAGATTAGGTAATATTTGTACCTAAGTTCATAAAGTGAAAGTAATTATTAAACTGTAGTTTAGAAGAATAAAGTTTCTTTAGCATGTTTGGAATTGTGTATTGTACAAGTTGGTAAAAGTTCAGAAGAGATTTCAGAGTTCGTACTTGTGTGAATGTTGGTAATGGTCTTTAATGTCTGACTGCAAAGGCTAAGACGGGTGTTCTTGAAGATTACATCTTGGTATTTGGTAGCAAGGAATGAGACGCAAGAGGGAGAAATGAAAAGAAACACATGGGAGTTTACATGTGTTCTGTTTTTATAAGATAGTGTATCACATGGGAGGCTCCGAGCATATTGAGCGGGAAAACAGATTTGTCGTGTGCAGGCGGTTTGATTGGTCGGAACTGACCAATCAGTGAGCTAGATTGAAGGTGATTAACCAATGAATGCTTGTTATATATTTGTAAGATGGTGATGATGAAAATTATAACAGGAATAGTGCATTTCCTAGCAGGGGTTAACTGGTTTGTTGTGGAAGATTCCGCAATGGAAAGAAAAAGAATAAGACTCTGAATAAATTCAGCTGATAAAAAAAAAAAATTTTAAATTCTCAGCATCCCTCTGCCTTGTGTATATGTAATCCTACCCACATTTAGTCTGACGAATTCTTGAAAGACAAAATGCGTAAACTTTTTCGACTTTCTCATAAATTTCCCCAATACTGTTATTGATATATAAAAATATATATTGTTATTTCATATTTATTTAAATATCATATTTGTCAGACTATTGGACACAGCATTGGAATTTTTTGGCATGGAATATTTAGGGAAAAATGTACACAACCAAAAAAAATCAAAATTATAACCTTACCTTTATGTGACATTTTCACTAATCATGAAGAAATACAGTATTAATACAAATTATACTATTGGTATTTTCTTTTTTACAGAAGTGAAATAAGGTTTATCTACCAGGGCATTTTTTGGAAAAGAAGAATTTTAGTACATTTCTTCATGCATTTATTGCCTCTACCAACTGTTCACTACTCTGTATCCATGAGTGGGTTACTTCTTCTTTTTCAATCATATCTTGAGCAATTGACATTTCCACCTGTAGTCTCATTTCACTAATTCTTTTTATTATCTTCGCTGCTTCACACAAATGTTTATTGCCTACTTTAAAGTAGACAAGGTGGCATTCATGTCATTGAAGACAATTTCTCTAATTATTTTAGCCATAAATAATGACATGTCAACCCCTTCAACAAATACGTTCTCTGTTGCTAACGTGAATTTGACCACTCTCTTGATCTTAGTGGATTTCCAATATTAACTTTTTAACAAAGTTCCTTAAAGCTTTTCATAAGACATTATTAAAGAATCTTATTTTTTGTGTTGTGACTATATAGATGCATTGTGTTTTCTTTTTTAGTTTTCAAGTGCCATGTCTTCACTGTATTGGTGGGTGTCATGTTTTTTTTTCTCAAGTGTTATGTCTTCACATGTAAGTTTGTGATGTGATGTCATTATTTTTATAATTTTTTTTCAAGCTTATCTCTCCCAGCAAGGCAATATAATCATTATGACACAAAGGGTTACTGAGTGTTAGAAAATATGAATAAAAGAAAACACTATTAAGGAGAGAGAACAATAAAAGAACAATGAATTAAGAAGTCAGAAGATAATGATTGGCATTGCATTTAAATTGTGAAGATCAATTTTAATCAGGAAGCAAGAAGCCATAAGAGAGTTCCACAAGCAAGAGGTGCAACAGAAGAAACTATTAGCATAGAACTTACAGTTATATGTAACAATTTCAACAGTAACACAATGAGAACATACTGTGCCTAAATTCATAAATGTCAAGGTACCAATGAGAAAAGTAATATTTATTTTGAAAATGAAAAAATGTGGCACAAGGCCAAAAAGTGGAGTTGGAGAAATTATCTTAAACTTAGCTAGCTATGATTACTGACTCAAACATATCACAGTATTCCTTACACCAAAACAACACATTCTTACTTACCATTCTTACTTACCATTCTTAATAGATCCACCATAATGACTCAGAATCTCTTCCATATATAGAATTTTTCTGTGGGGAAGGAATAAAAATAATAACTTTTAAAAATGAAATACCAATGAATATTTGCAATGATTACAATTTTATCAAAGAGTATAGTTCACTAGAACAATTACCATGAAAGTATTTATCGAAAAGGCACAGGTAAGCTACATTATGTCAGTAGAAAAATGACTGAGGCCAAGATGCATGGTCAGGACTAATAACATTGCAGATTCTTCTTTGGATTTTATCAAGAATGTCTAAATATATAACAGGAGCACAAGACTATATCTAGCAGTAATATTCAAAGCAAGGACAAATGGTAGACTTATAATGCATTTCACTGTTACTTAGACCCGATAGTGTAATCACATCTAGTGGTCCAGTACTCAGGGTCTTAGGACAGTGTTTTAACCATAGGGCTAACTCTGTGCTGGACAATGCTGATGCTGGTCTAAGCTGGTTGTTGGTCAATGGCTGCTGTGATCCACACCAATTCTGCCCATGCCATGTTTTTGATCCCAGAGCAGTGGAAGATTGAAGGTTGTAGTATCATAGCACTGATTCAATCTTCAGTTGATTTATATAGCTTTTGTTACAACAGAAATTAACCTTTCCTACATCAATCTTTATAGTGACACTGGGCCTTGTCTAAACTTCTGAAGGAGCTGGGTTCAAAGTTATTGGAATCAGGAAATCTGGTGGCAGCTGATATGGATTCCAGAAGCACTCAATGTGGGTTCTCAGCCCAAGTTTCTGAGCCCCTAAAGTCATCTACTTATATGCACTTTGGCCCAAAACTGGTGTGGTGGCTGAAGGGTTCTGGGCATTCGGTGATTCACCAAACCTCACATTAATCAAAAAAAATGTTTTCTTTTTTTCCTTATTTCCGCTTTCTTAATCAACTTTCCAAATTTGGAGAATTATCCACCTCCCTTGTAAGTATTCACAGGGATTGCTACTTTTTTAACTCCAACATGCTTCACTTCACATCTTGTACCACCACTCCACACAGGCAGAGCTAATTTCTGACTCTTCCTCCTTCCTTCTTTGTATTCTAACTCTGCCCCTTCTCAGGGTTGGCATAACTATCTTTGTGACAAATCTAATGTTTAAAGTTTGTAGGTGAAAGATTGTAGTTTATTCTTCTCATTAATTTCAAT
Organism: Acanthosepion pharaonis; assembly: GCA_903632075.3. Lineage (NCBI taxonomy): Eukaryota > Metazoa > Mollusca > Cephalopoda > Sepiida > Sepiidae > Acanthosepion > Acanthosepion pharaonis. The sequence goes on along the minus strand of CAHIKZ030005407.1, from coordinate 4,155,283 downwards.
TCTCTGACTCCTTTTCACTTCCTAACTATTACCTTTGTCCAGCAAGAACACAAACCAGATGATTGCTTCTCATTTTAATCTTCCAAGTGATAGATAAACATTATTTCTGAATTTGTTTTCGTCAGTGAAAATATATTTGTTTCCCTAAATTCTCAACAAAGAGACATGCTGTTTTCCATCCTTGGGCCGATTGGCATGTTAGCAAAAACATAAACATGACCATCTGCTTGTTATGACAGGATCGATTTTCATAATCCCAACCCTCACAGTGGGTTCATTTTCTGTTTTCATTTCTCAATTAATTTTTGTTAATGAAAATATAATTCCTGTCTGTCTCTCTTCTCACCAATGTCATGTGTTTTTTCTAATTTCCCATAAAGAGATAAAGCCATTTCCTAATTTGCTTTAACTGCATGCCAGATTTTCGATAGATAAAAAAGTAAACTCTTGGTGCATCGTTCCAATCCCTAGAGGTGAGATAGTCCAGATGACCCTTTCTTTTCACTTTCACATTACTAGGGAAAATGTCTTCCAGTCTGCTATCTGTTCCTCTATCTTCCAGTTTATATTTCTTTTTGGTCTTAACCATTTTTCTACATAGAATTAACATTTAACCACCTCATGGCTTCAGTATTGCAGACTTATAAATCTATAATCTAGATTCTGTCAAGAGAAATTGTTTAGCATGACACAGTGAACCAATTTTCCTCGCAGCAGACCTAACAATTGATTCATTATTTTTTAAATATATTTAATATGTTTATATTTAAGTTTAATGAAATTCTATTGGTTGTTTGCTTTTAGGGTTAAGTCTTTTAGTATTTATTTAAACACATGCACAAGTTTTTTTTTAATTTAATTTTTTCTAAGTCTGAAACTATTTTTCTGGCGTCTGGGAAGAATTTGAACATAAAAAGACCAATGTCTTCACAGTCATTATCAAAGAGTTATAAATATAACTCTTTGCATTGATAGGGTTATATATTAATAAAAGTACCAGTTTTCCATATAATGATATATATTGGATTTATTGAAGTTTAGACTTGCTATCAGTGACTTGCAAAATCTATTGGATGCTACTGGTGCTGCTGCTTCTGCTGCTGCTGCTGATGATGACAGTGATGAACAAATGATGTATATCCCAAAAAATTATTTTCCTCTGACCTTTTTGTCAGACCACATATTTCTTCTTGTTCTTCATTGTCTGAGCATTAAAATGATACTGGAAGTGATATTCAAAAAGGAAGAGATAAGAAATCAGTTTCATTACATATATGTGTATACTTGTGTGTGTGTGTGTGTGCCCCACTTGAAACTTCATACCACTTTCTGCACATGATCAGCAGATCAGTCACATTTCTTATCTGGAGGATTTCAAAGAGTTGGTATTGTATTGTTTTCTAGAACTCAATAAATCAACTCGACTGCAAAAGACAAAAATCTTATGCAAAAGATAAAGTTTGTTAAATAGCAAAAATTCAGTAAAAGAATGTCCAGTCTATACTCAACTGATAACTGAATGTGCTTATACACAGATTGGGTGCTGAAAAGTTATCAGCCCCACAAAGTCTGACCAAATATCAGAAACTGTTTGGAAGGGCTTCTTAACCAGGCTAAGAACATCTCAGAACTCTATGTATCTCTCTCTCTCTCTCTCTCTCTCTCTCTCTCTCTCTCTCTCTCTCTCTCTCTCTCTCTCTCTCCATATATATATATATATATATATATATATATATATATATAAATAAAAAGAAAGAAAGAACAGTAAGATATATAATCTGGTGTTCTTATTGATATTTTTATCTTTACAAAATAGTGCTCAATGTAAATTTACAGACCATTAATATTATAAATTAACTGATTTAAAATATGGTTTTATATATAGGAATATCATACATCTATTAATCTGACATATTTTAATTTATTGCTTAAATGTTATTTTTAATGGTTACCCATGTTTGAGTAGTTGCTCCATTTTAATTTATTTATTAAACAGTATATTTATTTATTTCCATCTACTGGCCTGAATATTCAAGAAATCTTGATAGAATTTGAACCTGTGTACCCTATGGGATACCATCATTAGATCTAACATTTCTTGACCTCTTGTCCATGAAGAACCGCCTTATTTCTAGAACATGGGTATCCATTAAAAATAATGTTTAAGCAATAGATTAAAATATATATATGTATATATTTTAATTTATTGCTTAAACATTACATATATATATATATATATATATATATATATATATATATATATATATAAATATATATATATATATATATATATTTTATTTATTGCTAAACATTATCTATATATAATGTATATATGGGTATAAATTATACCTATTTAATTTGATAATTTATGTATTATTATATATGATGATCAAAGAATAAGTTTGTAATATTTTCAGGTCTTTTACATCATAAAAAATGTAGGAAGCCCATGAGTCACACATGTCAGTGTATATATATATATATATATATATATATATATATATATATATATATATATATATATATATATATATACTAAAGTGATGTTTACATTGGTGAAACTACACATTTTCATGAATGAGAGGGGATCCTGAGAAAAAGATTAAATTTAAGTTTAAATCTCTCAGTATTTTGTGCACATGTGCAGTCACATCAATGTAAACATCACTTTAGTCATATATATATATATATATATATATATATATATATATTTTAAGACATTTTTTATGTTTATATGTTCTTTTTATAGATACAAATATTTAAGTAAATGCTCTGTTTATAATAAACAGTATTAACGACATTTACCAGCCTGAATATCTGAGAAATTTTCATAGAACCTGTATCCTATACGGGACTGTCATATAGCCTGACATGCATTTACTGATTGAACAACAGAGGAGTGTTTCGGTTAGCAAGGTCGATTTTACTGTTTTAAAACTACAATTCTCCATGATTTTCTCTCGTATATTCATAGCTGCTTGATGCATATCCAAATGTAAACAAATGATGTCACACATTATGAAATGGACAAAGTCTGAGAATTATTTTTAAGACATTTTTTAAGACATTTCTTATAAAAAGTTCTATAAAAAGAACGTATAAACATAAAAAATGTCTTCCCTTGCTGAAACCTCCCGATGATTGAACTGAATGATTACACAAAATTTGGTCTATGAAACTCTTTAGTTTGGGTGCTAAATATAACATCAATCAGCTAAGTGAAAATATTTATATTTGTATTAATACCAAAACAAAACCCCCTTGAAAATGGCTCAGGAAATGGCCAGAAGTGCTTGGGACAATGGACAGCATGGACAGATTTTATACTCCCTGACTCCCATCAAACAGAAAAATATAAGACCGCTGGAAAACTAAGTAAAAAAATTAATAAAATTTTCCTTGTCTGTCATATTTACCAAAAGATATTTAAAAGAAAGGTTGCTGCCAAAATATACATTAATTGTGTGTGTGTGTGTGTGTGTGTGTGTGTGGGGGGTGTGTGTGTGTGTGTGTGTGTGTGTGTATAAAATAGGATATAGAATTCCAATAAAACTATTAAGAAATTTAAAAAATGGAAAACATTTTATTGAAACTAGATTTGAAAAAGCAAATTGCCTAAACAAATCTCGTTTCCATTTGTCAAATTACTTCATATGTTATTATAGTCGATACCTGTATTTGAAATATATCAGTAGAGTACACCAGATTAGATCAAAGGGTGGTTCATTCATTATATATCTATCTCAGTTTATTTATATCTATCTCACTCTGTTCATATCTTTCAATCTATCTTTCAATGTTCATATCTATCTATCTATCTATTTATCACTCTCTCTCTCTCTCTCTATATATATATATATATATATATATATATATATATATATATATATATATATCTACAGTTGGTTGGCATAGTGCAGAGTCCATCCAGCATAATTTGCGAATTGAATTGAAACATTTTTTTTAAATTAAAAAGTATATCTCCTCCACCCTGTTGGTAGATTGATGAAAACTAATCCTCCTACTTCTGTAGAATGTATCTTATTTGTTTATAAGCAGTCTGTAATATTCATGTTCGAAATTATCAACCTATCTATAAATCGAAATATGTTCACATGTATTTTTGAAAATAGTGATTCATTCGTAAATAAAGGGAGATAAGCATGAAGATCAAATGAATTAATTGATATTTATTCGTGTTGACGCACTTTTCTCCCTTGCTCAAAAAAGAAGCCAAAATCGTTTTTTTTCGTTTCAATTTTTTTTTTTTTTTACTAAAAATTCGACAAGTAGCTGTTATTATGCATTATCCCACAACACGTAGATCAAATAAAGAATATAAGGACAATTTGCATTGCAAGAAATTACTAAAAACACAGTGGTTAGAGATCCAACAATAAAGAGATTTTGATATATACAATAGATATACATGCAAGGATAACAGAATATTTGTTGATTGTGGCAATTGAGACAAAGTTATGAAGAATGTTCATGCAGAAATTTGGTCGATAAAAGTTAATGGTTTTGATTTGTTAGTGAAATTAAAATAATTTGGTTTCTACAAGGAAAGATCTCTAATGTGTTCGTTCAAATATTAGAGTGTATGCGTGTGTTACTTGTTAGAATTTAAGTTGTGAAGAGTTGTTTGCCTATAACTGTTTGGCTAAATTGATGAATTGTACAATTACTGTTTGTGTAGTGAAAACGTTCACTTTTTAAGTCAATTGTAATTTGATAACCACACGGACAATAGTCGATTGAGTGCTGTGTTGAGTTTGTTGAGAATTTTGAAGTGATGTTGAGTCGGTGAATTGACACGCGTGGAGTTTGGTAGCGTCTCACGAAATTTGATGACTGACTGACTTGAATTGAGTCATGCGGCTGTTTATATAGACTTTGGTGTCTAAAATTCGGCTCCAGGGAGCTTCAGCGGGAAAAAGGATCTGTTTCAACTTTGCTATAGTTTAGTGTTTCTTAACCAATAGAAGATTGAATTTACTGAAACGAAGTGGTGATTGGTTAAGACTTTTTTTTTTTTAGGGAAGAATACATCTTTCCGAAAGGAGTGGAAGGCTAATGTGGAAGATTCCACAAAACTTTACTAGCTTGGATTTGGAGGTATTGCATGTTACAAGCTATTTTTTTCGCCATTGAGCTGTTAGAGATAGATCAGGGGTGAGATCAGCTGCGAGGCTCTGTTCATCTATACTTTTAGAGTTGTACCTATAAACCGTGGTATCTTCTGAGAATGTTTCTGAGCAGCTTGTCAATATAAAGCAGAAAGAGTGTAGGAACAAGGGGAAAGACTTGGTGGGCACCAGCATTGATCCCATAGGCTTCAGAAGACCGGCCACTAATGTCAACCAACATGGACGTAACGGACAAGAGTGACTTGATAATTGCAAAGGCTCTACATAGCTGGAAAGTTTGTGTAACAACTCCCAAAACTACACTTTGCCAAAAAATAAAGGTTGTAATTATGAGGAATTTTCCATGGATAAGAAGCCTTTTTTGGGGGTTTTAAGAATGGCACCATATACTGCAGCCATAGTTTCAGTGGCATGTCTGAGTCCATTCTTCTTCAGGATGTTTTTTAAATTCAGAATCTTCCTTCTCCTAGCAAGAAAACCTAGTCTATCATGCTCTTTAACCCATAGCTGGAGGAAGATAGAATTGTAGTGGTATTGATGGCGTAAATTAACCCGCACATTTTTTTTACTTTACGAATGTGTAAGAAAACAAAAAGCAAACAAGAGAAAGAACACAAGAAAATAACTTTTCATAACAGGTACAATATTTATATTTATAAATGTCAACGGTTTTACATGAATTATTAATGAGTTACTTCCCTTTGACTGGGGTAAAGTCTTTCTTTACTACTAAAAATATTTTTTTATCGGAGCTCACAAAAAGGTTGAATTAACTTGTCGCTCAAAAAGTTCACTGAAAGAGAGTTTAAAGAATCTTGTAAAGTTGAAAATATGTTGATAAACTTTTAGCTTTAAAGAAGTTGGACAAGTGAATGATCCGTTTGTTTTCGTTGCTCGTAGTTGAATGTATTGTTCGTACTTAAGTTTCGTAAGATTCAATAACGTGATTGAATAGTTTTAGTAAGTTGCAGAAGTTGGTGAGTGAGTTGTTTGGTTGATATTTTAGCTTGAATTACAGCGAAGTTATTTCGTGTTAAAGAACTTGAGATTCTAACTTTGTACTTCGCTGCAGTAATGATACAAATACAAGCGTCGTGAACTTGTTGGGGACGTGCAGAATTTAGTATTTACGTTAGAAAGAATCAGAAGGAATTTGAATAACTTTCTGCACCCCAAACAAATAAATAAATGAAATTTAAAATGCAATTGAAAAACGAGACATATTCAATTAGAAATCAATACAACATTTATATACAAATCAAACAATATACAGACAGGATAATTGATGTATGTTGTGTAGGCGAAATGTTTATGCGGTTTCTTCAGATTTCAGAATGTCTCTCTTCGTAATTGTTCGTTCATTTGGAGTATTTTTTGTTTGTGTCGATATTTGCGATTGTTGATATTAAGTGTCTTATAGAAAGAGTTCTTTAAGAGTGATCTACCTTTAACTGTAATATTTTTCTAAGGTTGTTCGTTCGTAGAGTTTACTTAATAAGTAGTGAATTTGATTCACTTTAGATAAGCAAAGTTGAGAAATGATGTACACAGAGTTGATTAATGCTTGATCGAGTATGAGTCAGTGATGTATCTTTTTGCGCGGCAAAATTGTGATTCGTAGTGACGAGGAGTTCTCTGTGAATGCGTGTTACTGACTGCCTGGGCCTGTCTTCGTTTATTTTTATAAGGTCTGAAATTCCAAAGGTGGCTCACTTGAGTTTTGGCGCAGTTTCTATTCTGCACGTGAACTTTCAGTGATGAACCAATGAGATTGTTTGCTTCGTTTCGTGCAGTTTTGATTGGTTGAAGTTTTTAGGTACGTAGGCGTAAGATGTGGACTGTGCTTTTGTTAGGGTTGGAAGGTAAGGAAAATTGGACGAGTCTACAAACTCGTTTAGCAAATGCTAGTCGTCGTAAATTCTCACTGACTGGGTTCGCTCGTACCTTCAATTTATATGTTTTTTTAATCAAGTGACAGGATCCTGAGAGCATTCTTTTTTCGTCAGGTCAAAAACTAGGTTGATGTTATTCGGACGTAGTGGTGAGCAGGTAAATTGTTTTTTTTTTTTAATATTTGTTAACCACTCAGAAAGCGCCTTACAAAACTCAGTCTGGAGCCTGATATGTTTTGTGTTGCTTATTGAGAACAATGTACGTGAAGATACACGAGATAATTTTAATATTTATTGTCCAATGAGAAGTTAAGGTTTTCAGAAACATGTATGAAGCTGTGATTTGGAATTAGCATAAAAGGGAATAAAACAGATTTAAGCAAAAACGGAACTTGGTACATAGAACGTGCGTTCCATATTGATAACCGTTGCACTATCAATACTTAAAAATTGAAAAGCTTAATACAAAGTATTTTGCATCAAGATTTTTTTAAATAATTTTTATTTTTTATGTATAAAAAATTACGTAACGTTCCCCTGTTTGAATGTATGGTCGATATTATCAGAAAATAAGAGCGACGACTATAGTAAATTTAAAGTCAACATTCCTAAAATTAGATTACGGAGAGCTTTTTCCAACATTTTAAAAATTACTTAGTACTTAAAAATTATTAAAAAAAAAACATGCGCCTACCCGTTATTTCTTAAATTATGTTTTAACAGATAAAGTATCCGTAGAACAACAATAAAAGTGTTGATAGTTTTATCAGCCCTTGTTACGTGATTGAAGACCGGTGACGAACACGTAATCACCGCTACTGTTTGCTTTAAAAATCCATTTCTCTGTTATTTTAAGCATAAAGTAAATAATATTTTTTTTCAGATCAGATTAAATATACATTAAATCAGCTAATATTCCTCGAATAAAGTTTCAGAAAAGTATATTTTATTTTTGGAAAATTTTTAAAATCGAGAGTTAACTTTTGCTTACAAATGTGTCAAAACGTGTCAAAAATGGCCGATTTTAATGATTTTACCGAAAGCAACGAAAAAATTGAGATTCCAATCAATATAATTTCTATTTGAAATACATCAGAATATTTTGCTTACTGGAAATAGTAAATTTAATCATTTAGCTTTCAGTTAAAGCTTAAAAGAAAGTTTCAAGAATGTTTTTTCATTTTTAAAAAATTTATTTTAAACCTTAAGTATCGAAAATTAGTGGCGGTACCTACAAGAAATTGTAATTCTGATTGAATATTAATGATTGTTTTAGTTTCTTCTGTTTCCTGTTATTATAATTTGGAAATCAGTGTTTTAAATATAGTTCTCGCTTCCACATTTATAATTTTCATAAGTTAATCGTGAAACAGTTAAATCGGAAATCTAATTAGATGCAAAACCAAAAAAAATTATTTTTTTAGCATTGTTTGTTTATGGCGACTTTATTCTTGAAAACTAATTCACTTTCAAAAAACGGAAACTTAAATGGAGGTTTAAACGGCTAATTTAGTAGAATTATAGTCATTTCAAAATATTGATCAAATAAATGTCAATTTGAATATATTTTGAAATACCCATTGTAATTTACACAATGAGACTCAAAATATTAAAAAAGGCTGACGGTAGTATGCAAGGGAAATAATCCATGAATCCAAAGTTATTCCCCTTGAAGTAATTCGGCCTCATCTTTTTTTTTATTAAAAAATCTTTTCATTTCTTATTGCTGTTTGTAATTTTTAAATGCCAATTTTTATCTTCCGTTTCATCCATATTAGTAAAACAAAACAGTTGATTAGAAAATATGAGACGGTTTAGTGCATTCTATAAAATTAGGAGAATGAATAAATTATTATATCATTATTGAATTCAAATTTCTAATAATTCACACTAAATTTAAAATCATAAAATTTCTTTAAATGGAAGAATTCTTAAAAATAATTCAAGGAAGAAAACTAACATACAGATTATCAACTAAGCTACGAGAATATGATAAGATTTTATTATTTTTTTCTTAATAGAGAGAAAACAAAAGATCTTAACCAGAGAAAAGAGTTTTGCATCAATTCACGAATTATCGCCTCCATTTATATTTATAGTCGAATTGTTGTTTTCTTTTCGGCTTTATTTTTTCAAATAAAAGATAATAAAACAAAATAGTAAGGAATGCAAAGGTATTATTTAAAACATTATGAATATTATGGGATGCAATGTCTACTGAAGGCGACTCTAGAAGCATCAGCGTAAATATAAGAAAGATTAAAAACGGTGATACTACTCCAAATAATGATAATTTTGTTGGAGGAAGTAATATTGCGGAAATAATAACCACAGTAGCATATCTTCTACTCTGTGTCATGTCCCTGCATGACGTTGACGATCATGGCTCACCACAATTTCCTGTCCTTTGTAGCTTTTAGCAAATTTTGTTTTTTGCTATCTCTCCTAAAGTCTGTTTTGCTATCCATTTATACGAAGTCGTTAGGTACGTTATGCGCTTGTTGAGTGATTATGCTGTATGTGTTTACGCTGGAAAATACGTGTCATCTGGTATGTTTATCCCACAACAAAAATGGCGGACTCGGAATGTGAGTCCGGTTAATAAAACTTAAAAAGTGACAACAAAACTATATATCTTTGAGGCTTTTATATTATATTATATTGTATATATATATATATATATATATATATATATATATATATATATATAAAAATTAGTATGTATTAAAAAAACAAGGGTATACATAGACAATAGAATATTGTTGTGTGTGACAAAGCAATAGACATGAAAGAAGAAAGCATTTAAACTACTGAGTGTGTGAAGTTTTGTGTAGTCCGAGAAAAAATGAAGTGAAAGGTGCGTACATGCTCGCATGTGTGCGTTCCCAGGTGGAGAAAGCGTTTTTCTCGTTCGACTTGCATCTTACCGTTCCTGAGTGAAATAGGAGAAAAGAATGACATAATGTCACTGCGTATTTATTGGCTTCCCCTAGCGGCAGTTTTTTTTAGGAAAGTAAGTGGAGTAATCCACACACTGTGTTCCTCTCTGCTTTTTGCCTTCACTCTGTCCCGTGAGTATCAAATTTTCTAAGCCATCTTTCTTTATTATGTGCCCTAGAAATTACAACTGTCTCTTTTTGATGTTAAATATAACTGACCTTTTTTGCTTCCATTTTCTGTAAAGCTTTGTCGTTGCTCACATTTTGGTCTATGATATTCTTCGTATGCTTCTTTAAAACCACATTTCTGTTGCTTCAAATCTCTTCTTCATTTGTGAAAAGATTGTTCATTATTCACTTCCATATAGGAGGACTGATATTACGCAACAGTCTAGTAGTTTTTTCTTTGTTTCGAATGAAATTTTCCTGTTTCTTAATACTTTGCTTAGCTTTTGGGAGTCGTCTTTCGTCATTCCAATGCACATTTGGATTTCTGTGTGGCATTTTCGTTGTAGGAACATTATTATTAATAAATAATAATAATAATAATAATAATAATAATAATAATAATAAATATCGTAAACAGAATAAAAGAAATAACATTAAAACTCTGTTTAAAATAAAATGAGTAAAAGCAAAATAATAAAAGTTCTCCCAGAATGCAACGGAAAACTTTCCTGCCTGATTTAACATGCTTTTAGTGTTATTTCTTTGTATGTTTTTATTCCTGTGAACACGGGATTATCCCTGCTGGTATGATGTGAATGACCCCACACTGTCCTCTATTAAAACACTTCCCAGATATTTAAATTGTGGTATTTGTTCGATTTAGGTGTCTCCAATTTGTAGTTTGAATTTTGAACTGTTCCTTTTGCTAACATCCATGCATTCTGTCTTCTTGCAACTGATGTTTACTTCTTTCCTCTAGATTCTGTAAGAGTTCTTGCAGTTTACTTTCTATGTTTGTTATCAGCACCGTGTCATCTGCATATTTTATGTCGTTAAGATCGTTACCGCCAATAATAAATCCTGACAGGACTTCTAATTCTCTTAGAATCGCCTCATTGTATAGGTTGAATAAGTCCGATGAGAACCAAAACAAAACTGCTTTCTTTTAATCAACATAGAGAACCTTTTCTGTCTCCCATCAGTATGACTGATGCTAAACTTCATGAGAGCAACACTTTACGACTTCGTGGGCTCCTGTTTTCCACTAACATGAAGTGGGGCGGCCATATTGAATCAATTACTATATTTACTGTTTCCCAGTAGTTGGGCCACTGTGTTGTGCAATAATTTTTTTCTCGTCAGAATCCATCTTGTACATTTATGAATCTGCCATTCGTCCGTGCTTTGAACACTGCTGTCATATTTGATTTGGTATGTATCTCGAGATTCGTGACAAAATTCAAAGAAAGGTCTGTAATGTAATCGATGCTGACCTTTCTCACTTCCCTCCGTCTTTTCTACAAATATTTTCATGGCAACTATCCTGATGAGCATTCCCCCCCCCACGGGTATCTCGATTCATGAATTTAAAGCGTACTACGAGATTAACAACTATGTTTCACCGTCTTACTAGATGCAACTGCTGTAGCGGACTCGTGTGTGTACGTGTTGTTGGGTTAGAAACACATGCAGTTTATTCCTGCTAGAAGGTCTACTAACAGAACATGGCGGATTTAGAAATTTAAATCCACCATAAAGAAATGTAAAGAAGACAAACAAGACCGATATATATATATATATATATATATATATATATATATATATATATATATATATAAACAAATATATGTATTAAACAACAATTTTACAAGTGACAAAGACATCAACATTTGTGTTTGGGTGTGAAACGTAAAGAATTTGTACTATGGTGCATGTTCGTTCGTACGTGTGTGTGTGTGTGTGTATAATGTTCACGCCGTCTCCCACAAATGGGAAGTTGCTTATCTTTTGCGAGAGTTTACACTGTAGATGTGTTCGCTGAAAAGCAAAGTAAAAAAAGAGCGAGGCGAGAAGTCGCCCAGTATTTATAGTACAAGGAGAGAGACCCCTAGTGAATAATTAGGGAATTAAGGAGGAGCTAACTCCGACACCACCACTTCTAACAGTTCTCGCACTTCTTACCCGTGGAACACCCTTCCCATTTCATGCTTCTCTGTCACCTCTAATCTTAAAAAATTCAAATGCAACATCAATGGCCATTTTCTGTCTTCCTGACTTCTGTCCATTTATTATTGGGCTTTCCTCACTTCTCATTCATTGTGACTGTCTGTATCCTCCTTGCGACAGGGTGGCATTGTCGCCTTGCTTGGATTGAAACTATATATATATATATAAAAAAAAAATGACACCTCTTTGCATTTTTGCATATTTACTGAATTCACTTCCTATCGGTATGCAAGCAGCAGCTTGAAATAAATGTGTAGGGACAGATTATCTCCCTTGTATCATGAGTCACCACAATGCAAAAGCACTAAATTCGGACTGCTTAAATCATTTCCAGTCTCAAATATAATTTTTTATTTTTTTCTATGATAAGTAAAAAATAAAAATAGAAACCCCTCCCTGCATCATCATCAGTTTGGCTTTTTATGTTTATACGAATTCAGATCACACAGAGATCTTTCTTGGACGACTGTGGGCGGGTGAATCGTGGATTTTGTCCCGAATGTATTTCCGCTTCTTTTGATATATTTCTTTCATTTTCTTTCCACTGCAAGTTAGTTACTAATTACTATTTTTTACACTTACAGGACATATTGAAAGTAAGAGGTGGACACTTCGACGTTGGTGCAAAATGGTTAATAAGCTTGCATCGCGAGTTCAATTACGACTGAATAATGAGTCCGATCCTTACTGTGCGCTCCATACTTTTGACTTTATGCCACATCTAAACAACGCTTAGCAAATCGCTGTTGAAGGCAAGGTGGTGGGGGCGGTCAGAGAAAAGCAGCGCATAATCTATCTAAAGATATTATGTAAATAATTAGCAAAACAGGGATTACCAGCAAAATGGCAAACTTTATTAAGAGCTACAATGTCGCGGAAAGCAATGATAGCCCACGTCCTTATATAGAAGAAGATGTATTTCATATGGAAATGGGCGATCATGGTTATCTACCACTACTTGTCTTTTCTCTAACTTTCTTCTTTTAAAAAAATAAATATTAAATAGAATTAAATTAAAAAGAGCCACTCAAGGTAAAGGGCTAATAAATGACGTTGTTGTATGGACGTAAGAGGGGGAAGTAAGTGCAGATTATGAGCATATATAAGATAGTATCGTGTCAATCTACCCGGATTTTAGGTGGAAAATTAAATCCGAATATCCTGTCCATAAATACAGCATAAAATTATAAACTACGCGAAATGATATTTGCAGAAAAGAAAGGAGACTGAACTAAATATGACAGCAACATTTATACCATCAGATATACCATCAGATACATGTATTTACAAATTAAAGACCAATGTTCTTTGTCGTGGCAATGAAGAGAACAATGGTTCGAGTGCTCGAAATGATTTGTCGCAAGTGAGTCTGCAAAGTTTCGAAATGTTTTTGTGGCCATGAAGAGGACAATAGTTTGAGTGCTCGGAATGATTTCTGGCAAGTGAGTTTGGAAACTTTCCCAGTATTTTTCTTGTGTGTGAAGCACGAGCTAATGAAATATGCGTGTGACTGATTAGGTAGCGTGAGGTAGAAGTCATTTTAAATACGGCGAACAAAACGAAAGTGGAGACAGGACTTACTTTCATAGTAGCTTTAGAAAGTTATCGTTGACTGACGCATTGTCATGGTAACATGTGTCTATGTTGTTGATCGAGGCATGGCCTGGTTCGTTGACTCTCTTTCTCAGATCTAGTCACTGACGTTTTTTTTTTTTTTTGGCTGACTGTCTTTAACTGACTGCCCCTAGCTTGTTCCTGTCGAGCCGATTTTATCACTATGGGTCTGCTCCGAATCACTGTCCGAGTTTTGCGTGGGAATGTACTTAGTAACTTGAGCCCTGACCCATTTCCATGTCATTTGGAGTTCAACAGCACGCATGTCGTAGAAAGCACATCGCGTGACATGTCCTATCTAATCAGGCTCCAGAAATCACTTATTTTATTTGGAGCCGTGTTCGTTCAGAATTTTAAAAAAGCTTTTCGTATCTACTGAATTTAGTAAGATTCATTTGTAGGTGTCTCTTGCTTGTTTGTGCTTTACTTATTGGCCTTAAAATATAGGAGTTTATATCCTATAATGGGCAGCGGTTGACTCGAGGCTTGAAAAGCTTAAGATTGTAATATTCAAAGAAGCATTCTCTCAGAAGTCTATTTCATAAAGTAGCGGCACTTGGAAAAGAAGCTGTCCGAAAAGAACATTCTCATTACCAACAGAATACGAAGGCAATGAGGATGGTTCGTCTCTGTGTCTTTGGCTTCGGTGGTCATAGCTGTAAATGTCTGAACTGATGGGAATGTAACTTGTCAGAACATTTTCCATGGAAATAGCGATAGAGTAGCTAAAGCCTTGCGAAATTTGGTGATAGATTTAAAATTATAATCACTGACGTATTATAAACACTTGTGAGTCAAATTTTGATAAGGTATTTGGATTTGCAGATGGTACGGTTAGAAATTAACTTGTTATCTAATGAGAACTTTTCACAGGACATGAAATCCTATTCAGATAAGAATAATAATAAATATTTACTAAGCTTAGTAGCACAATTTCAATATATAGGGTTGCCAATCCTCTAAAATAAAAATGCATATGTGTTGGGGAACGGTGCTGGGGTTTCACAACCATGAGATCTGTGGACTTCGTTAGGAACAAGTTCCCAATCAAGAGTTTCAGGACGTAGACGATCATGGCTCTCCACCTCCCTCTATCCCTTGCTGCTCTCAACAAGTTCCTTCCCTCTTCTACATCCCTCAGACCACGTTCTGTCATCCACTTGCTTAATCCCGCTAGGTATGTCATGCGTTGTTTTCCCTTGTCTCTCTTTCCCTCTATTCGACTCGTGAGTATCAGATTCTCCAGGCCCTCCTTCCTCAATATGTGTCCCAGAAAATTCAACTGCCCCTTCCTGATGTTAAGTATGAGCCTCCTTGTTTGCATCCTCTCTAAGACCTCATCGTTGCTCATACGCTCGGTCCATGATATCCTTAGTATCCTTCTGTAGAGCCACATCCCCGTTGCCTCGAGTCTCTTCTTCATCTTTGAGGAAATATCCGCAAAACTGAATTAAATCATTTTGGCATATAAGTGTGAGGGAGTGAGTGTGTGAAAACGAGAGAGAGAGAGAGAGAGAGAGAGAGAGAGAGAGAGAGTGTGTGTGTGAGGTGGTAGGGGAGCAGTTTGTCTTTATTAAGTTCATCTTTAAAAAAAGAGGCAACATTTACACGTAATTAAAAAAAATCATCGATTTTCAAAATGTGGGACAAAAACGCAACAGTCCGTGTGGGACGCGTCCTTCACCATGGAAATGCGGGATAATCGCGCAATTTGCGGCAATGTTAGCAACCCTATCAATATATTTGAGCATTAATTAAGTTAGTGCCGTGTGGTGTTTACCCCGCAAAAAAAAAGGTTTTTCCTTAATATCCAGTCCAATTTTAATGATTACTCATGTACAGGGTGGCCCGAATGTTTTGTCAACCCATACATAATATAATATTCTATTTCAGATGACTGAAACGAGCTCCTACAGTTGGGAAGAGAGGTAAGAGTGATAAGACTTTCGAACCACCCTGTAGATTTCTGAATACCTCTGTAAGGTAGTTTCTGGTTATAGTCATTGTGTGAGTTACCACCGTAAAATGTCCTACGATACTAACAGAGGGTGAAGGATTAAACCCACTAAACTAACAATGACCTGCAAAACTTCTACATACGAAGTGATATGGGCAAGGTGTTGGATTAAACCTGAAAATATGTACATGATTCGTTGCGTTAGTATTCGTCTGTTTTGAAAACGATTGTGGAGCGCAGAGCGCCACAGACTAGATGCGAAAAGAATTCTTTTTGAAAACTAAAGGCTTTCTCTCCAAATGCGTTTGAAGTGGCGAAAGATGTTGGCTACAATTTCTTGCAAATATTACAGTTAATCATTTTTATTAAAAAATAAAGGACTGAAAAATGCATTATCTATTATTTTATCTATTATCTATACTTAAAATCTGTCAGAGATGTGGACATAAACTATTTTTACATACGCTCAAAAATACCAGCATCTTGTACAGTACCATGTAAATAATTTTGGACCATTTCAAACTACTGTAAGTTTCTAATGATTGCCATCTTATAAGTGGATTTTTTTGTTGTGCTGTGTACAGATGAAACTTTATCCATACGGAAATGATACACGTTGTACAACGAAAACGGTGAAGTTTTAGGATACTTTAAGGTTACATAAAAAGGGATAGTTTAAGAAAATTGGTTAAAATTGATAACTTTAATAGTGCTAAATACATCCTGTTGATGAAGTAACATATGATGACATGGTTTGTTTGTTTAACGTCATATCAACTCTTTATGGGTCATCTAATTCCGAAATTTTATTTTCTTGTGTGCTTTGGTAATTTTTTTCCAAAAATGTATTGCTGGTAATTTCAAAAAAATTTTACTATAAAAATGTATTGCTGGTAATTTTTTCTAAAGTAATTTTTATATTTTGATCCCATTTTGGGGGTTCACTATTTGCCCATAGCTGAGACTTTAACAAGTGCTACGACCCTGGGTCAGGGTGGACCTGGGAACAACATCAATTAAGAGGTGGTTCCATGTTCCGCATAACCTCGCGATCAGAGGCGTTGCTGCCGGATGTAGTTTATCGTAATACCAAGGACGGGAACATATATACCAGACTTGCATGAAAGTGAGATAGTTTAACATTATGGTGCTCCATATCGCAGATTGCATGCAACACAACAGTGACTGGATGATGAATGTGTCCATATTGAAAGATTGACCACATTAGAGCCCTGATTTAAATCATGGATCAAAGGAAGATTAAAGCCAGGATTTAAATCAGGGATTAAATGAAGATTAAAACCCTGATTTAAATCATGGATCAAATTAAGATTAGATCCCTAATTTAAATCATGGATCAAATGAAGATTAGAGCCATGATTTAAATCATGAATCAAATGAAGATTAGATCCTTGATTTAAATCATGGTTCAAATGAAGATTAAGGCCCTGATTTAAATCATGGATTAAGTGACGATTAAAGCCCTGATTTCAATCATGTATCAAATGAAGATTAGAGCCCTGATTTAAATCATAGATCAAATGAAGATTAGAGCCCTGATTTAAATCATAGATCAACTGAAGATTAAAGCCATGATTTAAATCATGGATCAAATGAAGATTACAGCCCTGATTTAAATCATGGATCAAATGTTGACAGAACTAATGTGAAGAAGAAGAATCCACTCAATCTTGAGTTGTCGGAGTCCAACCAGAGGGAATGGTATCTAATACCTGTAAAGATAGTGAAAATTTGTACGCATCACATTCCAGGCGCATTGAAGCAATTATTCAAGATACAGGAAGCAACACAATAAATTACAATGTGTATTAACTTCTTGAAATCAATATTATATAATAAAATTTTCATTACAGATTTTTTTCCTGTTTCAAAACACAGCATCTGATTTGACTTATGTGAGATGACCGAAATCTTTTGCAGGGACATTTTCGGGAGTCGTCTACGCTGTTTCAGAACCTCTACTAACAAAGATATAATAATTAGACATGAAAATGGACCCAATATGGACAAAGTTTCATCAATTTGTAGACAGCAATATGAAATATAATCTACTTATAAAATAGCAGTTATTAGAAATTTATGTAGGGGAGTTATAACTCTGTGTAAATAATTATACACTCCCTAAAATATATATATACAAAAATACTTGTAAAAATGAGGAACAGAAAGACATGAAAACAACAAAATGAGGATCATTTATTATCTGGTTGTTATGTGGTATTCGAGACATGAGAGACAGTAATACTGAGTAAAATTGTGAGTTTGGCGTCAAATGTAAATCAAATATGGATCGGAATCCGACAGAATAATCAGATAAAGAATAAGTAAAATGTATATGTCTTGTATGTCATTTCATACATGTGTGTAATGAGTTTCCAAATAATTTAGTTAGAAAATGCAAGAAATATCAGGGGTTTTCTTACCTAATTTTCTTGTTGAGTGCTAAGAGATAAATGTTACTAGTATGGTCTGAAAACAGAAAAGGAGATTAAATTTTTGTTGACGCATGTGTTAACGACCTGTCCGTATGCACTGCTTGTCCGATAGTGAGAATGCTACGCGTTTGTGCGTGTAGAGGAGAAAAGTGGGGTCGATTTTCATTGGTTTAAAATGAGTGAATTAGTGATAATTATAATTGTTATAATTATTTTATTATATTTATATTTTTGACACTATAATTATTTTTTTATTTTATGGACACGTAATTTACAATTGTTTAAAATGATCGAAGATTTTTTCACTGTACTGTATTTTGAAACTCTGACTCGGAAGATTAAGGAATCGTAAAGACATCGTAAATCAATGATGAACTCTTTCCGGACGCCATTGTTATCATAATTAATTAGTAGAAAATGTGATTATCAGAAGACAAAAAAATCGAAGCTGTATAAATGTCTAAAAATGAAAACGTATTGACTTAATTTTTTCTTCTTCTTTTACTTGATCTCAATAAGCATTTCTTTCGAATAACAAGTGGGCGAATTTCTCAGTAATTGAGCTTTAACTGGACGAGGAGATTAGTGATTTGGCTCGTGATCATCTGATTACGAGCCAATATTTACGTCCTAACGATTTACCTTCCTCTAAGGAGAATAGATTGTTAGATGAGGGTGGGGTACGAATGTCGTCATTTCAAATTTGAGAAAAGCCATTCCAATTCATGAGCTCTTGTCTAAATTATGCATGTGTTTATATAGTTTGTAATAATATCAATGGGAATTGTCTGTGTGCGTGTGTGAACGTGATTTTCTCAAAAACTATGAGCTGGACTTGTAATGGTATATGTATTCTGAATCATATGGGGAATGATTTTTTTTTTTATATCATTTATCTGAATTTATAGACTCTTGTGTACTAAATACAAAGTCGGCACGGTCAAATTATTGCATTGAATTTGTCCCTGGCCAGGTATTGTGATTTTCTTGATACGGCACGCTTATTATTTTTCGAATCCTATTCCGAACCGGCACGCTTATTAAACTTACACAAAATATTCTCGACCGAACGTTAATTTGAACTGGCATATATTTTATAAGTTGAAAAATTCCACTGGTATAACTATTCAGCAATTGTATTTGGTACAAAAGTGTACCTTTTCAAACCTTAGAATCTCTGTGACAATAATGAATACAGCGGTCACCATGGCGGCACGCTTGTCTTCCGGGTTTTATACAAAACAGCTAAAAGTGTATCAAGCAAACAGCAAGCAAAAACCCTAACTACCAATGAATGAACTATTTCTTATATAATTGTTCATCCAATACAAGGCTCAAGAGCTACTCAAATTAGATTGTTACTTAATGAAATAGTTGTAAGGACGTAAGTGAACGAGGAAGAGGTGCATATGTAGCGGAATCTGCGTGTATAAATGAAGAATTAAGTCACCCTTCAAACACGAATCTACAAATTTTAATAATTTTATTTGAGTATTAGTTTTCTTCTTTTAAATTGAAATAAATAAATTGCAAAGATACTTTGTGAACAACCTCACACAAAATGTTTTTTGTAACCCTTTTTTACAGTACAACTGAATGAATTGCGTTAGTATAGGATAAACGGAAAATGCGTCTCTATGTGTGCAGATGTATGTGACAGGTTTACATTGTTTTTACTGTGTCTATATGAAATTCCAGTAGTTAGCCGCATGAAGGCAAGGGAAGTAAGTGCAACTGTTGCAGCATGTAAACAATTTTTCGCTAAACCGTATTTTTGTGATGTTGTATACGCGAATAAATATACGAAAGATGTGAGTAATTAATTGTGAGAATTTCAGTTTCGTTTGTGTGACAAACGATCGAACAAACACTTTGGTCAAAGATTCACTGAAAGACTAATTAGCGAACAAGAATTGATCATATTCATAAAGTAGCAGGCTTCGGATGAATCAAAAATTTAGATTTATTAATCTGAAGTTATATATTTTCTCAATTTTTAAATCTTCTTTTAAAAAAGAATAATATTGTTGATCATATTCTGAAGTTGAGCCTCCAAAACTTTAGATTTATGAGATATTTTATCGTCTGCTAATTCAAAGAATACCCCGCATGTCATTCGACGTCGCTGGCTGGTTAATATATATGAATACAAAAATTAAAATATCTGGAGACTGTCAATGTACAAAAATTGAGTTACTTTCGGTGTGATGAGTTTTCAGTGATAGTACTTAAATCTATTAGCATTTTTCTGCAATTCTGGAACGGGGCACCACACATATTATGAGGATGTGTAGGATAGATAACAGTGGATCCTAGACTTGAAGAGGTTAATATTGTAGTGGTCTAGGAAGCACATGCTATCGATAATCTGTTTCCCAATGTGCGAGTTCTTGGGAAGAATCTGTCGAGTGGAACCGCCTCGTTACCACTGGAATACGAAGGGAAATAGGGATGATTTGAGGCCGTGTAAGTGGCATGGTGGGTCCTAACTATAAAGATCCAAAAGGAAGGATAAATGCCCCAGGAAAATGATAAACGGGATCATAATTTACGAAGTGTTGGCGGGCTCTAATCGAATAATATGGCTGATACTAACCTTCAGAAAAGCAAGGCTTCTCGGGTTAACGTTTTTCGCTGACATAATGTAGAAGGATTATATTGAAACAATTGCTAGGTCAGCTGCTAGGGAAGTTAGTGTGTCATGCTAGCGAATTTTTCTCGACAGAATCTATCTTGCACATTTATAAGTCTGCCATTCGTCCATGCCTGTAATATTGCTGTCACATTTGGTCCGGTGCTTCTGCGCTAGATTCTTGATAAAGTACAAAGAAGAATCTGCAATGTTATTGGTCTTGACTTAGCATCTCGATTTCAGTCACGTTCCCAGCGCCGTAATTTAGCTTCTCTATGACTTTACTACAAATATGTTCGTGGTAGTTGTACTGATTAGCGTTCCTCTATGGTACCTAGATCTTATGAATTTGAGCGCAGTACTAGATTGGCAGCAGGGTCCCATCATTTTACTGTTGAAATTACTAGACTTAACCGTAAGTTTTATGCTAACAGTTGCTTCCCTCGCATTTATCGCTTGTGAAACATTACTCCGGTCTCCTTCTTTCTTGTCAATGGTGATTTTCAAGAATTTAAATATAATGTCAATCGTTATCTTCTGTTTTCTTAATTCCTGTTTTTTTATTGTTCTTTCTTTTAAATAATGTTTAATTCCTCGTATTATTCCACATTCAGTAACGTCCTTGCGTCTAAGTGTTTTTTTTTTTGCCTAGCTTGGAGGTGAAATGATTAAAAAGAAAATATGCAAGATGCTATTTAGCATCTTTCATAAAATAAAAAAAAAAAAAAAATCGACATTTATTTTTTCCGTGCATATCCGTGAAATAAGGTGATTTTCTAATCGTAGCTTAGACGTGACACAAGATCGAAAGCATGGGGCACCCAGTGAGGATCGAACTCACTATTCAGTCGTAACGAGACACGCTTGCTAACAACATGTCGACTTGCCCACATAGTCGTAAAATAAGATCGGTCAAAGTAATGACTGTTGTGTATATTTAAATTTATTTAAATGTCGAAACTGAAGTGAACACCTTGATTGTTGTATGGAAATCGAATATATATGTTTTAGGACAAAATGTCAGTTTGATTTGGGCTACTCAGAAATTGACTTTAAAGTTTATTCATGAAAACTTAAACCAAAATATGTCATGATTGAGAACGTTCTTCCATATTGAATCTAAATTAAACCAGAAAATTAACGGTTATTAATAAAAACCAAAGTTTAATCAGGCTCTTATAAAATTGTATGCAAGAAAAACGAGTACTGGAAATTGATATTTTTAAAAACTTGAGCTCAAATTAAGAGGTTTCATAGCTTATGCACGAAAAATAAATAAATCGAATTAAAAATGCGGTTAATTTAATTATTAAATTAACTGCATTTTTAAAAATCATTTCATCCTTCAATGTGTTAGCTACTTCTATAATCAATGTATAAAGTATCTTACGATAATATTTTACAATACATGAAATAATGGTGGTGAAAAAGTACATGCACAAAATAACAAGAACCGATTGATTTGCAATTCAAGATAACATTTATTAAACAAAAAGAAAGCTTAAGAGTTTCTTTAGCTAGAAATAAATTGAATTGACAATGAAAATTGTTAATGAATGCATTTGAGTGGGATTTGCTTGTGTGGGTGTGTTTGTGTGTGAATCATCCACAGCCCTTTTTGCTTCAGTGTAAAAAGTCGATGGCACACACCTCGAAAGGAGGAAAACAGGAAGTGAGAGTTATTTCAGGGTTCATTTGCTTTTATACTCTCAGAGCTGCTGCTGATATTATGTTAATTAAAGGCTGCTGCTGATAGTATGTTGATTACAACCTCAAGCAAGGAGACAATGCCACTAGGATGCAGAGTTACAGGGCATGAAAGAGAATGAGTAAACTTTAGTTAGGAGAAGTGAAGAAAGGACAATAAAGGAACAAGATTCAGGAAGACAGAAGATGGCGATTGAAGTTGCGTTTAATTTTTTAAACGATTATAGGTGCTGGAGAAGTAAGAAATCGGAAAGGGGTTTTACGGTTGTGAAGTGCGAGAAAATAAACGGTTAGAATAAAAGTGACGATTACATTTAGATAGTCAAACAGCAAAACGGCGAGACCTAGCTGTCAGTCTAGTAACACGCTTAAATTCATGAAGTCGAGGCACTAAGGACAACAGCTCATCAGAACAGTTGCCATAAAATATTTGTAGAAAAGACAGAGTGAAACAACGTCACGACGACGAGAAAAATGTCTAAAGTCCAGAAACCTGGTCAGGATCGATTATATTAAAGACACTTCTTTGAATTTTGTCAAGAATCTCAAGATATATAACAAGAACACCTGATCAGATATGGCAGCAATATTCAAAGCACACAAGAATGGTATATTTATAAATATGCAAGATATATTTCTAGATGGCTGTTGTTTAATTTATGTGTAAAATTCGAAAGGAAATATGAATTCCTGTGAGGCAAGCGATCAATAAAGGGCGTAATCAACCTAAATAATACTATAATAAATAAATACAAATAAAATTCGAGGTTGTGATCGATTTAAAATTAAAACGTTTTTATCAGAGTCGACTGTCGGCATCTAACGAAGGAAAGTTAAAAATCGAAGAATATTAATTAACATCGAGGGACAATCGAACTACAATTAACGCACATGCGAAATAAATGAGTTTTGGAAACGATATGAAGATCTTAATTACAAGGATTTCCAAAGTTTATTTTAGGTAAAAACGTAGTAGTGAACTACATTCACAGGTCACCAGGCTGTCTTCTTGCTTCAAGTTAAATAAACGTTAAAAATCAATGAATATTAATAAATAAAGGCCAATCTAGGTAATTATATTATCTGCTAGATAAATATCAGGAAAAGGTCTAGAAATTTTCAGTAATTCAGAAAATGTATTTGAATATGAAGATCAAGATTTCGTTTGTAAGATGTTTTATCTTGGTGAATCAAGATGGACTACAGTAAATATCACAACATTACAACAGATTTGCTTGTCAGTTACCTGAACTTAACTATTTGGGCAAGTCATCTAGAAAATGATGCACTATTCATGACCGGTTTGCAATGACAGGCAGACAAAGTCGCTGTAGAATGTTCACAAAAGTTGGTTATTTTTTTTAGTTTTTTTTTCTTCCAAAATATGAAATTTCGGAATAATGTTTGTGTTCTTTTTCCCCTTAGTTAATTGGATTGCATCTGGGATGAAAGTGAAATAATTTCTTTGTATCTATTTGAGTACAATATTCCTTTATTCTTTACCTATTAAATAGTCAAATAGATCAAAGATCTCCAGGACGAAATTTCCTTATTCCCTACACAAGTAATGGAATAGGCTTGTGTGTGTCTTTCTCATGATGAAAGTCTATTTTTTTTCACGAACGTTGCTATTGTAGGTCATCGGGAAACTAAAATTACAATACCGAAACCCCACTTGGTGATGTATGTCACGTGAGCATCGTTGACCAATTCCTACTCAATGTCGTAGGAGGTCATTCTGTTTGTCGTCAAGTGACCCCAAATTCCTTTCCTGACCTTTCTTCGCCGAAACAAGTTCTGGTAGGTATTAAACCAAAAACAAAACAAAAGGGAAGGAAGAGAAGTAGAAACACAAAGACAGCGCGTCTCTTATCAAATCTATTGTACGTCTGATTTAACAGTAACCATTGAGGGCCATCTAGCAGTTACATCCCAGCTTCCAAGAAAATTAAATTTCGGAATTAAATGACTCCAAAGTAATTGATATAACATTAAAAAAACAAAACAAACAAATGAACATTGTCAGGGATGTTGTGGAACAAGAAGTCGGCAGCTTGTGAATAGTCCCCAGGAACCTGAGAAAAATGCTAATGGTAATAGTAATATTGTTAAATCTCCGGTTGTTGGAATGAACAAAAACAAATGAAAATAAAAGACAAGTGTATTTTTACATATAATAAAATAACTTTTATTCATTTACTGCCTGAGGTCAGCAAGGATTTTTGGTTTAAATCATGAGTTTTACGTGCGTGTTAGCTTATCACCATGTTGGATTCAGAAGTACCACTTTCCCACTTGCGGACAAAGGACGTAACTCTATCGTATTTTGAGTTGTAACCATTTATAGGGGGAAGTAAGTAACACCCCTTAACAAATATTAACCGTTTCTTTGTAAGGAAGCATTCGGCAGTTAATACTACTTATGGTAGAAATTTATCAAATGTGTTTAGACAATCTTTCGGGTAAATAGGTTTTTCATGTCCACTAGCTGTTATCACTCTTTCCACGATTGATGAGGACTTCCTTCCTAATATTTTGTTCGGAACAGTATAGAATATCAACATCTTGATCATGTCATTATTTTCTCTTCGAATTGCATGTGATATGCATTTTACTTGATACTTTTTTGAAAGCCCTCACGTTCTGGGCTTTCTGTTATTTGGTAGAATTCTTTGTAATTCTGTAGTAACAGTCCATGAACTTCGAAGAATGATTGTCCTTGCTAAGACCTACATGTTTCATTTTTTCGAAGCCATTTTTAATCATTGATTCGAGGAAGCAGTTGTATAAAACTAACAGTTTAGATATTTCTGAACAAGTCTGGCGCTATGTATAAAATCCATATAAATGACTCAATCTGATGAGGCTATTTCAGGACATAACTCGAATTTGAGGTTAATGTTTTGGTTTTGTAGCAACTTGTGGTGTGGGGCGAAACTACTCCTAGCACAGCCTATTTTATTTATGTTTCTTTTTGTCCTATACGAAACTTGTTATAACTGATCCATACACCTAGGTATTTGAAGTGTTTAGTAATTATTAACTTCACATCCTGAATTCTTATGAATGATTCAAGGTGTGTCATAATTGCTTTCCTTCCAATGCTAGATCATAGTTTCTGTTTTGGGAAGGTATATCTTGATTCCTATTTCTTAGAACACTTGGTAGAAGATGTTGATTTTTGTTTAAGATAATTAATATCTTAATTATGAATATCTATGTCATCAGCATAGCACCCACTACCATTGAAATCATCCGATCCTGACTAGATATTGTTTTGTCCTATTTTCCATCTGAAGAAAATGTTTGTTTTAGTCTATTTTTAGTTGTTAAAAAGAAAAATAATGGAACAGAAGATGAGAAGACTTGTTGCTACTTAATCTTCAAGTACCAATTTGTCAATTACTGTTGACTCAGTTACAGAATAATAACAATTATTATCTTCATTATTATCCCAGTTGTGGTTGGGTCCCTGGGTTTGATTGGAAAAGGTTCTGATAGACTCATTGAGGTGATCCGCGGTAACCAATGCCTTAAAGAAATATTAAAAAATTGTTATCACAAGTACAGCTTACACCTTACGAAAGGTTTTGTCTATGTAAAATGTGTGTCCTCTTAGGTTGATTTTCTATTTTTAGAAAAATGTTCAGTTTAAATATTTTATGATGATATTTCTGACCTTGGGTCTCTGGTTGGGACCCTGAAAGAAATGAGTATACAACAGAAATAAAAATAAATAAATAATAACAATAATAATAATAATAATGATAAAAGTAACCACATACAGCACTGTACTTAAGAGAGAAAGAGAGACTATTTGTTTGTCTGCAGGTATCCATCACTGTTAATATATATATATATATATATATATATATATATATATATATATATATATATATATATATAAAACAAAACAATTTAGGCTAAAGAATCAGATTTGGCGGCAGTAAGCTAGAAGAAAATCACGTATCAGAAAAGATCCAAAAGAAAACAAGAAAATAGATAAGCATCTCGTGATAGATTTCGTGTCTTTTCTGGCTTCAATTCTTCGGGCCCCAACGCTACATTTAGTTTTTTTTACGCGATTTTTTGTATAGGTTAGTGCCTCAGCAGATGAAAGTCCGGCTCCTGCTGTCTCTTGTAACTGGCACGTTTCCGTTTTTTTTATTTTTATTATTATTATTATTATTATTATTATTATTATTTAATTTTCTTTTTTTAATAAACATTTCTCCGACTTTCAATGCGGATATGTTCAGGGGACTGGTCAAGCACTCAGCTGAGCAGCGATCCTATGACCACACCCAGGCATGAAATTGATGATGATGAGGATGTAATTACAAGAATCCTTCACTCTAGTTCAGTAAACAATATCTCATGTTAGTTCTTTACGGCAAAACTGAACCAACATGTAGAAAATTGCAAAGGCAAATCTTTTCAATGTATAAACCAAATAAAAAGCCGCCTTTGATATCAGCTCAAGTTGGTATTTCAAGATCATATGTCTAGTTTTACTTCAAAGCCTTTTTTTCCTTTTATGCTATGGTTTTGCGATATTTATGAACTTCAGAAATCCTTCTAAGAAATAAGCTGAAGAAAAAGAAAACTTCGAAGAATGTGAATGTTTCCCGTTTCTTTTGGGGTTCAAAGAACAGGATCCAATGAATGACCGTTTCAATTGATGTATCGTGTTTTTTAAATCGATGCTCTAGAACTAACATAGGAAATGATAGAGAATACACAGTGTGTCTCAAAAATGTATATACACTTAGATTTCTTTGTTAATACTGTGTTACTTAGGCTGTATCAAAAATATATAATTCAAAAGGAAGAGGACAAATGTGTAATTATTTTGAGCTATCAAAACGTGTTTCTAGTGATAGCCGCTCTGGAACAGACGCTGACAATAACACAGTTCTGTAGAGTTGCAAGCAGACACAAGCAATACAGTTGAGATTTGGACGCGTTTTCTTTCAGTGACTGTTTTTATCTCATCAAATTTCACTAAGTACCACTCATTAAATTCAACTCTCCTGTCAGCATTACAGATGAAGCAGATATTCCAAAAGCTAAGCAAAATATTATAAAACAGGAACATCATTGGAAAGAGAAAAAGAAAAGAGTACTGAATTGTTATGTAATATCAGTCCACCTGAATGCTGGACAGTCTCCGCACAGATGAAAAAGAAACTTGAAGCGATAGAAATGTGGTTCTACAGAAGGATGCTGAGAATATAATGGACTGAACATTTGAGCAACAACGAAGTTTTAGAGAAAGTGGAAACAAAAAGAACACTTAAGAAAGAGACAGTTGAAATTTCTGAGGCACATAATAAGGAAAGAGGACTTGGAAAATTCGACACTCACTGAAGGCAAGAGAGACAGAAGAAAACAGCAAATAACCTACCGAACGAGATTTGATGATTGTATGACAAAGTAGGGTTTAGAAGAGATCGAAACATAAAATTTACTAAGAGCTACAAAGGACAGGAAATTATGGAGAGCCATGATCACCAACGTCCTGAAGGGACACGGCACATAGAAGACGAAGATGAAGAAATCAGGATCATATTCATTGAAGACTTCAACTAGTATTATAATAAAACATTTCAATGACCACGCTTCGCAATACTTTCTTTTGGAATGCTTATCCCGTGGATCAAGCAATTGTAATGGAATTATAAGTCCTACTAGGATTTGTCATAAGTGAACACAATCTTAGCAACACAAGGTACGCAGATAATACTATATTGAAGAAAGATTCATGAAAACAGAGACTGAAGAGTAAAGAAAAACGTGAAGAAGGGACTAACAATTAATTATAAAAAGACAGAATGTATGATTGTCACCAAGAAGAACAGCCCAAGATGCTAGCTACAAATTGGAGATTTCAAATTCAAGCAAGTACATAAACATAATTATATGGTGTTATGGGACCTTACCCATAATAACATAATGGACTATTCCATACGTAATAAATACTGCGCCTCAAAAGGAAGCAGGGAGTTCAGCCCGAAGTCGGGCGACCGGCTGATTGGTTGAACTCTCTGCCTTCGGGCGGGGAGGAACCCAAACCAGGCTACGCCGAAGGGTGGAGTATTTTTGGGGGAGGTAAACCGACCCTGAACCCGTTTATACGGGTTGAAAGGGCATATTTTTGGCCGAGCCCACGGGCTCGGATATCCCACGTTAAACCGGCCTTGTGCCACATGATGCCCTCGTGGGGGTGACTAAATACTGTTCAGTCTGAAGTCGAGTTCAGTCTGAAGTCGCCCGACCGGCTGACCAGCTGATCGGTTGAACTCTCTGCCTTCGGGCGGGGAGGAACCCAAACGAGGCTCCGCCGAAGGGCGGAGTCTCTTTCGGGGAGGTAAACCGACCCGGAACCCGTTTATATGGGTTCAAAGGGCATATTTTGAGCCGAGACCACGGGCTCGGAGATCCCACGGGCTCGGAGATCCCACGGGCTCGGAGATCACACAGGCTCGGAGATCCTACGTTAAACCGGCCTTGTGCCACATGATACCCTCGTGGAGGGTGACTAAATACTGTCAAGTCTGAAGTCTGGAGTGAAGTCCGTCAGAAGTCTGTCAGTCAGTCAGAGCCAGCGAGTCAGTCAGTCGTGTCAGAGGCAGTCCGGAACAGAGTCGCATTCAGACAATTACTACTAAACCTGGTTGTTCGTACTAACACTTTCTACTCTGTATATATTCCTGTTTGTAATATATTTGTGTTATTCCATATCCGTATTCGTGTTCTTCTTTATTGGTTCTACCTTGGACTATCACCGTGGTACAAGGAACCGGACCATAACATATGGGAAGTGGTATATAAGACGACGGATAATGTGACACAGGAATCCGAAGCTGCATTGGAATAACGATAAATACATCCCAAAAGCTAAACTAATAAGAAAATTGAGCTGAAATGCTATGTAATATACACCCTCCTCTATAGAAGTGCATGCTGGATAATTTCCTCAGAGATGAAAACACTTGAGACAGCAGAGATGTGGTTCGACAGCAGGATGCTGAGAATACCATCGTTTGAACATGTGAACAACCAGAAGTTCTATGGAAAATGGGAACAAAAGAGTCTTGTAATTAGAATAATAGAGTTGGAGTTTCTAGAGCATACAATCAAGAAGGAACTCTCGAAGAATTTGGCACTCACGTGAGATATTGAAGGCAAGAGAAGCAGAAATAAACTGCAAGTAGTCTACCTAATCAGCTTGTCTAATTGGATGGCAGAATAGGGACTGATAGGGATACAAACATTGCTAAGATCTACAAAAGATAGGAAGTTGTGGAAAACCATGATCGCCCACGTTCTGAAAGGATACGGCGCATAGAAGATCTTACGAATGCTAGATAATTTCCAAAAAAATGCCTTCCAAAAGTTGAACTAAGAAAGTGTAAAATTTAGCTAGAAACAAAGAAAACAAAGGCTATGTAATATAAATCCTCCTTTTTGTTAGCGAATGCTGGACAATTTCCTCAGAGATGAAGAAGAGACTTCAAGCAACAGAGATGTGGTTTTACGTTTTTCCTGAAACATTAGCTTCTAAAAAGAAAGAAAAAAAATGTAAAATTTACAGTAGGAAAATATCTATACATAAAATTCTGCGCCGTCCGTCCGTCCGAAACTCTAAAATAGCCACGCATTAACCAATCAAAACCAAATTTTGAAGATAAATGCAAATAGGTATGGTACAATTGGTTTTACACCGAACAATAAGCCTAATGAGCCACGTAACAAAACTCATCATCCGTATTCTAATGAACAGAGCGCGCAGCAGAATCAGGCCAGAGATAGGACAAGAACAGTGCGGGTTTGTTAAAGACACTGGAACAAGGAACGCGATATTCATGCTCACAAGATTGATACAGATGCAGAAGAACATGTACCTATGTTTCATAGATTACGTAAAGGCCTTCGACAAAGTACGCCACAATGCTCTAACGGAACAGCTCAGCAACCTCGATATATTCGGGAAAGACATCAGAATAACCAAGAACCTATACTGGCAATGAACAGCATAGGGAACGAGTTCAGTGAATATACAAAAATAGAAAGGGGCGTAAGGAAAAGATGCGTCTTCTCACTCGACCTGTTCAACCTATACAGCGAGGCAATCCCGAGAGAATTGGAAACCCTACATTGACGGCCACAATCTTAACATAAGATACACAGATGACACAGTAATGATAGCAGACATGGAAATGAAATTACAAAATCTCCTACAGAGGTAGCGACGGAGAGTGAGAAGAAGGGACTTAACATAAATTACAAAAAGACGGAGTGTATGGTCGTCAGTAAGAAGATGAGCCCGAAATGCGATCTGAAGGTCAGGAACACTAGAATCAAGCAGACGCGGAAGTTTAAATATCTGGGAAGCGTCTTGAGATCCGGAGGTGTATTGGGATGGTCAAGGATACATTCCAAAAGTTGGACAGAGTACTGCGAGACAGGAGGATATCTTTGGTAACAAAGAAAAAATACTGAACTGTTATGTGACATCTGTCCTTCTTTACGGCAGCGAATGTTGGACGATTTCCTCAAAGATGAAGAAAAGACTCTAGGCGACAGGGATGCGATTCTACAGAAGGATGCTAAGGATATCATTGACCGAGCGTATGGGCAATGATGAGATCTTAAAGTGGTTGTAAACAAGGAGGAGGCTTATACTTAACATCAGAAAGAGGCAGCTGAAGTTTCTGGGACGCATAATGAGGAAGGAGGGTCTGGAGAATCTGACACTCACGGGTCGAATAGAGGGAAAGAGAGACAAGGGATAACAACGAGTGACATACCTGGCGGGCTTAAGCAAGTGGATGACAGAACGTGGTCTGTAGGTGGAAGCATAAGGAAGTAACTTTTTGAGAGCTAAAAGGGATAGAGAGTGTTGGAGAGCCATGATCGCCTACGTCCTGAAGGGACATGGCACATAAAAAGAAAGGTGCGTAGCTTAACACAATAAATTTTCATTCATTTTTTTTTAAATTAAAAGACTTATTATTTAACATACTAAATATTCCCACTATTAAAAAAAAACAACAATTTAATGATTAAAATAACAAACACCTTTTTAATAAAAATGGAACATTATTTTTTTGCGTATCTTTTCTTTAAGATTTTATATATACAAGAATTCAGTTTCCGGTTCACTCTGCGTTTGCGAGAACTATAAACAAGCCACAAGTCCAAACGCTTCAAAATGTTGAAATTTGGCTCCAGAAAGAAATATTTACGCATGGCCAGTTGTATGTTGTATGCTCAAGAGTAAGAAATCATAAGAATTTTTTCTTTGCTGTTAAAAAGGAAAAAAAGAAATTTTCTTAAAAGAATATTGTTTACCATGAAGTCCTATAAAATTAAATTAGATTTAAAAAAATATTAAACTGTATTAAAAAGTATTTTTCCAAACGAATCAACTTATTCAAATTTCATCGATAGATTTGCAAAATTGAACCAAGCGTAAAGTTTGTAAATCTCGACAAAAAATGTTAGCAATAACTTCAAAAATACTAAATCCTGTATAGATTTCAAAATGCGTCGGCTAAAAAATTCTAGTATCTAAAAATGCTCATGTTATTAGAAGATTAGATATAAATATAGAATCATGAGCCTTTAAAGCAATGTCTGATTTAACCCCTCTTTTTAGTATCTAATTCGTAGTCCCTTCACATTTTGTTTTCTGGTGCCCTGCTTGCATTATAGTATATTTGAAAGGAAGAATAACAATTGTATATTCATGTTAAAATATACAAGAACCATCAACTTTGAGAATCAGTCTGGTAACTTGGAAACTTATGCCGTGACGTAGACGTTAATTTAGAGAAAGGAAACGTCTCGAATTTTGGCTGCGTTGTCTTGTTTTTCTAAAAACCAGACCAATTCTAGCAAGTAATTACAGCCTGTAATGTTATTCAGATTTCTGAGAAACAATTGGCCGTTGAAAGCGTAGAAATGAAGCAAGAGTAATCGCTGTCCTAAGGAATATAATTAAAAAGAACAAAACCTGGCGTTTATTTTGGTATTGTCGTTCCAGAACGGAAATCGAAACCAACGAACCGATTTCGAATGTCGCTTTGACTGTTAATATTCATTTTGCACTAAGACACTTGGGAAACACATGAATCTAATTCTCTTTGCGCTTTGTTCCATTGCCTTCTTTTATATGTCACGCCCTTTCCGGATATAAACGATCATGGCTCTCCACAACTTTCTGTATCTTGTTGGTCTAAGTAACTTTTGATCCGTGACCATCCATTGTTCTGCCAAAATCGTCAAGTATATTACTAGCAGTTTCTCTTTACTTCTCTTTCCTCCAATATGTCATGTGAGTGTTAAATTCTCTAAGCCCTCTTTTCTCATTATGCGTTCTAAAATCTTTCAGATTGTAAGTATCAGTTTCAGTGTAAGCTTCATCGTGTATATATATATATATATATATATATATATATATATATATATTAAGACATTTTTATGTATATACATTCTTTTTATAGATACAAATATTTAAGTAAATGCTCTTTTTATAATAAATAGTATTAAACAACATTTACCGGCCTGAATGTCCGAGAAATTTTCATAGTAAATTACTGGGTTTTAAATACACAGCTAAAACAAAATTCATGTTTCCAAGGTTACACATAAATCTATTTTTCTAGATAGGGGTGTCTAGGTGTTCAATATGTCTATATTTTAATGTATCAGTTATTGCTACGTTTTGGTAGTCGGTAGGGATGTATTTTTCAATGAAATCTAACATCCGTTAAAAGCGTGTCGTCTGGATTTTTTTTATAAAATTATATTGTTAACGGCTAAAATTCTTACGGCATTTTTTTCTTCGTATATTTAAAGATTTAAGAACACCGGATTATATATCTTACTGTTCTTTATATTATATATATATATATATATATATATATATATATATATATATATATACACAGAAACATGTCTATTTACTGGCATGTCAAAGAAGACAGTGGGCGATTGAATATTTTATCTGTCCAGTTAGGAGCAGCAAAAGGCTATTAACGCCTATAATTAATCCTGACAAGGCTTAATTCTTTGATTTTAATTTTGTTTCTAGAATCTGCATTGTATTAAGTCGATTTACGTGCAATCCATAATTTCTGAGTATTCCTTTAACTATAACTTTAATCCTGTCGGCATTAATTGTTGTTGTCTTTGTTTGTTACTTCAACTTAGAATTGTTAAAGCGATTCAGTTTAGGACCGGTGACCAACTCCGAGACAATAGTACAAATTCATTTGAAAGTCTGGGGACGGTATTTCATTGCGCATCCACGAGCGTAACCTGTGACAGGTGGTCAGTTTTTAGTGTGAGCAAATGCGTGTATCGGCATAGGATACATTTTATGATGTGTCATTGATAAATAACTATTATTATTATTATTATTATTATTACTAGCAGAGGTACCCGGCGTTGCTTGAGTGTACATGGCTGAAATTGTATAACCGCACTCCCCTGTATACCCACAACCCCTGTCTAGAAATGTCTGCCTGAGTCCCCACTTGTATGCATCATTCCTTGGTATACTAAGCTATGTTGATAAATTTGCAATATAAGTGTACACTTTCATCGAAATCGGTCGAGAAATGTGGACGTGCATAAATAACATAGACACACAGACAGACAGATACACACATATTCTATTTTATAGATACAGATTATTATTATTATTATTATTATTATTATTATTATTATTTCCTTTGATTTTTGTTGTATACACATTTCCTTCCGGGTCCCAACCAGAGACATAAGGTCAGAAATGGCTTCATGACATTTTCCACTGATCATTTTTGTAAAAAAACAAACAAACAAAAAACAAAACAAAGAATACACAAATTTTACATAGATAAAACTCTTCGTAATGTGTTAGCTGTACAAGTTTTTGTAATTCTGTGAGGCATACACTACCAGGAATACCGTCAATGAGTCTTTATTATTATTATTATTATTATTATTATTATTATTCAGTCATTGCAGGATATAACTTTGGCTTTACTATTTTTAGTACAATGGGTAAGTTCCGATTTGAAGGCGGATGTGTGGTCATCAGACATCGAATATTGGCGGGTCAAATTTTTTTTCTCATGCCATCTGCTTATACTAAGGCGCCACATACAAAATAAAATGTCACCCCCACAAAAAACCCCCAAAAAACAATGTCGAAGTTCTTATCAGGTGGTGATATAGATAAAGGAAATTAAATCACTAAGTGACATATTTACTAACCTAACCTCGTATCTTTCATTCCTTTCTTCCAGCGATAAGCTTCACAATGACCCGATTTATACGTCACCTATTCAATCGATTTCGATACATATATGAAGAGATTTGACAGTTTTATTTGTTCTTTAAATAATCCGAAAAGGAAGTGGTCATCAGGTTAAAATATAAGAACAACATAACCCACTTTTGTTTTTACAGGGTACGTCCAACATTTGTTTCCATACGTCGTCAAATAATTGTTTTTCTTGCAATAAAAAGAAATAAAACATTCGTTCTAATATAAAAAAGAAAGTTTCTACTTCTCTTGTAGTGATTTTCCAAGCGTAGCTCAGATGTGGCACAAAGCCGAAAGTATGAGGTACCCAGTGTGGATCAAACTCACTACTCAGTCGTAATATTTCTAGCTAGACAAGCTTGCTTAACCATTACACCACCTCGAGGTGCCCTACCTCTCTTTGAGTGTGTGCAGGCATTGAAGTGAACAAATAAAGCCATATACACCCACAAAGGTAGCAAATAATGTATGATATACGTAGACACACGCATACATACATAATGATGATAATACTTACGAAAAAAATACAGACAGTACATACAGACACACAAAGATTCAACAAAACAGTCAAGATACTATTAAAACATTTAAACAAACCAACGAAAAAACTAATAGAATAACACCCCACTATTCAGCTACATTATACTAACATCACTATTCAGCTACATTATACTAACCCCACTATTCAGCTACATTATACTAACCCCACTATTCAGCTACATTATACTAACCCCACTATTCAGC
The DNA here is from genome assembly GCA_903632075.3 of Acanthosepion pharaonis. Taxonomy (NCBI): domain Eukaryota; kingdom Metazoa; phylum Mollusca; class Cephalopoda; order Sepiida; family Sepiidae; genus Acanthosepion; species Acanthosepion pharaonis. The sequence continues at coordinate 4,119,695 of CAHIKZ030005407.1, read as the reverse complement.
TACATTATACTAACCCCACTATTCAGCTACATTATACTAACATCACTATTCAGCTACATTATACTAACATCACTATTCAGCTACATTATACTAACATCACTATTCAGCTACATTATACTAACCCCACTATTCAGCTACATTATACTAACATCACTATTCAGCTACATTATACTAACCCCACTATTCAGCTACATTATACTAACCCCACTATTCAGCTACATTATACTAACATCACTATTCAGCTACATTATACTAACCCCACTATTCAGCTACATTATACTAACATCACTATTCAGCTACATTATACTAACCCCACTATTCAGCTACATTATACTAACCCCACTATTCAGCTACATTATACTAACCCCACTATTCAGCTACATTATACTAACATCACTATTCAGCTACATTATACTAACCCATATTCATACATTATACTAACCCCACTATTCAGCTACATTATACTAACATCACTATTCAGCTACATTATACTAACCCCACTATTCAGCTACATTATACTAACCCCACTATTCAGCTACACAAAGCTCACAAACCAAACATACCCGACAGGACCACAGTATCTAGCATCAACAACGTCTCCCAAAAAACTAATTATAGCAATCGCAAAAGTCGTAATTCCGATCCTGGGTACCATCAACCCAACATATATATATATATATATCTGGTGACAGTAGATAAAAACATAAACAGGGAAAACAAGATTATGGATAGCTTAGATATCAAATCATTATAACGTTGCAAAATGCTTCAACATATTAAGAAGTCACCTCAAAAAATATAAAGAACTTTATTTACCTGTTCATAAAATTATACAACTCTGCAAACACACACACGCACACACACACACACACACACACACACATAAATATATATATATATATACATAATATGTAAAAAGATTACTTAACTTTAATATTAATTTTTTGTTGTCGTTTTCCCCGATATCGACCACGTGTTCATTTCGTAAAAGAACGTTAAATTCATGAATGCGTACAAAACGGATTGACAAAGGCGTGGAATAAATTGAAAAAATTGAAAATATCATTTAAAAAACAGAAGAATGGTCATTACCAAGAAACTTCGAAGTCAGGGAAGACAACAAAAGATTTCTATTAAAGTAATCTTTTTATATTGTGTTTTATAATAAGTCACTATAAGTATAACTCGATATGAGTTGTCCCCCTTTCATTCTGGCGATATAATCGTGTTTTCAAATTGATTTCGTGCAAAACCAATTGTGTTTTTTCAATTTTGGGCGCTGTCAGAACCACCGCAAGGTAATTTTACGTACTCCTGTGAAGTTTTGTTGAAATCGGTTGAAAAATGTAGGAAATCCGATCCAATATATAAACGTGCACACACGCACACGCACGCACACACACACACACACACACACACACACACACACACACACACACACACACACACACACACATAATCTGCGTTTTATAATAAGTAAGATTATTAATGTTCTTATAATATTATTTTAATATTTTTAATATTGAGCGCTATATATAAAAAATATTTGCTGTTTCTTAAATCTTATATATATATATATATATATATATATATATGTGTGTGTGTGTGTGTGTGTGTGTGTGTGTATGTGTGTGTATACTTAGGTCAGAAGCTTCACAACTCAGCAAATTTTGCTAGAATTGGAAATTAAATAGAAGACTAAATGTGTCATCTTGATTTCAATCTCTGACAATGCTATTGAACTAAACTGTATCATTTGTTTCTAACCCTTCTATGTAAGTCTTATATGAATAAAAATTCTGTAGCTCTCATCCTAGAAAATAAGTACAAACGAACAGAAAAAATGTTTTTTCATCATTTCACCCCGAACAAGGCGATAAAAGCCACAAAGATGCAAAGGAATACTGGGTACGAAAGAAACTGAGAAAAGGTTGTTTAGAAGAAAATACAAAATGAAAAAAAAAGGATTCAAAGAGAAAGGGATGGCGATTGACGTTGCAATTAAAATTTTGAAGACCGTAATTGACAGAAAAGCAAGAAAGCAGAAGAGAGTTCCACAAATGACAAGTGCGAAAGAAGAAACTATTAGCATAGAACTTACAGTTGCTTGTAGGAATTTCAGCAATGAAATTATGGGACCTAGCTGCCAATCTAGTACTTCGCTTAAATTGTTGAAGTGGGGGAACCAAAGTGGAAATTTCACAAGAAAAAATGCCATGAAAACGTTTATAGAAAAAGCACAGGGAAACTATATTACGACGATTGGAGAGGGTCTGAAGCCAAGATGCAAAAGCAGGAACGATAACGTTGCAGATTCTAGACTATAGGATACAGTCTGTCCTGCTATTTATCCATGGTTGGGGGAGGGAGAAGATTCATACCTTCCAAAGTGTATTTACACATAAGTGAATGTAACAGACCCGACTGGAATATCGAACTCAGTACTCCAATTCCTCAGTCCGAGTCGCTATCCATTACTCCACTGTGTCTCTGTTGTAGAGTAGTTTCACAGTGGAGGCTTGTATTTCACTAAGTCGGTCCTAAGAAGGTTCGACGTACAAAACGTTAGGAACTTGATATAATAGGTAATGACGCAGAGAAATCTAGTGGTAGTCGCTGATACTCTTAGTGTCCGACATCGACTGACTGACCAACTCACTGAGCGACTGACTTAGCGACTCGTTACTATTACTACTACTTATTATAGGTGGGAGAGTCTATTAACTATAGAATAGGTGTGTTCCAGTATAACAGTCTCCAAGCACAGCTAGGTCTTACAATATCTTGTGGTGATCATACTTGACAATGATGTGACAGCCATCCTGTATATTGTAAGTACGATATAAAGCTATTAATATAGTGAAGTAATTGTACCAGTTGTAACAGCAGAATTGTCCAAATCGTGTAAAAGTAAAATTGCCCATTTGTTAGATTAAGTTGTATTTTAGAAATGATTAACGATATCCTACTGGAATTCTCTGAGGTTTTTATGACCCTATTGGACTCTACTTTCAGCAATAAGAATGCATAATTACTCTCCAAGCTTAACAGAAGAATCGTGATGAAATCGAACATAAACGATAATGACGTTCACCATTAATTAATATAAGCTAAGGATCGGAAGCTCATAAAGCATTGAAATTAAGTTCTCAGCATCCTTCTGTAGAATCACATTTTTGTTGCTTTAAATCTCTTCTTCATCTGGAAGGGGATTGTCCAGTATATAAGGACTGATATTAAATAAGAGTTCAGTATGCTTTTCTTTGATTTTAAATAATCTTTTCTGTTTCTTAATATTTTACTTACCTTTTAGAAAGCATCGTTCGCTATCCATTTTCGCATTTCAGTGTTTAGAGTGTCATATAACCGCACAGTCAGACAATAATATACTTAACAATGAAAGTTATTTTTAAACCCTGTTCATAACGCCAGTCATCTTGATCAGAAAATGGTTTGGTTTGTTTTGCTTTACGGCATATACCCTCAATGGGTTATTTAAAGCCGACAATTATTTTTATTACTGGTAATATTTATTTTTTCCAAAAAGTATTTCTGGTAATATTTTCCCCCTAAAATGGACTGCTGGTAAGATTTCTTTTTTCAAAAATGTATTGCTGGAAATTTCCTTCAAAAATGTATTGCGCGTAATAATTTTTTCTTCAAAAATTCATTGCTGGTATTTTTTTACAAAAATGTATTGCTGGTACTAAAACGTATTTTTACACTTTCATAGTGTTTTGACCCCAGTTTGGGGTTAACTATTTGCCCATAGCTGGGATCCTAACAGGTTCTACCACTCCGTGTCAGGGTGGATCTGGGAACACCAGCAATTAAGAGGTGGTACCACGCTCCTCAAAACCTCCTGGTCAGAGACCATGCTGTAGGTTATAGTTTATCGTCTTACCCAGGACGGTGATGAGATCAATTGACTCAAATTTAATGCCTAAAAATAAAAGCTGATATACTTTTTCTTCAAAGAAGCTTACACTGTTGAAACAATTCCTAACGCTTGAGATTTTTTATGTGCCTTGTCCCTTTAGGACGTGTGCAGTCATGGCTCTCCACAGCTTTATATAATCTGTAGCTCTTAACAAGAATTTCTTTAAATTATCTTTTCTACTCCCTATTTTACCATTCATATATATTCCGTGCTAATAGTAATATATAATTAAAAAACAAGGTGGATAAAATAAGTAAAGGTTTACTGTACAAAACCAGTACAATAAGAATAAAGGTAACAGTTATGCACAAGGTCGTCGCAAGTCAATCCAGTAGTTAGTGCTACTATTTGAAGGTCGGTAGTTCTCGCGTAAGTCTGAGTCGTACTCAACAGATCCCACCTAGTATATTTACTAACCGCCCCACGCGATCCGATCGAATTTAATGTGAGGTATCCGAGCCCGTAGGCTCAGCCCAAAAATTCTTCGTATAAATCGGGGTCGGGTAGCTGTTTCCCGAGACGAGACTCTGCCCTTCGACATAGCCTCATCTGGGGATCCTCTCTGTCTGGAGGCAGAGAGTTTGAACAGGACAGCTGGAACAGATCCCAGTTAGTATATTTAGCTATCCCCCAAGAGGGTTGCATGTGGCACAAGGCCGGTTTAACGTGGGTTCTCCGAGCCCGTAGACTCGACCAAAAATATTCCCATTTGAACCCGCATAAGCGGGTTCAGGTGCAGTCTACCTCCCCGAACGAGACTCTGGTTCGGCGGAGCCTCGTCCGTGTTCCTCTCTGCCTGAAAGCAGAGAGTTCAATTGTTTAGCTGGAACAGGTCCCAGTTAGACGCTGTAGTCCGTTGAGTTACAGATACTTATATGTAGTTACTACCTACAGTGTAGTCATTCATGGGGGTGACAGGTTATTCGATTACATCACACACACTTGTTATGTGGGTTACTCACTATTTCCTACTGTTCCTCATACCTGGAATATGTCTCGAAGCCTACTTTCCTCATTTTTATTTCCAAAAATTTCAACTGTGTCTTTCTGATTCTAGATATATGTGTCCTTTTTGTTCCCATTTTCCTTAAAGCTTTCCAGTTACTCACATGCCTCGCTCATGGTATTCTACATGTTCTTCTGTAGAACCACATCTCTGTTGCCTCACGTTCCATCTTCATCTGTTCAGCATCCATCGATATTTAAGAGAATTGATATCACATAGAATTTCAGCTTTCTTTTCTTTATTTCTGACGTAACTTTCCGGTTTTAATTTCCTGTTTCTTTGTTTAACTTTTCTAAGGCTTCTTTCGTTATGCCGATTCGCTTTCGAATTTGCCTTCAATATATCTTGTGAGTGTCAAATTTTCCAATCCGTCTTTCCTCGTTATGTCAAGTCTATAGAATTCTCATAATACATCTTTAGAAACATATTTTTGTTGCCTCAAGCCTTTTCTTTATATATGAGAAGATTTTCCACCATTCAGGGAGAACTGGTATTACATAACTTTACTGTTTTATAGAACTTTGCTTAGACATTATTTACATTATTCGGACTATTGTCCTCATCTTTGTCGCCATATTTATTACAACGTTTCGGCCGTTGTACGCTCCGGCCTTCTTCAGGTGGTTGGAATGTCGAACTGAACCCTTTATTTCACTGAAGGACACATGGCACATGGCACAGTGGATAAAGGCGTTGGTTAGATCCAGTGACAGGACCCAAAGAATTTGAGTTCAATACCTGGTTAAGGCAGTGGAGAACTTGGAGAGGGGATTTAACAGGAGATAACTGATAAGTGACATCCATTAAACACGGCACGTGGAACTAGAATAGTCTACCCCAGTGAGCGAAATAAAGGATTCAGTTCGACATTCCAACCATCTGAAGAAGGCCGGAGTGTACAACAGCCGAAACGTTGTAATAAATATGGCGACAAAGATGAGGACAATAGCCCGAATAGTGTAAATAATGTACACAATACCTCATCTCAGAAATATAGACAGACACTTTGCTTAGCTTTTGGATGACAACGTTCTCTATTCCAATGATTCTTCGGATTTCGGTGTCACATTTTCCGTCTACTGTTTAAACACTTGTTTGTTATTCATATCTACAGCTTTTTCTCTTGCTGATAACTTTACATTCTGTCTTCTTACAATTGATGGCTAGTCCCTTCTTCCCGCTTTCTTTTACAGTCTTGTCTAGTTTTATTTATGTGTCTGCAATCAATACATAGATAAAGAGAAACAGAAATTACAATCTATGTATGGAAGAGAAACTGAAAATCATAGAATTTAAAAACGTAAATGATTTGATAAGCAAAAAAAAAAAAAATGTAATTATTTCGAACTGTCTGCACGTTGACGTATTCATTTTGAAAAATGTGAAAAGAACGATACAGTAAGTTCCCGCCTATTCGCGGTTCAGCATTCGCGGCTTCACACATTCGCGGATTTTTCTTTAGAACAAATGTATATGTTATTCGCGGAAAACACAGAATATTAACATGTTTTTGTGAAGAACATATGTATAAATTATTCGCTGAAAAATCCCTCGATTCGCGTATTTTTTCGATAGAACATATTTAAAATATTCTTGTATGATTTTCATTTTATTTAAGTGACTTAAAACATATGACAGTAATTTATGGTAAAAATTGGCAAAATTTTACATCTTCATTGTAAAAAAACAAACGCAAAAACATGGGTAGTTCTTGGACTTTGTTCTTTGTTAGGGGCAGCGGCTGGGGTCTTAAAAGTGGCTTATAATAAGTCTGGAGGCATCATCACAGTTCTGTTTTTAGAAAATGTTTTAAACTATATTTTATGTCTTGTTACACATATTTTATACAGTATTTTCAACGGTTGTATTGATCTCTGTGTAATTAAAAACGGTTGTTGTACGTATAAAAGAAAATTTATACTAAGTGTATAATCACCAATACTATTTTTCAAAAATGTTTTTAAAAGGGTCTGAAATGTTTCTAAAGTGTTTTGGATGAAAGTACAGTGTAACCCGGATATAAGAGACCCGGATATAAGAGAAACCCGGATATAAGAGAGATTTTCTCTGGTCCCAAATTAGAGCCTGTGTTAATGTATATAAAATAGACCGAACCCGGATATAAGAGAAACCCGGATATAAGAGAGATTTTCTCTGGTCCCAAATTAGAGCCTGTGTTAATGTATATAAAATAGACCGAACCCGGATATAAGAGAAACCCGGATATAAGAGAGATTTTCTCTGGTCCCAAATTAGAGCCTGTGTTAATGTATATCAAATAGAACAAACCCGGATATAAGAGAAACCCGGATATAAGAGACTTCTTCTCCGGTCCCGACAACTCTCTTATATCCGGGTTACACTGTATAAGGCATATGGGATTTTAACAATCAAAATAGGTACTTATAAGCACTTTTAGGGAGGGGGGGTTACAAATATTCGCGGAAGTAAAGTATTCGCGGCTGGTTCTGGTCCCTAACCCCCACGAATACGAGAGACTCACTGCATATCTCGGGAGCGTCCAAGATAAACAAGCTCCTATTTTTTTAAAAAAATATGCGATACATGAAACAAACTATAATTAGATAATTAAATAAGAAATGTTATGTATGTGTGTGTAATAGCTGGTTGATTGTTTCCAAGAACTCTTGTTTGCTAAGTTGCATACATTTGTGTTTCTTCAAAACCAAGATAACCAACCTTGGCTTATACCGAGAGCAGACCTTAACTACTGTTTTTGAATTTGTGTTTGGATTCGATGATAGCGATCGGTTGGAAAATCCTATTACTCCAAGAAGACCCCGCCAACAGCCTCCATTTAAACGGTATAGGCATACTTCATTCATCTTTTTTCAACCGAAAATAATTATTTCAAAATAATAAGATATATGAAAGGTAATAATTATCAATAAGACACTTTAATTAAATTCTTTTGACATTATTTCTTATTATTTCTAGAGTGCGGCAGAAATACTTCCCACATATACCCCCCCCTAGAAGGACTTAACGAATTTAAGAGCAGTATTAGATTGGCGGCAAGTTCTCATCAATTTGCAGTTGAAATGACTAGATGTAACCCGTAAGTTCTATGCTAACAATTTCTTCTATTGCATTTCTCGCTTGTAGAACTCTCTTCCGGATTCTTACTTCCCAGTCAACTTTGATCTTCAAAAATTTAAATGCCATATCAATCGTCGTTATCTGCTGTCTTATTTTATTGTCCTCTCTCCTTGATAGTAGTTTTCCTCATATTATCTAACACTCAATAACCCCTTACACGTTAGTGGTTTTATTGCCTTTTTGGGGGTGGTGGTGAAGTGATTAAAAAAAAAATACCCCTTACTGGCTTACCATTATGTGGAACATATTTCTGGGAGGTATATGTGGGAGGTATAAACGCTTATTTAATATTTTCATGTTTCTTGTCAGGTTAAAATTAATTTATTAATATCAACCTTTCAAATAATCCCAAAGTCCTTATTGGCGAAAAAAATACTTCCCGATAGGAATCAAACCTGTATTATTTTTTTTCCATCAAGGAAACCAATCCTTTAACCGAAGTGTATCCTACCAATTAGGATTAGGCAAAGCATGATAAAGTAAAACCCGGGAAGCATATTTACAGTTAGTTAAGACTTTCGATTTCTAGGCCGGCTGACATTAATTTCACTGTTCCAAATAACAACTATGTCCAGTCATAACGTGCTTCCATTAAAAGTAATGTTCACAGTAATAAAAAATAAGGTTTATCTTTCGTTATGAAATTGTATAATTCCTATGCAGTTCATTATCTTAGCTGCTCTGAACAAACTGATTATTGATTCTGGGGAACGGCATATGTTAATCTTTTCGGTTGGCAAAAGCCAGGCTTTTTCGAGATGACATTCGCGTTTCTCTGCTTTCCAAATGTCAATATGACACTTACGTATTACCATACGGACCACACAAGGCGTCGTTACAGTTTTTTTTTTTTTTTTTTTATCTAAGTGAGACAAAAATGTCTCTGCATGACATGACTTCTTTCAGATAGTCCTCAGCAGTGTAACAAAGTACGAAAGATCACACGATTAGAGGCATTAATCCAAGTTGATGTCTAAAATCGCTCATCAAACCTGAAAAGCAATTGGTTCTTCTAAACGCCTGACATTCTTTTGCGTTTTATCATTTGCGAGGGTGTGGCCAAATGAAAGAAAGAAATTAGTTTCTGATGTTATTAATAGGTGCACTGAAATGATATCCTACGTTACTGAACTTCGACATTTTTAAATTCAATTATATTTTGCGGCTGCGAGTAGCAAACGGAAAAAAAGTTATTTTATTCACTTTCATTAAGTTGAAAGAATATATATATATATATATTTGTGTGTGTGTGCGTGTGTGTGTGTGTGAGAGAGAGTATGTATGTATATATGTATGCATATATGAATACAATGTTGGTATAGTTGGAATAAACTTCCAACAACCAAAAAATTTATTTTAAAAAAAATGATCAATACAGAGTAGAGCGAATAATATTTATTTAGAAAGTATAACATATGTATGTTAAAACATTACTACAAAATAGTCATTTTGTTTCAACACTTCTGGTGTCTTGTCACGTGATCAATTCACAGGACACCAGAAGTGCAGAAACAAAATGGCTGTTTTTGTAGTGATGTTATATCATACATGTTATATATATATATATATATATATATATATATATATATATATATATATATACAGACATGACAGAATTGAATAGACATCAAGATAATTTTTATTTCTGATTTTTTTTAATAACCAAGATAAATTAACTTAGATTATTTGATTAAAATTGCAGATAACAACACTGGAACATGCCACGAACCAAAGGAGCATCAAACCTATCCAAATTTCAGCGAGGACGTATCGTGGGCCAACATGAAGGTGGTCTTAGTCAAAGAAAAATATCTGAAAATCTTTCAATACCCCTTTCTACTGCTAATAGAGTGATCGTACAATTCACCAGAGAGGGCAAGAAGTGCACAAAATCTCATCCAGGCCGCCCTGGGCCCTGTCGAAAGAAATGTTGAACATGATCCACGTTGCAAGGCCTCTGACATAGCAACACAAGTTGATGTCAGTCCTAGAACAGCTGTCAGGTATCTGCACAAGCTGGGCTACTATGTCAGAGCTGCAAGAAGGAAACAACTTCTCCGTCCAGCCAATATCAAACGCAGAAAGGATTGGGCTCATGAGATGGTGGAGAGACCTGTGACCTTTTGGACCACTGTCATTTTCTCTGATGAGTCAAGATTCGGATTATTTTTCAACAGTGGAAGAGTATGGGTATGGAGACTCTGTAGTCAAGAGTTGGATTTAAAAAGACTTCAGCCAACGGTGAAACATAGGGGCCTTTCAGTAATGGTATGGGGTGCAATTTGGAGTGATGGTCGCTCAGAGCTTGTGAAGTGCGAAGGAAACATTAATTCAACCAAATATGTTTCTATATTAAAGAAAGGGCTCCTTCCAATATTCTCAAGTAGCAGAATGAGCAAAGTTGACTCCCTATTTATGGAAGATGGAGCTCCATGTCACACTGCTCAAGCAACGCAACATTGTTTGAGACAAACATTTTGTTTGAGACAAAATGGGATCAATAAACTTCCATGGCCAAGTCAGTCCCCGGATATTAACCCTATTGAACACCTTCGGGGCATATTAGATCGAAAACTCCGCAAAAAGAACAGGAAGCCATCTTCTAAGCCCAAACTTTTAGGATTATTGCGTCAAACATGGCAAGAAATCCCTCAAGATGATATTCGTGAACTCATCGCTAGCATGCCTAGAAAGGTCCTTGCATTAAAAAAAAGCAAAAGGGATGTCAACCATGTATTAGTTATTAAATTTATGACCATTTATAATTACTTCATTTGTATAAATTACTTGTTTAATAAAATAAACGGTTTCTGTGAGCGTCTATTCAATTCTGTCATGTCTCTCTATATATATATATATATATATATATATATATATATATATATATATATATATGAATGAAAATGTAAAATATTTAGAGTCTGAAGAATGATTCACATAAAGTAACAAAGGTATCAATCCTACTAATATTCAGTTCACAGGAATAACGTAGAATAGTGGAATAACGTAGAATAGTGGAATAACGTAGAACGACAGTGAGAGAAGCACTTCATTAAGCCATTACCAGCTTAGATAGGCATTGAGTTTGCCACATGACATAACAGGTTCCAGTGGTATATAGCGTGAGTTAGAATTTCAGTTCAATTTCAGCAGTTTAATGCGTTGTGGTGTAATGGATATCGGCTCGGCATGATAAAACGAAGAGCCGAGTTCGAATTCCAGCCGGGTTCGTTATATTCACTTACGCTCAAATACCATTGGGAAAGGTATAAATAGCAGTATAGACTGGTTTCTATAGCCTTGGTTGACAACCAGTCTATCGCAGAAAGAAATGCCAAACTACCGAAGGAAAATCTTCTGCCTAGTCAGTCAAAAATCGTGACTGTACATTTAATCATGCACATTATGGGAATATAGCAGGACAGACCGTGTTCTATAGCCTTGGATTGCAACCAGTCTACCGCAGAAAGAAATGCCAACTTACTGAGCGAAAAGCTTCTGCCTCGTCAGTCATACATCTTAAGAGACATGATCGCTCAAACATGTATCACGTATGGCACTTAACTGTCTGACTGAACATTTAATCAAGCACATTTTGGGTAAATAGCAGGACAGACCGGGTTTCTATAGCCTTGGATGACAACCAGTCTACCGCAGAAAGAAATGGAAACCTACTGAGGGAAAATCTTCTGTCTGGTCAGTCATAAATCGTAATAGGCATGATCGCTGAAACATGGATCTCGTATGACACTTCACTGACTGACTGGCTGAACAAAAGAAAACATTTTGATAAAGACATGAGTTAAAAAATGCGGACTAATTAGAATTTCTGTAAAAAAAAAAAGGAAATGCATTAGAAATTTAATGTCTTTGAAAGGGACACTTTAGGATGTTAAGGTTTTTTGAAGGCATCTGTTCTTATATATATATATATATATATATATATATATATATTCACTGGTTAAGCTATTCGGACAATAGACATCTTTGTACCCGAATGGCATTAGGAGCTAGGCCTAGAATGGCTGGATATTGGAAGTTCAATTTGTCTTTATTGGACAGGCGGGACTTACGGCAACAGTTGATTAAGTTAATGCAGCGGGAACTAGAGGACGGTTATTGGGAATAG